>CM053774.1:115005972-115042976 GCA_028658325.1 Potorous gilbertii
TTAGCTTTTTTTTAAAGAAGAGGGAACTGAAACTCTTAGAAGAGAAGAAGCTTGCTGAAGGTTACGCAGATCACAAGCAGAACTGGGATTTGATCTTGGTTCCTGTGACTCCATGTTTAGCAGTCTTTCCTCTCCCATCGTGTTGCCTGCTCGAGTAGTGCAGTCATTGTCACAGCTAGAATGACAGTGGGTTGAACTGACTCATTGTGTTATTTCTTGGGTCTTTAGAAATGATTTATGGATTATGGAACCATATACTTTTAGAGCAAATTTAAAAAAGCACTATTGTAAAGGTGTAGACATTTTTTTTGGAGGTGAAGGAGAGAGAGCAAGAAATTGTTTTATTTCTGTACGGTGAGCAGTTTTAATCCAGTTCAGCTCATTTCTGTTTTGGTCACTGTGCTAGTCTATCATGTGCTAATATTAATATATTTGTGCCATTTTGCTACCTCTTTCTTGTACTTTGTTGACCAACCCCAGTTCCCAGAACCAGAAGTATGATGTCTTGTTTGACATCTCTCCCACTCCTGACAATTTATTTGTCCTTGTCTAATTGCACTTACTATAATCTATCATGTGCTGAGTTATATGTCTTATGTGACATACATATGACATAACTAGTTATATGTATGTACATAATGTATGTATGTATGTCTTTCTGTCAGGAAAGTACTGTAAAGTCAGGAGGACCTGAGTTTAAATCTAGCCTCAGAAAGTTACTAGCTTTTGTGACCCTGGGCAAGTCACTTTGCCCTGTTTGCCTTAGTTTCCTCATCTGTTAAGTTAGATAGAAAAGGGAAAGGCAAACCACTCCAGTATCTTTACCAAGAAAACACGAAAAAGGGGTCTTGAATGGTTGGACACAACTGAAAGGAGCAAATGATGTCTTTTCCCTTCGTTAGATTATAAGCTTCCTGAGGAATCTTATTTATCTTGTCCCCTGAATTGCCATTGTGTTTACATGTATTATGTGTTGAATACATATTTAATCAATTGAATGATAGTACTGTGCTAGACCATATATATCTTTTTACAAATGTTTCTTTGAAGTAGCTAATCATTTTGGTGTTTTACTCTCAGTTCTTTTCCTAGCTGAAGCTCATGTATGCAATGTTTTTCCATGCTGTCCTCGACAACTGAACGAAACCAGAGTTATCAGGGTTAATTTTGATCCACTGATTCTATAATAGAAAAAAATGACGTTTAAATGTGTGATGTTTGTTTGTTTCAGACTTTGCTTCCTAGAGCAGGTACTGGTGGGGGAATGGTAGGAAGGTAAAAGAGTAAATGTCAAATCACTATTTGAATTCTCTTTAGTAAAATAGAACTATAGAAGTTTTTTCTAAATACTCAAAGTATTTTTAGTTGATGTATATTACTTTAAGGTTACAGAACACTTACATGCTCATTTGATTGTTTTGACAACCTTGAAGTAGAGTACTGTTGTTAATGCTTTTACAGCTGAAGACACAGGTTTAAGTTAAGCAATTTATTCATGGTTACATAGCTTTGTTGCTACCTGAGTTAGGATTTGAACTCAGATCTTACTAGCACTCTTTCTACTCCGCCATGATATGATGCATGCCTCTCATTGATAGTTTTGTAAGCCTGAGTAGATGATGTACTTTGTCGCAGGGCTGAAAGTAGTACAGTTGGATAGAGCACTGAGCCTGGTGTCAGGGAAATCCCAGTTCAGAAGCCTGACCTCAGGTACAAGTTGCTTCACCCCCTTGACTTCAGTTCCTTCAACTGTTTCATGGGGATGATAACAGCAATCCAGTACCTCAAAGAGCCGTTGTGAGGCTCCGATGAGATAATATTTGTAAAGCACTTAGCACAGTATCGGGCACATAGTGCTGTGGGTCACTGTTGTTATGTAGTTAAATAGCACATTTTCTTAGAATTTATCTATCTGGAATAGTTTTGATTTTCAGATTATTGTGCATATCTCTTTTTACTTTAAATCTGTATTCTACTTTGGGTCCTGATGATAGAAAGTAGCTATGACACATACTTAATTTGTTCCTACTTTTTGCCAAAATTTGTGCTTAGGCTAATGGGTGCAAACATCTTCCCAAAGTGTCCACGTCTGCCAGGGATTGGAAGAGCTTAGGTATGAAGAGCCTAGAAATGGTTACTAATGGCTCTTGCTTGACTTCGAAGGATTCTCTCCCGTCTCTAGGAAGGTTAGTTTATTGGTAATGGCCAGATTTTTGCTTCTGTCTACAGGATATTTTATTCTCAGCTATTCTACACATATTTAACTACTCACTCTCTAAAAGCTTCTGGGCATACACCCCTGTCATTAAGTAGCTTTAATTCTTTCTTTGAAGAGATAGATACAGGTACTCAGAGACGTAAATGCAAGGTAATTTGAAGAGAGAGAATAAGGATAACCAGTAGATGTGGGAAGAGATCAGGAAGGCTGCGTATGTAGGAGGTGACTCCTGAGCAAAACCTGGAGTTGGAAAGCAAGCATTCTAAGAGGCATGGGAGATTATCTGTGAAAAGACATGGAAATGTGAAATGGATTTCTAAGCTTAGAAAATAACTGATAAGTGCAGTTTGGCTGGAATATAGATTGTGTAAGGAAAATGATATGAAATAAGTTTTCAAAGGTTGATTCATTTTAAGCCACATAAATTTTAGTTATTATTAACAATTATAATAGGGTTTGCTTTTGAAGTGTTAAATAGCAGGATTAAGAGTATTTTATTCTAGGGGCAGTTGGGAGCTCTTGGGAGTAAGAGGGTCAGATCAGTGCGTTAGGAAGTTTATTTTGGTAGCTGTGAGAGTGGATCGGAGAAGGGGAGAAAATGCAAGTTAAAGATCATTTAGGAAGCGCTCGTGTAGTCTGGTGAAAGAGCAAGTAGTAGTAGCCTTGTGAGTAGAGAAAAGGGAATAGATGCTAAATATATTGTGATAGTGGAGTTGACAAGACTTGGTGACTTAGTATGGAAAGGTAGAGTTGGAGGGGGGTATTGGGAAAGGGAAGAGTCCATGGTTGCAGACAGGAAAGGATGGTGGTACTATCAGCATAACTGGGGAAACTTGAAGGAGGGCTGGTTTTGAGGGGAAAGGGCAGGCAAGATTACAAATTTTCTTTTAAACATCTTGTCTATGATTGGACATCGAGGTGGAGATATTCAGGAAGCAGTTGTTGATGTGTAACTGGAGTGGAGAGGTTTTTTTAAAAAATTATTTTTTTCAATTGATAAAAATTTATTTTTCTCTCTCCTTTCCATTAGGGTGATGGTAAACAAATCCTTTTTTTAACAAATATGCGTAGTCAAGCAAAACAAGCTTACCAACATTTTCTGTGTCTTAAATATTTTGCCTCTTTCTGCTTCTCAGTAATATTTTGTTGATCAGAGACCTTAAGTCTTTCAAAATTGTTTGTCTTTATATTGTTATGAGGGGTGGGGAAATAGCAGGGTTTGGACATTTGGGAGTCTTTGGTGCTTGTTGAGATGGTGAGTGACCTCTAGGATTGGATGAAATCACCGAATGATGAGAAGGTGATTGGGACAAACCCTCTGGGAATGTCCAGGGTGTGAGTAAGCCTGTTCCAACAGGGGGATCCAACAGGAGAGACTGCAAACCAGAAGAGAGTCAGACGTGGCTGTTTTATCCAGCGAGCTTAGAAGTGTTGGCATTCAGGCACGAAATGCATCAATAAAGTCATTGCATGCCTGACAGCCAGAACTTCCTGCCCTCTGGGCACTTACACTCTGATTTGGGGAATAACACATTAAACGGAGGATGGTGAATATGTGTGTGTGGCTGTGGTGGACATTGGTGAGGTGGCTTGATTTTGGGCCAGAGGAGAGTCCAGGTGCCAGGCAAAATTCAGACTCTGGTGGGAGGAGAAGGGCTGCAGTGTGAGCAATTTGGTTCCCACTGGACCGTGTCATGGACACCTGCCTCTCTGACTCTTGGGGCTTCTGGAAGGCCCTTTGCCTTCCACAAAGACTAGCCAAGATTCTCCAGTTATCCAGAACGTGTGGTGGGAGCTGCCTTTTCCTGGAAGGGCTGTGAATGATTGTGAAATTGTCACTCCAGCTTCTTCTGAGACAAGCAGCAAACTCCTCAGGCTTCTGACTGCTTGAGTGGCCACTTGTGAAAGGAAGCTGCCTGGGGTTTCCTTCTAAAACTGAGCTTAGAGAAAAGAATTCCCTTTGGTTAGATTGGGACCAGTCACAGAACAGGCTTTCTCACACCTGAAGCTGTCCAATATGTACCCTCAGGCCTCCTCTTTTGTAGGCCAAACAGGCATAGGTCCTTTGATGATTCTAATGTACGCTGTTTTCTTGTGTTCCAGTCATTCTTGTGAGAGCCTGATTTGACTTCAGTTAACTGTGACTGTCCAAAAATTTAGTCTCTGGAACTGAATGAAATATTCTGGCCATGGTCTTCCTGGATCTTACTGTATCGGCTGCAGTTATGCAAGGAACTCTGCTGGTGCTGGGGCTACAAAGACAGAAAAATTAAATAATTCCTGCTTTCAGAAAGCTTTTTTTGTATTAGAGAGATTTAAAAAAAAAATCGCATTTACACAGATAAGTTATTACAAAGTAAGAAGAGAGGAATTACAGTGAAGGGGACTCCTGAGCTATGCTTTGGAGTATCCATGGGAGTTTCCCTTGTTTGTTGGTACCCTCCCTCTGTCAAAAGGAGAAGAGCTAATAGTAACTTTACATTTTTTAAAATTTCACGTTGAACTTAACTCAAAAAGGAATATTTTCACACATACAGCAAGTCATAAAAATGAGGCTTCTCTATGAAGCTGAATCTTCATTCTGCTTGCTTTTTTAAAAAAGCATGTAATAAGTCTACATGTTAAAAACTGCATTGCCTGGCTCTACTTAAATCTGAATTTCTTTGTTTTCACCTGTGTGGTTTTTGGTTTTTTTTGTTTGTTTGTTTTTTGGAAACATTCACTAGCATTTTAAAGAGAAAGGTAAGTGGTTCAGTAGATATAATGCAGGATCAGGAAGGAGTCAGGAAGACTTAAGTTTAAATCCTGCTGCAGACACTGGCTGTGTCACTTAACCTTTGTCAGCCTCAATTTCCTTATCTGTCAAATGGCAATAACAATAGTACCTAGTCTTGCAGGGTTGTTATGAGGATCAAATGAGAAAATATTTATATAGGTGCTTAGCACAATGCCTGGCATGGATTAAGTTCTGTATAACTTATTCTCCTTCCCCCTTCCCCCTTCCTCCTTTTCTTTTCCCTTTCCTCTTCTTTTCACGAGAAAGAGTGCTGTAATCTCCCAGGCTTTACACTGTCCCTTCACCAAAAGCAAAAGAATTTCAAGACTAAACAAAGAAAAAGAAGACGATTATTAGAATCGAATACAGAGAATGGAGAAAGGCGGAACAAATGATGAAGGCTCTGAATGTGGTAGAGTACTAGTGTGCTTTAAGAAATGAAGACGGGAATGGTTTCAGAGAAAGAAACCTGGGAAAACCCGTGTGAATTGATGTAGGATGAAGTAAGTGGAACCAGGAGAACAATATATATAATAACAAAAATATTGTAGAAACAAACAGCTTTGGAAGACTTAGGAACTCTAGTCAACACAGTTACAGAGGGCATGTGATGAAACATGATGCGTATCTTCTCAGAAGTGATAGGCTTTGAGAATGACCGTACCCCTCCCCGCAAAAATCTTAACCCAAAGTTGGAATTCGTTTTGCTTGACTAGACTTGTTTGTTACATGAGTTTGAGAAACCTATAGGGGTGGCACAGTACATGAAATGCTGAACCAGGAGTCAGAAAGACCTGAGTTCAAATGGCGCCTGACACTTAACTAGCTCTGTGACCTTGGGTAAATCACTTGGCCCTGTTTGCCTCAGTTTCCTCATCTGGCAAACCACTCCAGTCTCTCTGCCAAGAAAACCCCAAGAAAGCTTCATGAAGAGTCCAATAAGACTGAGAAACAATTGAATAACAAAGTGGATTTTGGTTTTCTTATGTTCTCAGTGGGAGAGGGAAGATGGGGCAGACGGAGGGAGAGTATGTTTGTATACAATTAGAAACACTCATTGCAAGTGGAATGAGGGAATTTGGGGACAAAGTTTAAAAAAATCAAGAGATTATTTGATTCTGCCCATTTCTCTTCCTTCATTTGTTAGCAAATGCCTCTGTAACAGAATGTTTATGTGGTAACCTAAGTGTCATCACTGGGGAAGAAAAGGAAGCCTACACATAAAACTCACAAGTGGAGAGAAATTCATTAGACCATATTTTTTATAGATTGGAATTATATGCTGCAAATGGAAACCTGCATTTGGGGAGATCATGTGCCAGTCACTCTCCAAGATTGTTGGGGTAGGACAACTCTGAAGATGACTTCCCAACTTAAAATTTAGGTTAGGAGAATTCAGTCTCAGATATGTGTTGGAGATGATCTCTCCTTTTCAAGGATTTGTGATGGCAGTTGGTGGGGAAACAAGGTATTAATGTACTACTTCTGCCACCACAACTGCCCTGTGCCGGCCCAGTGGCTCCCCCACCATCCTCCAGTTGTACATGGGAAATGCCACTCAGATTCCATGGTGGTAGATGGAGTGGGATGAACTTTAAAAGCACAGAGATCCTAACCATTTTATGAATGTTTATGAATTTATGTCTATATGTTCTCATGTAAGCAGTATTAATTCATTTACTGAGGGATATATATGGAAGGGAGGATAGTACTTTTAACCGAATATATGTATCAAGTACTTAATTGTAAAGTGATCCTTCATAACTTTCTGACCTATAAATAATATTCTTACCAGTGTAAAAGGGATACTTTCATGAAATAAACAAAAAGATAGGAAAATATATATTAGAAAGGTTTGTCATTCATTTAATGCTAACAGTAGAATAATGATATATGGGCTTTTCTTCATCTACTACTTTTTAAAAAGAGTTCTTTTATCTGATATTGACAATGTTTGTCATTTTTTTGCTAGTGGGATGTGGTAGGAATAGGCCTACTACTACTACAACTACTACTGGAAAATGATGGTGAGAAAAAAGGAGAAAAAAGGGGGCACAGCTACGATGCAGTGGCAGGTTTTTTAGGACAGAAGCCAGTTCTGTGACTCAAGAAGTCTCAGTGACTGAAGTCTCTGGGAGAGATTCTGTGTGTTGATATTTAGTTTTGGTTGGGAGTGTCAGGCACCACTGATAATCCTGTGTAGATGGGAGAAGAGACAAACCTTTCCATCTGCACTGTAGTCCCTGTGAAACCTGAGGCTATTAAATATGTGTCTGCCTAGATAGTCTGCTCTTGTACATGCAGCACAGCAGGAGCCACAGAGTGAAATACCTGGATTCTCAGTGATTAAGGTCCTTTTGCCTAAGGAAAGTGCCAGGGAGCTAGGTCTCCAAAGGGAACTTTTGGTCCTATTATTTCTTGTAGAAGACCATGTTATCAGAGAAGTGAGGAACTAGGTGGCAGTGGAAAGGAACAGAACTGAATCATTTATCAGCTGGCATTTGTTAAGTGCTTACTGTGTGCTAAGTATACAAAGTCAAAAATCAGAACATTCCCTACCCTCGAGGGGCCTTCATTACATTGGAGGTGCCATCATGCTTAAAATGTGTATGTGAAATATATAGACAAATAAAAGGCAAATTTTGGGAAAGGCAAGAGTATTAGGAAGCTGAGGGGAATCAGGAAAGATTTCATATACTTGTTGCTTGTGCAGAGTTTTAAAGAAAATAAGGGATTTTAAGAGGTAGCAAGTGTGGAGAGAGTTCCTTCGAGGTGTCTGGTGTGCTAGTGGAAAGGGAGAGAGAGATCACCTGAGGGAAGAAGAGCAAAAAAGGCAGGTTCGGTTGGACTGGTGAATGTGTGGAGGGGAGCCATCCGTACAAGGTCTGGGAAGGCAGGCTGAGGCTTGGCTGGTAAGGGCCTCAGATGCTTGAGTCCAGACCCTAGAGGGCATGAACACCATGGGAAGTGGTATGTAGGAGTGACCTGCTCAAAAAAGGCTGTCTGTGACTGTCATTTTATCCATTTTATGGTGAGGCAGGACGAATGTTAAGGAGTCTAGGACAGTGACCCAGTGAGAGAGCCAGCACAGGGGACAGATGCGAGAAATTTCATGGACAGTGCTTGTCAAGGAATTGGATATGAAGAGGGAAGGAGAATGAGGAGGTTCAGAACGACTCTTGGCTTGCTTGGAAACTTCTCCAGGTCATCCAGTTTGAAATGTCCAAGAGGTAAGTTGGTGGTAGGATACTGGAGCCTCAGAAGAGTTACTACCGGAGATGATGAAACTGAGGCAGACAGGGTTGAGAGGCTTGCCTGAGGTCACACAGCTGGAAAGTGACTGAGCCCACATTAGGACTCCGGAAGATGAGTCTTCCCAACTCCAGGCCCGGCACTCTGAGCTGTGCCTTGAGGCCTAGGATCTTTACTTAGGAGCCTCTGGCTCCCTCTGCATCCAGGGCCATCTCCAGTCATCCTGTTCTATATCTTGCCCCTGGACCCAGATGCCCCAGAGGAGTAAGTGAGGCTGGTGACTGCACAGCCTCCCTCACTTAAAGCCAATTCATTTGCATGTCATGGTGTCCCCTCCCTAATGTCCTGATCCTCTTTGAGAAAGAAGGACAAACAACCACAAGGAGTCCATGTGTGACTTTGGGCCAATCCCTGAACTCTGTTCTTCAGCTTCCTTAATAGTCAGGTAGGTGGCACCGTGCTAGACCTTCCTTCAGACCCAGGGCAAATCAGTTAACCTCTGTCAGCCCTGGTTTCCATCTACATGAAATGGGAATAAGAAAAGCACTTACTCCCTGTGGTGTTTTTGGGACCATGGGAGGTAAATTTGCAAAGTACTAAGTGCTAGCTATTGTTAGTAAAATAAGGAGAGTAAAGACTAGCCAGCCCTGGGGCCTATGAGCTTGTAAAGGTAAAAGTAGAGACAGTTTTGTTCGATGTGTCTCCAGTGTAGAATCTAAGGAGTTTGTTTCTTCCCCTTTGTTTACTGGTTTGGGGTAGCGACTTCTGTGTCGCTATGTATGTATTTTACCTCATCCCTTTATCAATTTACTAAAAATATTATTCAACATTAAAGCCAGAAGCATAATGTCCAGCTTGTTAATACTCTTTCAGATGCTGCCAGTCCAGGATTGTTCATTTTCAGCAACTTTGAGGAATAAATGTGGGAAATCAGAATTTTTGAGCTGACTCTTGCCAACAATAAGATGCAGTTGGATAGCCTAAAAGCTTACAAAGCACTTTCCATACATCATCTTCAGATTTGTGCCTTATAGCACAGCAAAATTAGAAATAGAAAGAAACCATTTGGTTCTCTTTAACTAATACTCATTTATTTGAAAACAAATGTACAAGCCCACTTGCTCGATTGTTATCCTACACCATATTTTAGATGTGTGCTTCTAGAGGGTCATTATGGAAGCATTTTCTATACTTTTTGATGATTTTATAAATGGATCATTTGAAACTAAGTATGGAAGGCAAGCAAGTAATTAATTCCCTTTAAAGTGATAACTGGTTTGATTGACGTTAAAAAAGAGAACCTGCATAACTGGTATCCATGATGTATAATGTTGATTATACTCAATGCTTATAACTGATTCATTCAACAAATATTTATTGAAGACGTACTATGTCCAGGGTGCTGTATAGGAAAGATTGGATAATATTCTTTAAAAGTGAGTTTTTTCAAAAAGTTGGAATTGAATAGAAAAGAATTGAAAATCTTTCATCCCTTTCCAGTCATCTGTCTACCTGTGCCTCCCCACTTTTCAAATTAGATTCAAATGGTTCTTGGTACCTATATTCATTTTTACACAGTCAGATAAAGATTTGTTTTATTTTAGTGGTAGAGGAGTTGAGACTAGATTGAAGTAATGAAAATGGATAGAAGAACCATTGATAGAAAAGCAGCTCAAGATTAGAATTAACTTGGAGCTTATTTAAATTCTGTTTTTTTTCATGTGTGTACCACATGTATATATGCTGTCATTAACCCTCACATCTAGATTTCAGTTAGATTTAAGATTGTGCTTTTTGTAAATGAAAAATCATTAGCAGTTATATCATGGGCTTGTTTGCTTAAACTTCTGTTTGGTTAGCCACGTTATGTTTTTTTTTTTTTAAATCTAGTAGTACAAAGTTTCCTTACTACGTTTAGTCCCCATGACTTTTGACTTTTAGGTAACCTGCGCTGCCACCATATTAAAAAGGAAGGGAAATAAATTCATTCCAGTTTACCATGCAAATACACATGAAGAAATAAAATAGACAGTTCTTAATAAAACTTTATTTGGTGCATACATTTTTAGTGTGATAAAGTTATTAACTCTTTTATCAGAGCACTGTCAAATAAATTATTCTCAGCAATAAGTTTTATTTGCAGTATAGTTTTCGAAAGAGATACCTGCATGTTGTGTTCAGTCTTGTTTGTTTCTTGCTTTGGATTTGATTGAGACTGAATCCTGATATATAGGTGTAAGTTTTTATAAATGGTGTGCTAAGCTTTTTGTGCATGTTTAGTAAGACTGAGACATGTATCTCTAAGAGCAGACAGAAAATTTTTTAACTTCATTTATTTCAAATCAATTTGGTATTTATTTTAGAAATTCATTTGCTTATATTTAGCTCTATTGTTGCTGGTATTTTTCTTGGTCAATATGAAAAGGATTTCCTTTTCAAACCTCTTTCTTTTGGTTTTGGTCAGTAGGAACTATTCCTTTTAACTGTCTTTTTCCGATTGATAATATATACTATAATGCTGTCCTCCCCTCTCCCCCCTTCCTGTTTTACCCCTCTCCCTTACCATTCTTTCTCTAATCCACGTTTTTTCACTGAAACCACTACTTTAGTAATATTTCTATAGGATAATAAAGTTTTTCCCAAGCATTTCCTGTGTCCCCTTGATAAGCTGCTTATACTCACTGAGGGTGACACATGTACCCTAGCTTGGAGCCCATACTTTATCTTACAAGTACACATAGAGCTTGCAGCCCACTAAAATTCATTCCTATAGCTATAGATGTAAACACATACATATACATACATCTTTCTGCCTTTTTCTCATTCAGAATTTTTGTAGTTGATTTTTTGACTCTTAAGTCTAATATTTCAAATGAATTCCTATTAAGTTTCATCTTTTACAATTCATACTGTTCCAGTCTGAGATATTGTGATTCTGTTAACTGGCATGTTAGCTCTCCATTTTAGGTTTGTGCCATTTGCAAATTTGATAAACATTCTCTCTACGCTTTCATCTGAGGCACTAATGAGAATGTTGTATGAAGTCAGCATAGACTTGAGCTCTCTACCCATTAAAATACACTGACTCTGACAGATTAAATAGAGGCACAATAAAAGTTCAGTTCTTTCCATTCTCCCCATTGCCCTTCGTCACGTATAACCTTTCCCCCTAAATAGCAGTTCCGTCCCTTCCTGGTGCCTTCTGTAATCTGACATAGCTATAGAAAAGATTCTTATATCCCCAGTGTTAACTGCAAGATTCAGCTCACACTGTGCTGTAGTCTTCTTAATCCTATTCTTTAAAAATTTTTATTGGTACCTTTTTTCCATTACCAGAATTCCCCCAGTATCCCTCTCCGTCCCCATCTGAAGGGGCCACCCATTCAACAGATGACGTTTTTTAAAAAGAAAAAGAAGGAAACAAAAATCATCAGATCCATCAATACTTGGCAGGTGTCTGAAAGTATGTGCCCCTCTCCTCTCTGCAAAGGAGCGGGTGGTCTCCTTGTGCCCCTTTTGATCTGCACTTGGTCATTTCTGGTTTGGCAAGATTCACTTTTGATTTTTTCCCCCATTTACATTGTTGTAGTCGTTATACATATTATTTGTTTCTGCTTACTTTGCTCTGCATCATTTCATCTAGATCTTTCCATATTTCTCAGTGTTTATCATAATCATCTTTTTTTTGCAGTACAGTCAGCCATGTGGCACAGTGGATAGAGTGCTGGGTATGCAGTTAGGAAGACTCATTTTCCTGAGGTCATATCTGGCTTCTGATACTTAGGAACAGGGCAAGTTATTTATCCTTGTTTGCCTCAGTTTCCTTATGTGTAAAATGAGTTGGAGAAGGAAATACAAAGTTGCTTCAGTGTCTTTTCCAAGAAAACTTCAAATGAGGTCTTTCAGAGTCAGATGTGAGTGAGATAACTGAATAACAACAAATGTTCCATTATACTCAGGTTCAGGCTTTTGCTTTTTTTTTTTTTTTTAGCCATTCTCCAATTGAAAGGTATTGATTTTATTTGCAATTGTTTGCTTTCACAAAAGGTGTTCCTATAAATATTTTAGTGTTTTTATCATTGACCTCTGTGAGGAGGATTGGCTTAGCTTTGGTAAAATGGTGTGGACATTTTAGTCCAATTTTTGTATAAGTCTCAATTGCTTTCTAAAATACTTGTTCTGATTTATTGTTCCACCAACAATGTACACTGTTGTATAGTGCTTATCTTTCTGCAGTCTCTCCCAGTGTTGACTATTGCCATCTTAACAATTTGATCAGTGTGAGGTGTATCAGAAGTGTGGTAACATTGCACACATTTTCAGACTTTAGCCTTTTATTGATTAATTTTGTTGATTTTTTTCTCTTTAAAAATGCTGTTTTATGAGGTGGTTTTCTGGAGGGAAAGAAGCGGGGACACTAGGGGAAAAAGACATCAGTAAAAATGTATTTATATGAAAAGGTGAACAAGGTTGTAGGACATTGCTCTTACCTACACTCGGTACACAGTTTCCTTCCTCAAAATAAATCCCAAGTTTTCATTTGTGTCTAGTTTTCCCTCACTTTTTCTAGCAGGTGAGTTATTTACACTAGCAGTATGTAAAAGGCAAATGCAAAATAGAGTAGGCTAGTTATAAAAGAAACTTTGTCAGGCATATGTAACTTAAATAGGGAAGTAGTATGTCAGCTAAGTACTTTATTTTATCTCATTTGATTTTCATGATAGCTTTGAGCGGTAGGTGCTGTTTTCACTTGCGTCTTACAGTTGGCCGACCAGGTGCCTCCCAGGGTCGCCGAACTCGTGTCTGAGGCTGCATTTGGAGGTAGAAGACTCTTCCCCGCGTCCAGTCCTTCGTTCCGTGCAGTGGGTCACCGTTGCGGTGAGCGTCCCCGCAGAGGTGACCCAGGGTGCCCAGGGCCTGCCCAGTAGGGAAGGTGCCCGCGTGTGCTCAGCACTTCCTAGGTGGCTCGTAGGGAGAGGGAGGCGAAGCTTACCAGGCGGTAGAGACCGTGTTGGCTTCTGGTGCCCCACGGATCACGTTAGGGATGGCTTAGGCTCCGAACCGTAGGCGCTTATTAAAAAGGAGAAGAGAAAGGGTACGCACGGAGACCGAGGGGCCAGGCTCATGTGGAGCCAGAGGCGAAGAAGGGATGTGGTGGACGGAGAAGTGACCCAGGGCACAGCGCGGCGGCCGAAGGGACCCGAGAGAGACATGCGGGGACAGCGCGGGCCGCCCTGGCCCAGGGCTTGGGCGGGGAGGCGGCGCACGCTATCCGGCCACGTGCTGAAGGGGAGCCCGCGGTGTGGTCTGGATGCGGTGACTTCCCGAGCTTTCGGGCCCAGGCCCCGTCGTCTCCTCTGTCGGATCTCCAGCAGTTTATTGTTGTTCCTCATTCTCTCAAGCCTCCCACGTTCCTTCCCGTTTGTTCTCCCTCCCATTCTGTGCATTTTTTAGGGGGCGCATCGTCCTCGCTGGCCCAGACCCCTTCACCTAAAACCCTGTTACACTCTAAAGACAGAGACAGGAAGAAAGCTTCGTAGTAAAGCACGTGGGTCCCGAGGCGGGCCGGGCGGGGCTCCGTACACCCGCCCCACCACCGGTCCTGGGGGTGCGCGCTGGAGCGCGGGGCGCCGTGACCTGTTCCTTGCGGCCCCGAGCTCCCACCCTTCCAAGGCCTCAGAGCCCTGACTCGGCTTTTAAGAGTCCGTTCTGCCACGGAAGGGCTTCCATCCAGCCCCGCCTGTTTCGCTGCAGATGTCCCAGGAGGTCTCGGCCTAGCGGACCTTTCGGGCCTTGAGGACGGAGCGCCCGGCGCCCTGGGGCTTGGCCAGGGAGAAGGCCGCCGCGTTCCTCCCGTCCCTCGGTCCGTCTGCAGGATCTTAGTTGGTTCTCGCCGGTGGGCCGCGGTCAGAGCGCCATTTTGGCCGGAAGTTGGAGGGCACAGATGCGGAGCATGAGGTGAGCACAGGTGCTGAGGAATTTTCAGGAAGAAGGTCAGAAATTGTCGTTAAATTGAAACGTCCTCTAGGACGGATTCTGACTTGTAAGCCCTCCTGACGTGGTTCCCTGTGCTGCGGGAGCCGAGCTGCGTCCTCGGCTTTCCAGCGGCCTCCGACGGCGGGTGCTTCCGTCCCCCCAGCCTTCCTTCTCCCGCGGTTCCTGGCCGAGAGCCTCCTACTGGCTGTTTTCGCGAGCCCCGGGCCCGTGCGGCCCGGCATGGCCGCGGGCTGGGGGCGCACTCGGGCTCCGGGCGCACGTGCCGCGGTCCCGTCTCGTAGCTGCCTCGGGGCTTCCGTACACTGTGCCGGGAAATCCGGCGGCGGGGCTCGCAGGCCCGCGGGCGGCGTGGGCCCGGGCGCTCTCGGCCGGTCCTGGCGGCCCTGGAGGCGCGCGGGCTCGTCGGGCTCCTCGGTTTTCTCCCTTCCACGGCTCCGCCGCTACGGGCCGTGAAGGATGAGCGCCCCGCCCCCCGCCCGTCCCGCGCTCCGGCCGCCGCTCCCCGAGCGCTCGCCGCGAGAGCGGAGCCGAGGAAGCCCTTTTGTCCGCCGGCCCCTTCCGGAAGGAGCTGCTGCGCCTTTAAGAAGAGCCGGCCCCGCCCCCGCCCCTGCGCCGGGGGACGTTCCGCTTCCTGTTCCCCTGCTGCTGACACAGGAGCTGACGCTGGTGCGGTGGGAGCCAGGGCAGGGGTGAAACATGGTGGAGACGGCGGCGGAGATGGAAGCGTACGTTCTGGAAGACATTCTGGAGGTAGGGCCGGGCTGCGAGCGGGGGGCGAGTCCGAGCCCAGCGGAGGGGCCTGGGCAGGCGGACGGCCCCGAGCGGAGCGCGAGAGCCGGGCTGGGCTTCCGTGAAACGCCCCGAGCCGATGCGCGGCAGTGGCAGTGCTGCTGTGAGTTTGGGGTGCTGGCTGACAAGTGTCGGGGCTGCCGAGCTTTCCCTTCCCTTCCTAAGCTGCACAGTGCCCCCCGCAGCGCGGCCGCGCGTGGCGTGCCCTGCCTGTGGGGACCTGCCGTGAGAACAGCTAATCTTGATGGGTCTGTCTTTCCAAATAATAAGAAAATGTTTTCCAAGCTGAGCTAGGCAGCTTGGAGCTTTTAAATGAGTCAAATCAATCAAATATTTTGGAATCATTTCTTAGGGGGCCTTAAGTTAAAGAACTAGTTTTTCGCTTGTATTCTCTTGTTTAGCCACCAGAATATCTTATCAAAGTCATCTTTTCTTTCCCTCCTCACCCTTCCCCTAATCAGTTTTGAGAAGTTGTTTTTCTATTTAAGTAAATACATAGCACTTGGGTGAGTCTCACTCATGTAGTGAAATTGTGAATTGGGTTAGACCTGTCAAGTTATTGCATGTGTAAATCCCTTATCTGCGATGAACTTCCTAGTCAAGAAAAAAGTCTGGTGCTGTTCATTTTTCTTCATTAAGCTAATTTTTGTCATTACCATTCTGTTGCCCTGGAGATAAAACTTATTTCTGGGGGGTGGAAGTTGCAAAGGGAAGGCAGGCTGGGTTGATTGGGGGGGGGGCAGAGAATAAAAGAGGGTGCGCATCATCCAGGGCTGCATGATCAATGAGCATTTTCTGGAGTCCCTCAGTGAGTGCTTAGAGCTGACATTGCAGTAAGAGCCTTATGGTTGCTCTGCAGAAGGAAAGCTGATTCCATTGTATTACTTATCTCCTCTTACACATTTCCCAGCACCCTACCCTTCTCATCTCCAAAAAGCTAGTTTGTTTCTAGTAGAATTTCATTTTCTCCTGTTCCCTGTTTCTTTCTGACTACTTTCCTTATCCAGTGTTACTGAATTTCTTTAGAGAGGGCCATGGTTAACTATCTGCTTGTAGATAGGTGAAAAGATCCACATTGGGCGTGTTCACTGAGCAAATTTTGGTGGCAGGGCTTAAAAAAAATCTAGTAGCATACATGCATGTATTTCAAAACTTTTTAAGGGCATTCTTTTGACGTTACTATCAACATTTTTATCAGTTTTTTTTAGTTAATAGTTAAAAATTTTAATATATGTTAATTTTAGTGAACCATGTATTATGTGCTTATTATTTTCCTAATTTTATTAGTCTTGTGTATATGAAGTACAGATTTTTGAGTGATCTCCTTAACTATCCTTTAGTTCTTTTTCATTAAAATTTTAAACATTAATGTGAAAACTTCATATTAATCAGTTGGGTACTACCAGACATTAATGATTATTTTAGTTTTTCTGTTTGAATTAATGAAATTCTTTATACATATATCTTTGTATCAAAGAATTTTAAGTAATTTTTTTGTTAATTTGCTTAAGTGTTTGCATGCTGTCTCATTTAATTGAATGTTTAGTGATTGAGATACTGAATGAAAAATTTCTGTAAAAGTTAGCTTATTTTTGTTTCAAGATCTGTACAGTAGTTGACAATGCAAAGAGAACAAGCCAGTTCTTTTTTTGGGCCAGGTTCATTAAAAGTATCTCATACAGTTAGTAAACATATTTGAATATTAGCTTTTAAGCCATTAAGAGAAATCTGAAATTTTTTTCTTTGAAGGATTTTTTCCCTTGAAATGAGTCTTTAATAATGGCTAGCGTTTTATATTATGCCTTGGAAGTTTGTAAAGTGCTTTACAGACATTTTATTTGAGCCTCACGACAACCTTGTGTGCAGTCATTAACAATGCTCTTTTACTGATGATAAAACAGTTGTTGAGATGTTAAAAGACTTGCACAGTGTCCGTGGCAGGATTTAAACCCAGGTCTTACCGACACCAGGTCCAGTCCGCTGTTTATTATTGTACCACCTAATTGTCTAATGAATAAGGAAATATTCTTTACCAGGGAAAGACTTTGAACTTTGGGGAATGATGTGATTAATGGTTAATTTTAAGTAGGGACAGTTTTTGTTCTTTTATTAAAGCTTTCTAGACAATTTAAAAACTGCATGTTAAAGAATAATGATAGCTTTATTGTTCTGAATAAATTGTATCCTTTTTATAAGTTTGTTTTATTATATAAAAGATTTTTTAAAAATAAATTCCTCAGATTATCCATAAATATTTAATGAATATTCTTGGAACTAGTTATAATACAATTTACATTTTAAAACAGCATTTGGCTTTTTAAAAAAATATTTTATTTTCAGTTTCAAATTACCCTTTTATTCTCTGCCATCCATTGAGAAGATGGGAAAAACAAAGTACATTACAAGTATGCACAAACCAAACTCCCACATCAACCATGTCCAGAAATATTAAAGGAAAAGAACATGCTGTGATCTGCTCTCAGTTCACCTCTTGTTTCTTTGGAAGTGGGCAGCATACTTTATCATGAGGCCTTTGGAATTGTAGTCAGTCACTACTGTATTGGTCAGTTATTGTTATATAATTTTCATAATTATTATTATTGTATAAATTGTTCTCCTAATTTAGCTTTGCACCACTACAAACAAGTCTCCCTATGTTTTTCTGAAACCATTGTTTCTTTTTTTTTAAATTGAATTATTTTATTTGTTTTCAGTGTTTGATAGTCACTTCCTTATATCTTAGATTTTTTTCCACTCCTTCCTCCTTATTCCTCCCTCCCTCTTCACTTCCTCCCTGAGACGGCGTAAAATGTTATTTATGTAGGTTCAGCATGTACATTCCTGTTAAATGCATGTTGCATAGAAGAGTTAAAATGAATGGGAGAAACCATAAAACAAAACAAACATAACATTATACAAAAGAAAATGGTCTGTTTCTGTCTGCGATCCAATTCTATAGTTCTTTCTCTGAATGTGGAAGGTGTTTTGCCTCAAAAGTCCATTAGGAATTTTTTAAGTCCATGCATTTCAGTGAAGTACTAAGTCTACCAGAAAAATTCCTCTCACACTGTGGTTGTTGCTCTGTACAAAGTTCTCCTTGTTCTGCTCCTTTCACTCAGCATCAGTTCGTATAAGTCTTTCCAGGCTTCTCTGAAGCCTTCCTGTTCCATCATTTCTTATAGCACGGTAGTACTCCATTATATTCATATACTACAACTTGTTCAGCCATTTCCCAATTGATGGGCATCCCCTCAATTTCCAGTTCTTGGCTACCACAAAGAGAGCTGTTATAAATATTTTTGTACATATTTCCCATTTTTATGATCTCTTTGGGATAGAGTCCCAGAAGTAATATTGCTGGGTCAAAGGGTATGCACATTTTTGTAGCCCTTTGGGCATAGCTCCAAATTACTCTCCAGAATGGTTGGATCAACTCACAGCTCTACCAGCAATGAGTAAGTGTTCCAACTCCCCCACATCTTCTCCAACATTTATCATCTTCCTGTTCTGTCATGTTGGCCAACTTGATAATTGAGATGTGGTACCTCAGAGTTGTTTTGATTTGCATCTCTCTAATCAATAGTGATGTAGAGCATTTTTTCATATGATTATAGATAGCTTTAATTTCTTCCTCTGAAAATTCCCTGTTCATATCCTTTAACTATTTATCAGTTGGGGAATGACTTGTATTCTTGTACAGTTGATGAAACCATCATTTCTTAAAGCATCATCCCATTCATGTGCCTTAACTTGCTCAACCATTCCCTCAGTTTCCAATTCTTTGCCACCACAAAGACAACTGCTGTGAATATTTTTGTACATATGGGTCCTTTTCTTCTTTCTTTGATCTTTTTGGGGTGTAGACCTACTAGTGGTACCACTGGGTATGTGCAGTTTTATGGCTTTGGGGCATAGATCTCTCCAGAATGACTGGGCCAGTTCACAACTCCAACAGTGTACTTGTAAAGGCAGAAGACTTGGAGAGCTTTGATGTCGGTTTGCTTATAACACTCTGTTTCTGAATTTTTTCCCCCTCCAAATGAAAAATACCATTTAAAGATTAGAATAAGAAAATGAGGATTGTACCTGAAGCTACTTGGTTATGCACAGCTTTTTGCAAGGTGTTCATTCCACACATTTTAAAGCGATTGTTCTTTATACGACACCTCTTTGTTTTTCTTCTTTTTAAACATCAGTTTCCTCATCTCTAAAATCAGTGTGATACACTACTCATGAATATCTTTAAGTACTGCATAAATGTTTTTTGACTTCTACTGGCATTTAGTTCTTTGAGGTCACAGGCTTATAGATTTAGAGTTAAAAGGCACCCTAGAGACCATTGAGTCTTGTTCCATAGTGAACAAGATTGGGAATTGCACAAGGTCCAGCAAAGTCAGTAGTAGAGGGAAGGATTCAAACCCATCTTGGTCCAGCACCTTTTCTATTTTTGCCAGTCCAATACATTACACAGTTATCTACAAAGCATAAATAATACTATGTATCATTTTATTCTCTGAAAATTTTTTTTAGTAAGTGGAAAAATGAGTTGTCTGTGATTGCCCATTGGGGAGTTGTCAGGAAGAGGGAATAAAGACTTAGATAATTAACATGTAAAATCAGTCATTTGAATATAAATATGTGAGATAGAATTTTCTTTCTTGGCTCTCCTCTCTGTCTCTCTGCTCCTTGGACATTTTAGCTGTTTATCATCCATGCCCAGTATTCCTGGGACTGACTTTTATTCTGTACTCTCTCTCACATTTTGACCAGTGAGCTGATAAGCTCATGTGGGTTTCTTTCTCATGTCTGTGTGTAGCGGACCTCATATCGACCATCTCAGACTGGATATCCCAGAAGCATTTTAAAACCCTGTAGGTACAAAACAGAAACTTGATGTTTCTGGTGAAACATCACCGACCTTTGCTAGTCTTTTAGGTTTAGAACCTTGGCAAGTGGCCCTGGGCTCACATAGCCAGTCGGCTTCCACCCTTTTCCCACCTTAGTTCAGGCCTCATCATCTTGTTCCTGGGCTATTGTAGTTGATTGCCTTGCTTCTAGGCTCCTTATTCTGGGGCATTGTCCACACTGCTGATCAGGTGGTTTCCTTAAGTGCTCTTCTGACCCTCACTGAATAGCATTGGCTCCTTGTTGCCTTTAGAATGAATGTGAAAGGCCTTACCTTCCCATGCCTGTGTCTGCTGTGCAAGCCTTTGGTTTTACCGCCTAGAATCAAGCACCACCTTCTACCGCAGACCTTTACTGATTTCCTTCCAGTTGTTGGGGCCCTGTCTCCCAACGACCTTGTGTTGATTCTGTATTTGGTCTCTCTGTTTCCTGATAGTATAGAGGCTTCTTGTGAGTAGTTGTTTCATTCTCTGTATTTGTATTCCCAGTGCCTGACACAATGGTAGGTCTCCTTTCCTGAGAGTGACTGTTTTGTAAATATTCAAATTACTTGTTACCGGACCCACAAATGTTTTCTATATAGCGTTTTAAATTTGAAAAAGTCTTAAATTACTCTGGTGTACCTTTTAGGGTAGATACTTTACATCTTAGTTTTGAATTTTTGCGTGTGGACGAAGACTTTTGGTGCTACTTGTGTTCATACTTTGTACCTTGGTGGAAATACAAGTTAGTTAATAACAAGTTAATAAGATCCCATCCAATTCTAACATTCTATCTTTCTCATGGCACAAATTAAATCTTAGTCGCTTGCTCTCTTTTTATCTTTGTTGGGTGAAGCTGGCTGTCTGGCAGAGATAAAGGGGGGGTGTATTTAGAGTGTGAGTGTGTGTGTGTGTGTGTGTGTGTGTGTGTGTGTGTTCTTGTTCTCCTCCATTATTAATAGGCAGTAATCAGTAATAGGTAGGAGGTGTACTATATTTGGAGTCAGAGGGCCTTAGCCTCTCTGGGTCTCCACCTGTAAAATGAGGGCCTAAATGGTCTCTAATTGTTCAACTTTAAATCCCCTTAATAGCTTCAGTACTAAAGGTTGTCACAGTGTGGATTATTTTTTCATCATATCTATACTTACCTATACTACCCCTCAAATCATTTTTTATAGTTTTTAACAGGAGTTTACTTTGAAGATAGAGTAATAACAGAAAAATAAAACACACTCTCTCCCTCCTTCCTCCAACCCCAGTTTCTGAGGACAGTGGGCTCAAACTTAAGATAGTTTTCACATGGTACTTGTCTATCAAGTTCATTCCGAATACAAGCACAGCCACTTGGAATCCATCTTCAGGTCCTTGATTATGTAATGGCTGACCACCAAGTCTGGCATTGTTCACACACACTCGATGTGCCTAATTTTCAAAACTTATTCACCTAAAACAGAAAAAAGAACAGTGCTGATAGTTAATTTTGCTGAGGTGGGCAGTCCCCTTTACCCCTCATTGTTTTCTAGAGGATGACAGACTTCAAGAAATCTTTCCTTCATTTGTGTATTTTTGTTAATCAGTAATAATCTCCTGTACATGTAATTTAGTACAGAGATGGCAAACTTACAGCTTGCCCAGTGGGATTAAAATGTAATTCAGGAAATGGTTAACCAGCAAATAAACAAAAATGCAACAGAAGTTAATGTGTAGCCAGCGGGATGTTTTTATTTGAGTTTGACACCACTGGTCCAGTGAAATGTTTTGTTGGCCATAAGATAGGATACCTTGGCTGTTCTTAACTGTTGAGTTTCTCGTATCTAACATTAATGACGATCATGGTGATGCAGTGGAAGATTATACAGCTGAAAGATAAACAGCTGAAAACTTGGATAAAGAAAATCTGGAAAGGAGTACAGATTCTCTTATTTAGCAATTGAAAATAAATGTAAAAAAAGATCAAAGTGATAGAAAGAGTCAAAAATAAAATAAACAGACTTGAGAATTAAGAATCCCCTGAAGGTGGGAAGGAAAAATTTATTTTGGTCTATATGGTACCAAAAAGTTGAACACAATGATTGTGTAAGTTAGTTTGAACAAGAAACAGAAAGCAAGGAGGGAACTGGACAGTAGTAGAGCCAGATACGATCTGTTTAGCTCAGACTCTTCATTTGAATGACTAGAAATTTACTCCTTTTAGAATTTGCCTTAATAGGAGGCATCTAACCTGTTTTCCAAAGATGGGAACATTGGTGACCAGTTTGTATTTAATTTTTTCCCCAGTTTGATGTAAGGAACCTTTTATAAATGTCTGCTTCTTAATTTACAAAGTAAAATTCCTCCTGACCTCATTCTAATTAAACAGCTTGTATATAGAGCTTGATCACAAAATAAATAGGTATTTTGGGAAGGAGGGCAGTAGCAGAGAATCAAGAAAGACTTTTTGTACAAGGTGGTGTTCAAATTGAGTCTTAAAGGAAGCCTGGGATTCCAAGAGACAGGGGTGAGAAGGCATTGCATTCCAGGCACTAGAAGGTGGGGTGGGAGGGCAGGACAGGCAAAGTAAAATGCATGGAGACTGGAGATGAAACAGCAGTTGTGAAACAGGAGGTAGATTTATGTAATGTTTGGAGAAGAGTGATGTGTTCAAAAGAAGGAAGAGGTTAGGTAGTAAGAACTTTCCTTTTAAATGCTGATCAGAAGAGTTTACTTTTATTTTAGAGGGGATCGGGAACACTGGAACACTGGATCTGTGAGAGACGGGACAGACAGAGTCAGACCTGTTCTTTAGAAAACCCCTAGTGGTTCTGTGAGGAACAGAATGGAATGGGGGAGGCTGGAGGCAAGGAGGCAGGTGCAGTCATCCAGGTGAGAGGTGATGAGGGCAAGCACCCTAGAGAGTAGTGACGGTTTGAGTAAGAGATGTGGAGATTATATCTGAGAAATCAAGGCTGACACTGGGTTGTGGATGTTAAGGAGTGGGTAGAAGGAGGTTCCTGTCCTTGATATTAAAAGCAAACTTGGGATGATGAGGCATAGGTTGGAATTAAGTTTCGTACGTGTTTAGTTCAAGTATTTGAACCTTCTAATAGATCATGATTAGGAGAGAAAATATCCTTGCGTATGTAGATAGATCTGGGTCTTCTGCATACAAATTTATACAATGTATCACTGCAAAAATTAAGAAAGCTACGGGGTATGGGGGTAAGGTATTGTTTGTGATGATGGATTAGGTAATCAGCTGAATGAACTCTAATAGTAATAGCCTTGGACTCAGTTCTGTGTATTGTAGTTTATACACGCAAATATATGACATAAATATAAAATAAACCAAACTATACTGGAAACACTAGGGCCTTTTGGAATATGGAATATTTGGTGTGTTAGAATAGAAAGCTGTTCCCAGTTTAAAACATTTAGAACATGCCAGCAACACTCTAATGGTAAGGACAATTGATCTAAATGTAGCATGCGTTTTTCAGGAAGACCATTAAGCTCGTTATGATTCTGCATAGCTTTAAATTCATTATGTTCACTAAGAGCTTCCAAGTAAAATAGGGAGTCAGACCAAAACATCTCATTTGTTACATACAGACTACACCGAGCTACATGTCTGTTGTTGACAAAACACATGAAATAGCTTGTTCCTCTTTGCTTTCTTTAAAGATATTAAATGCCAAGGAAAGACACATTGGCATCGTGAAATCAAAACTGAATGGGATCCTGTTTAAATCTCTTAGCACACCTGTATAATAATAATAACAAAGTTTTCTCATGTTCCTCTCTTCTCCCTGACAAAAACTTGAACATGATATCCAGTGTTCCACGTCTGTTATCCCCTCAAAGAGTGGAGGAGATTTTCTTTTTGGGAACAAGCTTGGTCATCGCATCTTGATTGTGTTGTCGCTGGTTCCATTGTGGTTGTAATTGTGTGTATTCCCGTTTCTACTTAACTCAGTTTTCTCTATTCATCATGTTCTTTGTTTCCTACAGCATTCTGTTACATTTGTGTGCCACCTATTTGTTTGGCCATTCTGCAGTTGTTGTGCACTTGCTCTAACCATTTGCCATATAAAGTACATACTGCCAAAAATGTCTTCCATTGGAGCAAAGGAGCAAGAAGATAAAGGAAGAGTTTTTGAAGGCAGGTTAAGGATGACATTGATAGTTTGAAGGGAGAAAATGACTGTTTTGGGTTACTGGAAATTTCTATCCATAGATACCTGTATTGTTAGCTGTATCTGTATACAGATGCATATACATATAGTTTTACAACCTAGTAAGTGGGGCAAAGTATAGTCACTTACTTGCATAATTCCAGATTTCCTTTCCAGAATGGTTTGATCAGTTTGCACAGAGCCCCACCAACAAATCATTGGTTTGCCCATAGCCCCTCTGTGACATGAGATGAAGCTTAAGAGTTCTTTTGATTTGCATTTTTGTCCCTTGTCTGTGAAAAGTACCTAATATTTTTTTACGTTGTGACGTAGTCAGGTCACCAGTTTTGAGATTTTGATGTGACTTCATAAAATGTAAATTCTGCTGCTTACCTTTCAAAGTCCTTTATAACCCTTCCTGCATTCTGCAATCCAGAAAAACCATTTTCTTTTTGATACAACCCCTTTCTGTGTTTTCATGCTAGCTGTCCCACTTGCCTGGAGTAGACTGACCTCACCGATTCCCTTAGGTTTCTTTAAAACACAGGTTACTTGCAAGAAGCCTTTCCTGGATGCTGTGCCACCCTGCTCATGTGGTGAGCTCCTGCCTTCTTAAAGTACCTGTACCTTTAAAAAAAAAAAAAAAAAAGCACAACTACTTTTTAGTAGTGCATTGGAGAGAGAATTGGAGTCAGGAAGACCTGAGTTTAGAATTTACTAACTGTATGATCCTGCACAAGTCACTCACCCTCTGTCTGCCTTATAAATAGATATTTATATTATATATACACATACATGTACATATATGTACATGTATGTGTATGTATGTAGATAACACACGCCTCTCTGGAGTGTTGATCAGATGAGATAATAATTGCATGTAGCTGCTGTTGCCAACTAGTTTACATACGGAGTACTTGTCTTACACGTTTTCAGGAAACTAAAACCAGAGAAGCAAAAACCAACAGTGTTAATAAAACATGTTCCTCAGTGGAAAGGTGACATTTCCTAGGACTGTTTCTGTCCGAATTCTCCAGAAGATGGGAAAAATAAGATATTCCATTTGTTCCTTTAGAGTCAGAATTAATACCCCATTTCGAAGGCAGAGGAAGTGAAAGCTTGGTTAGGTTAGGTGACTTTCACAGCTAGTGTCAGAGATGAGATTTAAACCCATTCCATGTCCAGTGCTTTATCCATGCAACCTTCCTTTCTCATAAAGAAAATCCTTAGAATCTCACATGGCTTTATTTCCCTTGTCTTGTGCTCTTCTGGAAATAATTTTTAAAAGTACTCCCCCATCCCTATTTCTCAGAGAAGGCAGGTTCAAGGAATTGCCTTTTTACCATTCACCATTGTTGTGACTGAGCACATACAGTAATAGGCCATTGTCACATCCAGGCTACAGTAGAAGGCTCTGTAGATGACTGTGTGTATGTCTTAATAAGTGAAATAAAGTTTAATAATAATTACTGAATTCACTCTGGCACATAGACAATGAATTGTCTTTAAATTCAAAATAAGGATTGATGACAGATTAAGAAGTAGGTATTGTGAAGGGAAAAAATGAATGACTATGACCATTTTTTTTAAAGAGAGAGAAAGCCTCAGTGCAAATCAGAAGACTTAAGTAACTGAACCTAACAGCCAAAAACCATGTATTAAATTTAAAATGACAGCCAATGTTGTTGCTGTTGACTGCTGAACTTATTTCTGCTTTGTTCTTTTTTTAAAGTCATCAGTACTTTCTTTCTAAAGATGTATATTTCATTGCATTTGTATTACATTTGTAAAAAGTGTAAAAAAGGTAAAAACAAAGTGCTGTTTCAATTTGTGTATGTGTGATTTTATTACAGCATGTCTTTTGAGACTACCGTCTTGCTTTTCATAGCAACTAGACCTCAGTGCCCGTTTTTCATAGTCTGTCCAGCAATTGTCATTTTTGTTGTCTTTGTCAGACCTATGTGTTTAAGAATTAGACTTTCCAATATTTCTTCCTGTTCTCCCTCTCTCTCTCTCTCTCTCTCTCTCACACACACACACACACACACACACACACACACACACACACACACACATACACGTTAAACAGACTTGAGACTCAAATCCAAATTAGACTTTCCAGTATTTCTTCCTGTTCTCTCATACACACACACCCCTTTCTACTTTTATGTGTTTGGGGACCACTTTAACCCTAAAAATGCCAGTTTTTCTCCCAGTCAGGGGGGGAGAAATCCCTCCAGTTGTTCCAATGTCAGAGACCCATAATTGTGGAAAATAGGGAACTTGAACTTGTTCAGTTCTAATGTTAGCTATTCGTTTCAAACTCTTGTGCTCCTATTATTGGTGAAACAAACCTGAATGATTGAAAGTTTCACTTTTTCCCTCTGAAAAAAGCAAGGCTGCCCTTGATTTTCCTTCCAGTGTGTGTGATTAAAAATTTATCTTCAAAAAGGAGGTCCTCTTTTCTAATAGAACATTGTTATCATAGAATGATGATGACTTGGCATGCAAACATTTATTGAGCACCTTCCTTGTTTTGGAAACTCGGGGTGGGGAGATAAAAATACCCCAAAATAATAAATTCTGTCATAAAAGAGTTTGGAGGAGATAGAACAGATATACAAGTAACTAACAGTATAAACAGAATTTGTCAAGTATCATGAGCCTGCAGAGATCCTGTGTCCTCTCTGTTCAGGAGCTTCTGACAGGCTGGGGAATGAGATGAGACATATTGAAGGAACAGCGATTACTTACTCACTGAGTTGGGGGACATGTTAGTATTTATCAAATCCTTCCTAACGACTGGTTGCTGGTATCTTCTCTTACATTCCTGTAATCAGTGATGATGACATGACTCAATGATCTCATTTTTACACAGGAAAATTTTATATTAAGCTATGGATCCCTATAAGTCTGGAACTCCAGAGACAAAATGTTTAACATCTCCTCGATAATAACCCTGTACGTATTTTCCCTCTCATTTTCTTTAGGCCATGTATATTCCCAGTTACTTCAGTTTCCTCATGGGATGTGGTTTTAAATCCATTTTTTTACTCTCCTCATTATCTTTCTCTGGCTGTGGTCCAGTATGTCAAGATAGCTTATAGTCTGGTGCCCAGAATTGAATGCAGAATTTACATGGTATAATTTATGTAGATCCTCAAGGTTTGCACAGCAGTTAAATGTGAATCATTTGACCAACTTTAGTAGGTGCTATTGTGAGTGCCATGTTGCAGAGGAGGAAACTGAGGCTGAGAGAGGTCAAAGAGCCCAGGGTCACATGGTTAGAACAGAAGTGTTCCTTTGTTTTCTGGACACTCATTTTTAATCATGAAGTGACAGCCTGTGTGTAGTTTGAGTTGGGTGATCATCTTAGAGCAGACTTTCAATGGTGATGAAGTCATCATTCAATGAATGATGACATTCAATTTGCATTTCTTGCTAAGGGTAGAATGCAAACATTGAGTTTACAACTGTTTTCCTAAACCTGGTTGGTTCTTTTGGCACGAATAGGGTTTCGATGGGAAGATTTCAGTGTTACTAATAATTTCTCTAAAATATGGTATATAAATCAAGCACTTACATACATTTTTATACGCTACATCCATTTTTAAATGCCCTCTTTATTAAATGCCCCTGATAGCGTCCTCCTTTTATTCCATATGTATTCCATCGTGGTCTTTGTCAGGATATTTCAAACCCGAGAGTGTTGTCGACTTAATTTGATAAACTCTTACTCAAATGACTTCACTGTATCTGATGATGATAATTCTGATATGGTAAAATATATTTCCATGATAGTTGAGTGGTTGAGCTTGGAGACTGCCCTTCACAGGAAACATTTTAAAAATAAATTCCTTATATAAGGCAATTACTAACTTCCTCTAATGACTGCTTTCCCATCCCTCTCTTTGTTTTTCTAAAGCAGTAGATGGGTACTTTAAAAAGTGATGCGACTTGGAACAAGTAAGAGTTTGGATCAAATTTAAACAATTCTCTGAAATGTATAGTGTTTATTTCCTTAAATCAAGTATGTTTCCTGTTATCAAGAAGTGTTATACATGCGTATACATTTTTAATATATTTAATATAGTTTCCTTTAACTTTACTCTTTAGTTTTAGAAAAGTAACACCATAGCTTCCTTTTATCCCTGTAGGATATTACTTGCCTCAGATCTGTTATGTCATATATTTTAATGAAATAATCAAATGATATTTAATAAATATTCAGGGATTTAATAGTATCTTAGGATTTTGCCTCTGAGCCTTCTGGCTGGGTGCTCCTTCTTGAGCCTTGGTATTTTAGAGCCAGGGGGCCATAGCCACCCTCTAATCCAGACCCTGCTGTTTTCTACCCTATTGCTCCCTGAATGCTTGATGGGTCTGAGATGAGAGGAGATTTGAGTGTTAAGCTGCGGTGAGTATCTCTTTAGCTCATCCTTCTTCTTTATTTGTTTGAGTTATTATGAATTCCTTTTGTTTGAAAGTAGAGACCTATATTAAATTCAGAGCTAAGTGCCATCCTTTCTTCCACAGCTGCAGAAGTACCTTTTTGTTTTCTGAGTCTTAACTGTCCTAATTATCATGGATCAATGAAAATTTGCTGTCACTGTATTTGAACTGCTTGTGTTTGCTGAAGGACCTTTATTTAGCTTCACTTATTTTTCTCTGATTATCGTTGATAAGAGCCAGCTGAGACTGAGCCTTTTGCTGGTGTCTGGCTTTCCTAGAAGTTTTAACTTACCCCAAATTTCACTTGAGGGGTTTCATTGAGGTTGACCAATAGCTAGCTATAACAAATTCCTAGTACACAACATACTTCATGAACATCCCATGTGGAGGAGACGAGCCCAGAAAATCTTCAATTGGTATGGGAAGTGATGGGTCCGGGGCAGTCCTTTGTTTTTTCCTGTTTTCCTCTGCCTTGTGATTGAGGTGAATTGTGTGTACTTAAAAAAAGTTCTTTGGTCACTTTGGAGTAAGAGTTTAACATTGTACCTGGGCAACAGACAAACACAATTTTCAGATTGACTCGGGTGAGTCATCCATACCTTTTGAGAGATCTCTATACTTAATACGAATAAAAATACTTTCACACACACACTTTTATGCCTTTTAGTGATGAGGCTGCAACGTGGCTATTTTTGCCTACCTCAGCTTGTTCTGGTTATCTACTAGGTACATGTTCCTGGCCTTGGACACACCATATGGATGTAACACAGCACAGCATAAAAAGGCTACAGATATGGAGACCTGTGGACTAACCATCCCATCTCTGCTCTTTTTTCATTTTATGTTTAGTTATTTAACAAAAACCTGTTTGGGGCCAGCTTATTAGCATTGCATGTATTCGATGTATTGAATATATCCATTTACCTCCATTAGTTAACTTCCATTACCTTGGATATGTGTGTATGTGCACAGCTTTGACAGAATTAAATAATGTCCTTTTAGATTATATGGCAAGAATATTTCCCAAGCAGGTAAAGCTTTGGGGATTTTGGGGGGGAGGGTCTGTTTCTGAGTATTTCTTAAATCAGTAGTTAGACTGGCATAGTTAAGTAGAAAGAATGTGGAACTTGCCAGTTGTAGGACCTGATTTTTAATTGGCTTTGCTCTCTAATATCTATGTGACCTTGGGTAGGTCATTTGATCTCCCCGGCATCATTTGTAAAATAATGTTATATACTACATGGGCTCTTCTTGCTGTACACCAGTGATTAATTAGTAATTACAGTTAGGCTAGTCAGAATTCCCATGACTTGGGGTCTAATAAGCCATCCCTATACAAGGTCAAAAGTTTCTTTTTGGGATTTTTCCTTTGATACCATTTCTCCTCTTTTCCCTTAAATAGTGGGTATAAATAAATAGGATTATTCTCGCTCTTTAAAAAAATACATC
The DNA here is from genome assembly GCA_028658325.1 of Potorous gilbertii. Classification (NCBI taxonomy): domain Eukaryota; kingdom Metazoa; phylum Chordata; class Mammalia; order Diprotodontia; family Potoroidae; genus Potorous; species Potorous gilbertii. Next base: position 115,035,943 of record CM053774.1, read on the forward strand.
ACTGCCACTTTGTGTGTCCTCCCTCTAACAGTTCATGGAGAAGAATTGGGATCCCTGTGGCTCTAGGTCTGTTTAGGAAAGCTTAATTAGGAGTACAGTAAGCATTTTCTAGTAGGTAATTAAAACATTCTTTTTCATCCCTCGTCACCTATTTTGTAATTTCTTTAACTCATTATTTGCTTCCAGTGCACCATGTAACTCTGTACATGGTGATACTGCAGTGGTGATGCAGGTGTGCCCTGCAGCAGCTGTGGAAACAGTGTGTTCAGCCATTAGCAGCATCTGCTTTCTCATCAGTTACTAGGACTGGCAGTTTTTATCAGTCTACTTTAAGGAGCACCCGGAGCCTTTAGTTATACTTCCTTGGTGAAAATGTCAATGTGGATTTGAGTGTCGGATGACGTCTGCCAAGCACAGGTTGGCGGATGATTCCCTCTCCCACTTGCTTCCTGGCATGTGAATAATTCCAGAGGTAGCCCGTATTCCATCCCTACTGCAGTGACAATTACTGAGAAAACCTAGCTTCTAGTTCTAGAGGGAATGGGGGAGACAGGAGGAGAAGCGAGGGCGTTACCTTTGGAAGGCAGGGAAGACTGTTGGTCAGCACTTACCGAGTGAAAAGGAAATGTTGAAGTAGGTGAGTCAAAACTAGAGGAAAGTTAATTTAGATGTTTACAAAACAATATGTCTTGTGGCAGCTCCTTGAAAATATTCTTATTTCCATCCTGAAGATGCAAGTTAAATAACTTTCACAGGTACACAGACCTACAAATGAGAGAGGGCTGATGTGTAAGGGAGGTTTGCCTCACGGCAGTGAGTACCTATTTCAGATTATGTAACATAAATTTGTAGTCGTCTCAGCAGCATGTGTTGAGGGTGGTGAAAAGGGTGTAAGAGTGTCATGGCTCTAGAAAGGAGGGGGAGGGTCTGATGACCTGAGTGCAGAAGCTTGTTACTTTTGTGACCTTCAGTGTTAAACTCTGAGCAGTCCCAGTTTCTGTTAAGGACTACATGGCCTTGCGTGTGTGATTCCTAAGATCATTTCATACAAATGTAATATTTCTTTTTATTCATATTTACCATTTATTTTTTGTGCAAACTTACCTGTTAGTTTTAAACACCAGTTTGTTTTTTAGCCAGTTTCCAATCTTTTGCATGTTTCGCATTTGATGCAAATTAATTCTAACAACATGTTTTGTTGTAGTGAAGGCTTGTCAGTCGAGAGGAGGCCATGTGAATTCTAGTTTCAGAGAAACCTTAGAGGACCAACTGTCCATGATTCCTGCAAGGTGAAGAGTGAAGCTCGTGGAGGACTTGAGGCAGTGGGGGAGAAGGATGCATAGAAGAAATCAGGAGGTGCTTCAGAAGCAGCGTATGCCCGCTGGACACTGATTACACACCTAACATGCTGGATCGCATGTAATGGAAAGGAGCAGTTTCTTTTCTTTTCCAATGGAGAGGAACATTTTGATATTTGTCAGATTCATAGCATCCACATATATTTGTGTGCAAATACCCAGTCTGTCAGTTTTTGAAGTGTGTGCAAATACCCAGTCTATCAGTTTTTGAAGTCTGAAGCTAAAGTTCTGTCTGTCTCCCCACCCCCCAAATGTGGATGCCTGTAGTTTGTTTCACTAACTTATTTGCCATATGTACTAAGCTTTTCTCGCTGACATTTATTGTCCCACCTGAGTCCCTTAGGAAGTGTGAAGTTTTTTGCATAAACTCCTAGAATTCAAAGAACTTTAGAGAAAAAAAGTAGATAAAATCTTTGATTTTAATCATTGTAGAGAAGGAGTACCCATTATACTCTTCTCTCTGTTTTAAGATTTACAACTTACAGTGCTTTGGGGTGCTTAAGTGACTTTTTTTTATACACCTAGAATGTGTCTGTACAGGTGTTGGCTTTTTCTAACTCTACTGTTTTTCTCCAACATGATATGTTTAAGAAGGGAACCTAAATTGATATACACATAAAAGTCAGTACCAGTGTAGTCAAATAAAATGATTATTTGTGCTAAATCACAAACACTGAGAAGAAAAAATTTTATGTAATATAAGACTAGATAGTGGTTCTCGGAATTGACCCAGAACATGCATGTCTTGATTCTTTCTTCTCCTGGACACCCCTGAGTAGCTTTGCCCTACCTTCCTGTTCCATTTCAGAATGTGTAAGCTCCTCAGTCTTAGTGAACTTTGCCACATAGTAAGCAATTAGTAAAGGCTGGCTTGAATATGGCTTATTTAGTAAATTTAATCAGAATAAATTTCATAATAAATTTGAGTTTATGTCTTTGTGAAAGGTTTTGTTGCTCAGTACTATAATAGATTAGTAATACATTGTTGGGCATTTTGCGGTGTACCTAGGGAGTAAAAGATGATTGCTTATGGAGGATGTTGCCTTCCAAAAGTCCTTCCTAGGCAACTCTGAATATATCTATAATTTTTATTGATTTTAGTTTTTTATATAATGACTTGTATGTAAGTTTTTATCAGTGTGTGAGATACAGAAATCAGTCTGCAAAAACAAAACACAAGTTACATTTATGCTAAGTTTCAAATATTGTCTTGGTACTGGATCACCCCTTGACAATTTCAGAATTGAAAGGGTCCTTCCTTAATGACTCTTTCAAGGCTGAAAATCTCCCTAAGAATCCTCTCTGAAACCTTTCTAGTAAGTTGCCTGTTAACCCTTATAAAAAGAGCAGAGGGGGAATTCAGTTTCTTCTAAAGCAGCCAAGACAGTTATATCTAGGTATAATTCCAACTCTGTTGAGCCTTAATATTCTGTGGCTACTATCCTCTTTATTATGTCCTTACAGGCCAAGCAATTCTTTCACTTGACATCTGTTCAAATACTTGAAGACTACATCTGCTCCAGACTTAGATAGCCTTGATTCCTTCAACTGGTCTTTCCTAAAACATGCCCAGCACTTAATACAGTATTCCTAGTGGTGTCTAACTAGGGACTCATTCAGGGAAGGCTGTGCTTTTTCTACTGTAACCTAAAGCAGAACCCACTTCAGGCATGCTCGACTGCCCTGCCATCTGCATTCCACTAAACTTTCTTTCAAAAGAACTGTTATCTCATGCAACACCTGCCATCTTGTTCTTGAGAAACTGTTCTTTTTTTTTTAACCCAAATGTTAGACTCTATTTCTCTCTATTATTTTTACTTTAACTAGATTTGGTCTAAAATTCTTGCCTGAAAAGTTCTTTTTGAAAACAATCTCTGCTATCCATTGTAACTAATTTTCCCTGTTAGCTTTGTGTCATCTGGAAATATGATAAATATGACATATATACCTTGAGTAAAAAGGCCTTGGAATAAAAATAAAAAAAATAAAAAATAAAACAGGATCAAGCACTTGTGGGACACTCCACCATAACTTCCACTGACACTAAAAACCATTTGAATGTGACCATTCAGTTATTTCCAAATTGACCTACCTATGCTACGGCATAGCCTTCCTCAAACAAATGAGATGAAAGACTTGCTAACCCTAACCCTAAATGCTTTGTGCAAATCTAGATAAACTATATCTTGATTAATCCTCAGAGGTACTACCCTCACCTTCACAGAAAAGGTCTGGCATAATCTGTTTTCATGATCTTCCTTTTCTACATGGCTACTAATTAGCCTTTATTTTTATATGGACATGAAATCAAACTCAGTTGTTATGAGTGTTATGTAAAAAGACTTTTCTTCTCTTTTTTGAAGATAAAGGTTTCACCTCCCTTGACTAGTCCTGCAGAGGCAGAACCTATCCCTGCCTGACATGGGAAAGTCATTCAGTCAGCAGACATTTATTTATTCAGTGTCTTTTATGTACCAAGCATTGTGCTATACTAGGAATATAACCATACATACAAAATGAAATAATCCCTTTTTTCAAAGCTTATCAGGAGAAACGATATGTACACATAGCATGTAGAAGACTAAGTACAAAATGAGTATGAGCAGATTAAGATTAAGTAAGGGAAAGAGAGAGAGGAAGGGTACTAGCAGTGGAAGAGGGGAGAGGGTCAGGTTTTTTTTTTTAACCAGTTAAAAAAATCCATTATGTATCAATATAAAAAATATACAACCTGTGTTCCACTATGTATGCAATCTGCTGTTTATGTAGGCTCATAGCACTCTTGGGTTGTCAGAAATGTCCTTTTCCCCTACAGATTGAATCCAACACTGCATTCTGTGTGAACCAACACCTCTCACAGTAACTCTCTCAATTTTTTCTTCAAAGGTCCTGAGTCCTCTCACTTTACTAGTGACTTTCTAAGCTCAGTCACATTTGACTCAATCCCTATTGTCTGTCTCCTATTGTCTGTCCTCCTATTTTAGCACCTAAAATAATTCTTCTTTATCATCTCATGCCTGCAGTGGTAGCTTAATGTCTCTTCCCTCCACTCTGACATGAAGCGTGCAGGTTTTCCAGCTTCAGACCACATCGTCTCCATATTTCCCAGTCCCCCATCTAGATTGTTCCGTCCTTCTGACGTCGCATGACCTTCCTTCATCCTGACTCCTTTTCCTCCTTATTGTGCGGATCCTTCTTGGTCTTCATTTCAGTGTCAGAAAATCCACACAAGTGTTGTTGAAAGATAAAGAGGTAAAAGGCTGACTCTCATCTCCCATTGCTTTCAAGCTGAGGACTTCCCAAGAACCTTCCTTGCAAGAAGACCATGATTACTTCCTTCCCCTTCCTCCTCTACTGCACATGCAGCTGACTGCTGGATGTCTCTACTCGGCTTGTCCTGAGGAAGCTCGAACTTAGTGTGTCCAGAATGGAACTCATTATCCTTTTCTCTAATCCTCTCTTTCTATAGCTCTTGCTGTTGTGTTATCTCAGTTGTGTCTAAATCTTTCTGACTCCTTACACAGCCAAGGCAGTACCCATAGCAGCAACAATTTCTTACACAGCCAAGGCAGTACCCATAGCAGCAACAATTTCTACCTAAGACATTTTTCTAATTCTGAAAATTAACTGTTTAATATTTTGTATTATGCTTGGCTATGGATAATTCATGTCTTCAGAATCCTAGTCTAATAAAATAGTAATATCTATCATTTTGCCATACTTCACCTTTGTAAATAACTTTGGCTGTAAAATATAGATGTATTATTTGCTCTTTGGAATTTTTAGTGAAAACTTCAGTTGATCAGTCATTTATTGAGTACTTGCTCTATTAAACTCCAAGGAGCATATCTGTTTGGATTCTAGGTAGTGTAATAGTCTCTATTGTAAAACTCAAAATAATGTGTATTTCATGTTAAATTGTTTTTATTAGACATGTTTGCTTTCTGAAATTTAGGAATAAAATTCATAATTCATTGACTTGGGGGGAGGGATAAATTTTCTCAATATTTATGAAGCCAAGATGCCAAATATTTTCTCATTTACCTTGGACGGTCAGATTTTATAGCACTATTTAGACCCAGCTAGTATACTAGCTGCATCAGTATTTCCTGATCAGTAGATTCAGTCTATTTCTGTTTCATTTATGTTATTAATACCAATGTATTGAATTTCTGAAATGACTTCACTAATGACTAAATAATGAAACGGTATGTTTATATTTAGTAAACCCTCAGAAGGCATTCATTTAATGGGAGGCTGTGGGATTCTGGTTCTCAATCTGTACCTTTCATTTTATATGACTTTATTCTCTCTAGACCTGTCTTTTCCTCATTCATAAAAACTGCAGGGGAGGGGTGGAGGGGAGTTGATCTCAGCAAAGAGATCTGTTTTGTGGTCCTGCTGTTGTGTTGGGTGCGACACTTTGAAAAGTATTGTTAAATTAACTTGAAAGGGAGATCATCTGTGCTTTAGGAACTCACACCTAAATATAATAAAATAATCTCCATTCATAGTCCTTAGTGTGTTATTTAGCCAATAGCAGTCAGTCATAAGCTCCTGCATCGACTTTGAGTTACAAAGGCCTCGAAAGCCCAGAGCAGTCTGTGCTTTGTGATGTTGAATAGGTTACTTGGAGTACTGAAGCGCCTGTTTTATGCCGAGTGCTGTGCTAAGCGTTGGTGATAACCAAGAAGGCTAATTGTCCCAGTGTTCTCCCTCTCTCAGAGAAGAACTTTTCGGTCCGGCCAAACTATTCTACTTACCACACACCTAGAAGGGAGTATTTCTTTGCTTTCTCCCTTCCTTCTGTTACTAGTGTTCTCTTGTCAGCCCAGGGGCTGCAGTGGTTGGAGCCCTGGATTTGCAGACAAAACCTCAATTCAGATAGGACCTTAGAAAACTTAATAGGCAAGTCACTTAACCTCTTTGCCTCAGTTTCCTCATCTGTAAAATGGGGATAACAACACCACTTACTTTGCAAGGTTTTTGTAAACATCAAATGAGGTGATATTTGTAAAACGCCTGGCACTTATTAGGAACTTCATAATTGCTTATTTCCTTCCTTTCTCCTTCCTGTTTTCTAAGGATCATCCTGAAAAAACCCTCAGTTGCTCCTTTCATGCCTCAAGGAGTTGTCCTAAACCCTTTGTAGGTATCTACAGTAGATGCCTGCCTGCACTTTTTTGTCTCCTTTTTTTTTTAAACCTCTTGTAGTTCAGCTTCCACCCTTATCTTCTATTGAAACTGCCTTCTCCAAAGTTACCAGTGATCTCACTTGCCAAATCCAGTGACCTTTTCTCAATCCTCACTTACCTTGACTTCTCTTTTTTGGTAATTATGCATGCTGTCCCACTGCTCTCTCTCAGTCTCCTTAGATAGATCCCCTCCTGAATCCTTTTCGCCCTCCCTACTACTTCACTTGGTGATCTTATCAACCCAAGATCTCATTACTATGCTGATAGTTGTCAAATCTGTCTATCCTTCCCCAATCTCTTCATTGACTTCCAACCCCTTGTAGACATTTTGGATGTTGCTCACCATCCCCCCCATCTCCTCCTTTCCCTATTACTCTACAGAAAAACACCATCTTCCCAAGTCCCTCAGCCTCACAACCTAGGAGTAATCCTGGATTCTTCACTGTCTGTCATCTCCCCCTCTTATTCCCCAACCCCCATG
>CM053774.1:115043076-115057409 GCA_028658325.1 Potorous gilbertii
CCTTCCCTCCATTAATCCAGCATCTAACTTGCTTTCTATGTGATCCCTCCCCTTATAAGGGAAGCTCCTTAAAGTAAGCTTATTTCTTTCTGTGTCCCCAAATAGTAGGCATTTAGTCGTATGTTTGATTGATTAATCCCCTAATTAACACAATTATCTGTTTCTGTTCTTCTAATGGAAGGGTAAGGTCCTTGAAAGTACAAACTTTTTTTTTTTTGACCTAGTACACACATCACTTTCCAGTCTTTTTATTTTATTATTTTAAAGGTTCAGACCTGTGATTTCATGGAGGTAGAGAACACTTGGTGAGGAAATGGCCTCTGCTGATGCATATTGCCCAACTCTTCTGTTATATTAGCATCTTAATTACGTAGAGCACTGAGAAGTTAAGTCCTAGAAAGCCATCTTAGAGAGGTTATCCACTTCCATCCCCTCATTTTATAGTTTCAATTATCAATTAAACAAATACTGATTAAGCTCCTATTATGTGCCAGGAATTATGTTAAATGCTGGGAATATAAAAAGAGGTAAAAGACAGTTCCTTCTCGCAAATAGCTTATAACTCAGTTGAGGTAGAGAACACACAGAATGAAGCTGGAAAGGGGGAAATGGGGGGTGAAGAAGAAAAGTTCCTTAACCAGTGGGACCTGAGGAGAGCTGAACCACATCCTAGCAGCACCACTGGTGGAGGCTTTGGGGGGGTCTTTGGGCTTTGCCCTTCAGCTTTCCATTCTAGGGGGCGCTAGCGAGGAGAGTCCCAAAGCTGATAGAACCTGTGGACTAGGAAGTTTCCTGATGCTGAGCTTTTTTCCCTAGGAGCATGGTCTGCTTGGATACGGCTGGTGGTAGCTGAGAAAACTGAGGCCTTGAGAAGTTAACTTGCCTCAACCATCACATAGCCATTCCCTGTCAGAATATGGACTTGCTCTGAGGCCTATTTTGTTTTCTTCTCTTCCTTTCATCTTGTATGTAATAGGTACTTCAGAAATGCTAATTGGGTGGAGTTCATTTGTGTACCTTGTAAGGATTGTTAGGGCTGCTCGGCTTAGTGAATAGAACGCCAGGCCTGCAGTCAGGAAGACTCATCTTTCTGAGTTCAGGCCTCAGATACTCAGGAAGAGCTGAAAACAACAGAAACAACTGACCAACAGAGGAATTTACTCAGTATTGTTTAAAAGCAATGTATCAAGTTGTGCAGATGAGCAAAATGTGGGTAAGGCTAGGTAATAATTTTCTGACACATCTATTGATAAATGAAATCTCTCCTAGACAAGTTATATAGCTGAGAATACGCCTAGTGAGTCCGAGTTTATTTATATATTCATTATCTTTGTAATTAAGAATTTTGTTAATGTGGATTTTTTTTTTCAGGTGGAGTCATTCATTTTAGATCAGGATGATTTGGAAAATCCAATGCTGGAAACTGCTTCCAAGTTACTTTTGTCTGGTACAGCTGATGGTACAGACCTCAGAACTGTAGATCCTGAAACACAAGCTAGATTGGAAGCTTTACTTGAAGCTGCAGGTATGGTTTGAATCTTCAGGTAACTCTTGGATATTTTCAGTAATGAATAACTGAATGTTAATTGAACAATATCTTTCCTCTTTCAAATCCTACTTTTAAATTCTGCTCCTTTTCCATCATCAGCATTGTAGGCTCCGAAGTCAGTTTGCAAAACATTAATGCTATTGTTGTAGTTGAGGAGATTGAAATGGACTTGAATTTTTTGTTTTTGAATTGGTGTTTTTAAAAATTTATTTACAGAAAGTAAAAGCATAGGATGTCAAATCTTTTATAAAATGATGGTAAACATTTTTGGTTGGAGGAAATCCTAAATATCTAAAGAAAATTTAAATAAGTAGATATTTGAGCAATTCAAGTACAGCAATTCAAGCTACTTAATGACATATAGCTGTGTCATTATGAAGGATAACTGACACAAATGCTATCTTTGAGTGACCACTTTTCTAGGCACTACCCAGTGTTGTTCTTTTAAACCTCAAAACCACAGTTAGAACTTGGTTGGGGTCCTTCTGGGGAGGGACACTTGATCCGTTTCCTTAAAGGAACCCTTCTAGAGGAACCTACTTGCAATGCAGAATCTCTTCAGCTCTGCAGTTTGTAGTCTTAGAAGGTCTCTGCCTGACTCTGCCTCTGCCTTATTCTACGGATTATTCCATTAAACTTTAGCCAGTCCTGTCTCTTACTTTTCTCTTTGGAGGACCACACTGACTTTTGACCAGTTCTATTTGGATTTAAGCAACTTGAATTTCACTTGTTTTTGCTTTTGATGTGTCCTGATCCTGACCCTGACCATGAAGGAATTGGCAAATTATCTACGGCTGATGGTAAAGCCTTTGCAGATCCGGAAGTGCTCCGGAGGCTGACGTCCTCCGTTAGCTGTGCCTTGGATGAAGCAGCTGCTGCCCTGACCCGAATGAGAGCTGAGAGCACTGCCAGTGCTGGCCCCACAGACAAGTGAGTGCATGTTAGATGTAGCACATTCAAATACATCCTAACTTAAAACATCCCTATCTTCAGTGTATGTAGAAGTTGTATGATAGAGTGGATTTTTGACCACTAAGAGGGGGACATGGACAGAAAATATGGTTGAGATCTTTCTTCTTTTGCATAATTTCTAACACCAGAAGGTTCCACTGGTATTCCTCTTAGCCTGTAACTAAATATTTCTCTTAAGGAATAATCATCTGTAGATGTTAAGTTGTATTTTCTAATAATAACCTTAAAAATGTTGGGAAAGTGGTGTAGGGTGTTTTGAGAGTAAGTAAAAATAGCCTGTATGGAAGGAAGGAAGCATATTAAAAATCTGCTTTTTAGTGTAGCAGTTCTGAAGACTGATATTTCTCTACTCTAAAAAAAACCCTTCCCTGGCTGAAGATGGTTTAGGTGAAATACAAAAGGCCCATCTTGGGGAACTGGATTAAGGAGCGGGGACCAAAATTTAGAGAAGAGCCTTGGACTTGGTTCTTTCTGTGGGACAGTTTTAGGTTTCGACTGCCTTGCCCCACCTTATTCTTCCAGAATACTGATGACGTTTGGTGGGTGGGGTGGGAAAATCCTTTTCATTCCTTGAGGAGTGTGGTCCTGGAAGGACCCTAGTAATCTGTTCATTTTATTTAGAGGCTAGGCTCCTTACTATATATATATTATACTACAATCCCTTCCCTCAAAAGAGCATAATTTCTGGGGAAATGAAAAGGAAACAAATACATACAAACAAAATGTAAGGTAAATTGGAGGTGATAGCATGGGGGTGAGGCACCAGCATCAAGTGAAATCATGAATGGCTTCTTCAAAGAAGCCTGTGTAGCCAGAAGGTGGAGATGAAGGAGGGAGGAAAGCATTCCAGAGTCAGTCTTTGAAAATACTGACTTGGGAGAGTTGTTAAAGTTGTGAAAGGAGGCCAGTATCACTGGATCATGAAGTACCTCATGGAGGGGAGTAAAGTCTATGAAGACTAGAAAGATAGCAGGAGGCCAAGGGGGCTCTAAAAACTGAAGTGAAGGTGCTCTAGTGCAGACTGATCTTCCTGTGTTCTAATCTGGCATCAGGTACTTATTAGATGTGTGACCCTGAGCAAGTCACTTAACCTTGCTTGCCTCAGTTTTTTCATCTGTAAAATTAGCTGGAGAAGGAATGGCAGACCACTGCGGTATCTTTGTTAAGAGTACCCCAAATGGGGTCACAGAAAGTCAGACACAACTGAAAAATCACCTGACCAGCAACTCAGACTAAACAGAGGATTTTGTATTCAATCCTGGAGGTAATGAGCCAGTAGAGTTTATTGAATTGGGAGGTTGGGATGGGAAGTGGGACATGGATCTTTAGCCTGATAGACGGAGGCCAGTCTGGATTGCTACTGCAGTAGTGTAGGCATGAAGCAATGAGCTCTTGCATCAGCATGGTGGTATGGAGGGAGAAAGTAGGGTTGCCACTGTGGGAGCCTAGAGAGGTTCAGTTGGTGGTGCCTTCCACAGTAACAGGAAATTGGAAACAAGGGAGGGTTTTTGAGTAGGAGAAGCCAGGAGTTCAGTTTGGAATATGTTCTATGTATGTTTACAGGACTCCTTGCCCAGTTTGTGAAGTTCAGTTGCCTCTAGGAGGTGACTGGAGCTCTAGAGAGAGAGATTGGGCTGGGATAAAATGTTCTGGGAATCCTGTGTGGAGGTATGAGAATTGACTTTTGGGAAGCTGGTGATCACCGAAGAAAACTGAGTACAGGGAGGAGTGGCCTCCTGACTGAGCCTTGGGGAGGGCTGTGGCCACAGCCAAGATCCTCCAAGGACCCTGGGTTGTGACTGGTTTTTGGAATGGTAACACTAAAACTATTTTAGTGTTGTGATCTTTTCTTTGTTCAAGATTTCTGTTGATCTCAGATCCTCTTGGCTTTGAGAGAAATATCAGTGGTTATTGAGCAACTGCCCATTTGAACATCTAAGCCAGAAATTGTTTGGATATTAGAGTAGTATTAAATTTTAAAAACTTATTTGTCTTATGCCTAAAACGGAGTACATTATTAATAGTTTTTTTCTCAACACTTGGATTATTTTTTCCACTGTGTATCAGAATCTTTCTTTTGCAACTCCCATAAAAGTATAAAAAAGGATTATAGTATTGTTTACCAGCTTGTGAATATGATCCATTTTGAGTGGTTTACCAAATGCAGATGAAACTTTTCCTTGTGACCTCTTTATCACCATCCTATTTGGTTAATCATCCTATTATTCTGCTCCTGCGTAGGTTCACCATCCTCCTTTTTTTAGCTTTGTTTCTCATTCCTAGTTTAGCATTTAGAGGTTACTGCCCTGCCACAGTAATGTCATAACCCTGAGAATCCTTGAATATAGTGCCTGCTGGGATTGGCAAGACTGCAGGGGGAGATCAAAGGCTTTGGTAGGGGCTATTACAGTGCTGGTTCAAGTAGGTGATATCAGGACAACTGTGGTGATAAAGTAAAAGCCCAGAACTGGGTACTCAGATTTTGTGAGTATTAAAAGTGACATAAATTGTACAACTTCCCCCTCCCCCTCCAATTTTTGTTTAACGAAATTGGTTAAACAATTTTCTAAATAAGTGTTATGGAATTTTTTGAGCTTAATGTTTGTACTGATTTAAAATGCCTTTTGAATGCCAGCCTTTTATTTACAGATTTTTAGAAATTTAACCATTTGCTTGAGTCTATGTATTGCTAATTGGTTACATTAGAGTAAGCCTTGCATATAGGGATTTTTATTTCACTTTGTAGTTGCCACAACATTAAAATTAATTAGAGACCCATAAGAGAAAATTTAGTTGTAGATATGAGGAAATGGGACTTGTCTTGATTGGGAAATATTGGCCTAGAATTTTTTTAGAGAAAGAGCCCAGTCACAGTAGAATGTACAGGCATCCACAAACTACTTGTGATCTCTGTCACATGATGGACTATCTAGTTTGACTTGGGAAAATAAGATATTTCTGGTCAGAGGTTCTCAGCATGCTTTGTATGTAGTGAAGTTCTGAAATTTCTTCCTTTAATAGTCGCAGTTTGGCAGAAGCTTGTTCAGAAGGGGATGTAAACGCTGTGCGCAAGTTGCTCATTGAAGGGCGGAGCGTGAATGAACATACAGAAGAAGGGGAAAGCCTTCTTTGTTTAGCTTGCTCGGCTGGATATTATGAGCTTGCACAGGTTGGTACTTTGAAGGATAATAGCTTTTGTTTATTAAGTAACTGTGAACACTTTCCCTTTTCAGTTATTTATTTTCTCAAATAAATTAAAACGTTTACCTAAATTTTGCACTGGTTAAATTAAATGCACAAGAATTCCATGTCAGGTGCTTAGACACTTGCTGTTGCCAGCATAACCTTGTAATGCTCTTTTCCCTCCAAGGTTTTGTTGGCAATGCATGCTAATGTAGAAGACAGGGGCATTAAAGGCGACATCACACCTTTAATGGCTGCTGCTAATGGAGGCCACGTCAAAATCGTGAAATTGCTGCTGGCTCACGGGGCTGACGTCAATGCACAGTCTTCAACAGGTAATGGTTATCTCTTGCTTGGCCTCCCAGAAAGGTAACAGCCTGCTGTAGTAAGAATCTGATAGATTGAAACAGCCATTATTAACAGTATTCCCTGTACTCAGTTTGTTTCTTCAGTTGCCCACGTATTTGACATTTGCATAAAATTCTTTTAAATGTTAACATAAATTGCTTTCAGAATATTTTTTGAATACAACAGCTCATTCACGTATATATTAAAAATTGATTTGCCAATAATGGAGAACCTGGTCTTTTGGACTTGATTTGGCAATGTGTGGAGAACTTGATGTTCTTGATTGATGTACCTTAGCAAATTTCTTCTCTAAAACCCTATGGTTTTGAAAATATGTTGAGGGAAGAAAGACTCCTAATTCTCTACTGTTATTAAACGATGGCTCATCATGCTGTGAAAAATGTTGCTGAGACTTCTTGCTCTTAAGTCATTGTTTTTGGCCAAATTACATAATTTATATGTCCAACAAATGCTATGAATTTTTCCAGAGAATGTTTTTGTTTGTCCATTTCTTGTATTTCTTTTTAGAATTATTTCCCTGGTTTTTTTTAAAGCATTGAAATAATCCATAAAAGACTCAGAAGCTGAGATATCGATTGGTAAAAATAGTTTCTAACATCTGTTTTATTTCAAAAGAAAAATTCGTTTTGATGCATTGTGAGATCATGTAAACTTTGAGCAGCCTGAGGAACCTTCCATAAAGTAGTAGTGTCTTGGAAGAGCGGTATGAACTATTGTATATGGTAAAAGTCTACAAATTCTAGTCATTTTGTATTAGACGAATGACTTTCTAATTAAAACAATGAAAGCTTGGTGAAAGACTAACCTATGGGACTTTTGTTGGAAAAAAGACCACGTTTTTGTCTTTACTGAAACTGACATTTTATTCTCTGATCCTGAAAACACTCTGCAGTTTTGCAGGTGTGTCTAACTTAATTTTAAGCAGAAAAGAATTTAGGTAGAAGATTTTAAGGGGAAAAAATCCAGTGTAGCTGCTTAGGATTTAAGACTGTTAACTGTAAACACATGCACATGCACACTCAAACACACCGTTATCATTTCAGTTGCTTTCTTTCTTGTTAGAATTTTGTATTTCCATTCACTTCTTTCTAAGTAACGTTCCCCCTTTTTCTCTCCCTAACCCAGGAAACACAGCGCTCACGTATGCCTGTGCTGGAGGCTATGTAGACGTTGTGAAGGTGCTCTTGGAATCCGGTGCTAGTATTGAGGACCATAATGAAAACGGCCACACACCCCTTATGGAGGCAGGGAGTGCTGGTCATGTGCAAGTGGCCAGGTTGCTGCTGGAAAACGGGGCTGGGATCAACACGCACTCCAATGAATTTAAGGAGAGTGCGCTGACCTTAGCTTGTTACAAAGGTACAGTATGCAACTTTTATTTCAAAAACGTTGAAAATTTACTTTGTATTTTTCTATTATCTGTTTATTTTTAGTAAAGAATAAAATGAAAACATTCACATCCTACAATACAGAGCTACTTTGTAAATAACGTACTTGAATTGATTCTCAGTGAGTAAAAATTGCTTGAAGTATAGATTCAGGTACAGAATTTATTTCAATTTCTCTTGATCAAAGGCAAATAAAACATGAAGCCAATCTTCGGACAACAAGAAATACTGAGTGTGTTTAATTTTAATCATTGTACCTCATAACATAAAATGGCCACACATGTTAACAATATATTGCTTTTAATTTGACAGAAGATTTAGAAGTTCAGGTATAGTAATTACTCTGTCAGAGTAACCTTTTGGTAACTTTGGGCATATAAATGGCATTGAACGCTGAAGTTTTGGGTTTTGTTTTTTTTTTGAACACTGTCCATCCAGAGGTCACTGACACTCAGTGTTGGTTGGTTTTGTGGTGTTATGAATGTGCTCATTGACTCATGATAGTTGCAGGAGTTGAGTTGCTTTATGAGAAAAATGAGAATCAACAGGGAAAGGAAGTACAAGAGATGAGAAAAGGAAAAGTAGAAGGAAAAAGTCATTTGGCTGCAAAATCAGTGACAGATAGTGACTTTGATATGTATTGGATCCTTTGACCCTGGAGAAATGATCAGAGCTTTGGAGCGTGTAGGCTTCTTGTTGGCACTCAAAGAAATCTTGGAGACATCCGTGGTGATATAGCAAAAACCCAGAACTGGGAGTCAAGAGAGCAAGTGTTCTCATCCTGCCTCTGTACCTGACCAGTCAGGTGCGACCACAAGTCACTTCACCTCTCTGCATTTCAGGTTAGATGTGATGTTGATGATGGTTAAAACCACTTTAAAGCAGCTCTGAATTCTTTCCCTCTTCCGTTGGCCTGTTCTATGATTGGCTCTATCGATATTGGACTGCGTTGTTGGGTCAGAGTAGCACCGCACCCCTCCCTGAAGATATCATTTGACTCAAAGGCCCCCTCATACTACAAATGGCATTATAGTACAACAAACAAATGTTTAAGATGAGCCCATACACGGCATTGGAATAAACAATTCTCTGTAGCTCCAGTGTATATGCAGCATGTTTTGTTGTGATAGAGCAGATCTTCACTTTCTTTGGCAGACTATCCACAAACCACTCCCAGAACAACAGTGGGGTTAGTAAACTGGGAGTGAGAAAATGACAGTTACCATTCACTGTGCAGTAGAAGCAAGCTAGAATAGAATTCAATAAATATTTGCTGATATTTTTGGGCAAAAAGCAGCAAAATGGGGTTAGGCTTACTATAGACTCCATACCAAATTTCTAGTGAAAGGGAAAGGGCAAAAACACAAGTTACTGATCTTAAGGAGGAAAGATTTGTATATATAAAATACATAAGATTTTTAGGGCCAAGTATAGTAGAATTCAGTCACATAAGTTTCCTAATGAGTCAATGGAACTGACATTTCAGACAAAATTAAGATGGATTATTTTAAGACTAGCTGTAGCTGGTCACAATTGGTTGTTGAATAATTTTAGAAGTTTCTCAGAAAACTCATTTCATCCCATTGTCTGCTTAGAACAGTGATGGTGAAATCAGTCTGTTTTGGGGAATGCTTGCCAGCTTCTGCTATAGCCTGGATTACAGGATGAGTTGTGGCTATGCTGGGCCTTGTCTTTCCATAAATTCCTAGCCTTTGGAGTATGCTCTTCCCCATTTCTTGAAAAGCTGAAAGAATGGAGCCATCATGAGTGTGAATAATTGGAAACTGACTGAGGACTATCAGTGGCTCTTTGTGTTAAGCGGGAATGATAATGTTCTAAATCGTACAAGACAAGGCGAACAATTGAACTCTTTCAGAGAGTTAAGATAAGAACTTGGGAGAAGAGATTACTTTGATTTAATAATTAATTTTATAGAAAATTGGCCATTTTATGCTGCATTGCAGGTAATAAGACTGCATGTTTTGCATTCCACTTTTATGAGAATGAGGTAAGTGACTAAAAAAGCAAGCTTGACAAGGGACTTTTTTTTTAACAAAGTATGTTCCTTGTGATTATGTTTTTGCTGTGATAAGTGATCTGTATCCACAACACCGTATGATTATCAGTGTGTGTCACTTCATTGTAAAAACTATCAATGAGTATTTATTAAACACCTATTGTGTGCTAGACACTGCTCAGCAGTGCTCTGTTGGCTAAGTAATCTGGAAAATTGAGTCATTTAGATCTGTGGTCCTTAAGTCGAATGAGGAATTAATTTTATTTGCCTTTTTATGCATATAATTATTATTTCCTATGTTAAGTATATTTAGTAATACTTGAGTGGTGTCATTAGAGGCTTTTGTTTTGGAAATTAATACATATTGTTTTGAAATAATTTGTTATTCAACTTGCAAATGGAGTGTGCTCCAAAAGTTCATTTTTATGTTGGTTATTTGGGATTTCAGATGAATTTTTGCAGAGAAATAATGTTAAACAACATTAGGCCTCCAGACTTTCCCACAGGAGTCTCTTGATCCTTTCATGTTTAGTTGAAATTATAATATTTCGAGCGTTGATACCAAAAGGCAGCTTGGAGAGAAAACATCAGAAGGAAAAATCTCTTCTGATTTGAACTCTAGTGACAGCAGGATAAATAAAGTTTTGGTAGAGAGAAGTTTGGGTCTTTGATAAATTATTTGCCTCTGTCTAACTGCTGCTCTTGTAATTAAATTCTGCATTTAAATTAAATTAACAGCTGAAATAAATTTAATGGTGATTACTCTTTTTATTTTATTTGTTCATTCATTTATTTGTTTATTTGTTAGGAGTGATGGAGAACTATTTTTTAAAATAATTTGGTTCACTTTTGGTTTAGGTCACTTGGAAATGGTGAGGTTTCTGCTGGAAGCTGGTGCGGATCAAGAGCATAAAACAGATGAAATGCACACTGCCTTAATGGAAGCCTGCATGGTAAGACTGGTGAACCAAACATGGTACACTTCGGTTCTGATGCGCTAGGGTGAGACCTGCTGAATATTGCTACTTTTCTTATTCTCTCATTGCCTAGGACTAGTCCAGATTGTCTGGAGAGTTCTATTGTGACTGAAGTCCAGTTTGCTTCTAGCCAAAGAATCCTATATATTCTCTTCTCTTTAGCTTGGCTTCTTCATAATAGATTTGAAACTAGGAAAGTTTTGTAAAGCATGGTCTTAATTGGGCTATTATATCAAACTCTATGGAACAACCACAAGATTCCTTTCTTAACCATTTTAGATCACAAAAATCATAATTAAATGCATTTAAGAAAAAGAATACATTTAGTTAGACAACTTGTGGTCCATGAAAGGAAAAAAATGTAATGGTGCCTTTTTGTTTTCATTGGTTAAGGGTATCATTTTTTTCTTTCATTTTGGCTTTTCTCTCTTTGTGATTCCTAGTTTTTCACTGCAGGCCCACTCCTCTATTAGTGGGGGAAGGTCCTTGGAGTATTGTATTTTGAATAAGAATCTATGAGCAGAATAACTTGTCCATTTTTTATTCTAGTTCACTAATTGACTGGTAGATCAGCTAGCACTGGTGTAGGTCTTAACTCCCTCCTGCATTCTGTTTGCACATCAAAATTGTGAGGGGCCAGAGAAGGGTCTGCCTCCTAGGGGCTCAGAAGAGACAAGGCATTTCTATCTATGACACACTATGCCAGTTGCTCCTTGCCAAGGCCTACATCCACCACGCTGGGGACCTTGGGCTGCATCATAAGATGTTCACCCTGTCTTTCCAGCCTTATTTAACGGCATGCTTTATATCCTATCCAGATGGCTACCCACCGTTACTAAACGCATCTTGAATTGATCTCCCACAATTTTTTTATCCAAGCTTATTCTCTGTTCCTGGAATAGCCTTTATTCTGCCCTTTCTCTTGTTGAATGCCTACCTGTTTTGTAAATGATCTCCAAAATGCCTCCTTTTCCATATAGCCACTTTAGACCCTTTTTTCGTCAATGACCTCCCAACATAAACTTCAGCATCCCACTTCGTTTTTAACCACTCAAATGCCCTGCATTTTGTGTTACAGTTGTTTGATTTTATGTTACAATATAAGGTCCATGAGAGAAGGAATATTCTAATTTTGAGTGTCTTCCAGAATGCAGTGCGGCATTATGCACGTAGGCGCGTCTGCATAGACTTACTTCATAGTCAGTTTCTAGGATGATAATTCCATTTCCACGTATACCGCAAAAAAGGGAACATTGTTGATATGTCTGTATTGTAGTTGGTACATATCGATCCCAATAGATATATTCCATGTAGTAAACATGCCTTATTTCAGGGGAAATGAGAGTTTTAATTTTCATTACTACTTCTTAGACCAAGTCCATGGCTTAATTGGAATAGGACAGGGTTTATTCTTCTTTGAAAATGTGAAATGTAATTTCAGCTTATTTTTGACTTGCCTTGATTATGTTTTTTTGCACACTAGTGTATATAAATTCATTCAGTTCCCTGTTTCCAATGCATCCTGCCTATAGCTTGCTTTGTGAATATATTTGCATGTTGTAAGTTCCTTGAGAGCAGGGACTGTCTTCTGCCTCTTTCTGTAGGCTCAGCGCAATGCCTGGTATGTAGTAGGTGCTTAGTAAGTACTTAATTGTAGAGATAAGATCCAGGTCTCATGACTTGACTGAACGTGAGGAATCGAAAAGATTCAAGTGAGACCCTTGAGGTTATAAATTAGGGTGAGGAGGAGGATGTTGTTAATGACTGATGGGGGACATTCTGAAGGAATGTTGAGGTTATCAGGGTTCAGCTGGAATTTACTCTTTGAAGACTAGGGCGAGATTTATGGATTTGGGGATCATTTATATAGAGGTGTTATTTGAACCCGGAAGAAACGAATGAAATCTTTGGGAGAATGTAGAGTAAGAAGTGAACAGGTTTCAGAGCAGAACCTTGAGGTAGAATGCTTATGCTTAAGGCAAAGAAGATGCATGTTAAGCTAGCCAAGGAGACACAGAGGAGCAGGTAGAGGAGAGGAAGACAGAAGAGTATGTTGTCACATGAGCAAGGGAATCAAAGATGTCAAAGCAGCAGAAAGACCAAGAAGAAAGCCTGAGAAGTGGAAGAGGCTGTTAGATTTAGCCGTGAGGAGACTGTGGAGGCCCAGGAGAGGGAGGATCACAAGAGGAGGGTTTTTAAGTGTCTTCCACACGGTAAGTGCTGCGTAGTTGTTAGCATGATTGTCGTCATCACCACCATCACCTTGGAGAGGTGAAAAATGCAATGATAACTTGAGTGGGGAATGGGAGAGTCAAATGAAGATGTATTTTCAGGTTGCAGGAGGCATGAGCCTGCATATAGGTAGCAGGGAAATGTCACAAAAATGTTCTTTGAACTTGTTTCAGGATTTTGCAGATATATTCATATGTGTCTTAGGCCTTTCATGATTTTAACATTTTTATCCTTTTTCCTCCTCTGCATCCTCCTCTCCCTTTTTCTGGATGGGGAATTCTGATACTCAATACTTTTTCTTAGAAAACTGGCCAGTCCTTGTGATCATTTCAGTGTTTTCCACTTTATCTTTTCTCTGGTCTCATTCTTGTAAGAAGTTCAAGCTACTAAAGGTGTTCTTGGTCATCCACAGGGATTCATTGTGAAGAGAAGTGGATTTGAAGTCAGGAGACCCCCAGCCCATTGATTACACTACCTGTTTGACCCTAGTCAGATCACTGGTCTTTTCTGGGTGTCATTTTGCTTATGGGTAAAATAAAGAAGCTGGACCGAGAAGTTCTCTAAGGGCCTCCACCCATCAATCCTCTGATAGCCCCGGAAAAATGTTTTTGATATCTTTTTTTATAGTCTTTTTTTTTATTTGTTTTCAATGTTCCACAATCAATTCCATATATCTCGGACTTTTTCCCCTTCCTCCCCCTCCTTCCCTTACTACCTTGCCACTCCTCCCCTGAGACAGCATACAATTTTATATAGGTTCCACACATAACATTCCTGTTAAATACATTTTCACCTGAGTCATGTTGCATAGAAAAATTAAAATGAATGGGAGAAATCACAAAACAAACCAAAACACAAAACAAAAGAAAATGATCTTCATTCGGTGGTTCAGTTCCATTGCTCTTTCTGTCGATGAGGAAGGCAATTTGCCCCAAGAGACCATTGAGAATTGTCTGAGTCCTTGCACTGCCATAAAGTACTAAGTCTACCAGAAAAATTCCTTTCACACTGGTTATTGCTGTGTACAAAGTTCTCCTGGTTCTGCTCCTTTCACTCAGCATCAGTTCATATCTTTCCAGGCCTCTCTGAAGTCTTCCTGTTCATCATTTCTCACAGCACAATAGTATCTCATTACATTCATATACCACAATTTATTCAGTGATTTCCCCCAGTTGATGGACATCCCCTTGATTTCCAGTTTTTGGCCACCACAAAGAGTGCTGCTATAAATTTTTGTACATGTTGGGACCCTTTCCCATTTTTATGATGTCTTGGGGATACAGTCCTAGAAGCGATATTGCTGGGTCAAAGGGTATGCTCATTTTTGTACCCCTTTGGGCATAGTTCCAAATTGCTGTCCAGAATGGTTGGATCAGTTCACAGCTCCACCAACAATGAATTAGTGTTCCACCTCTCCCACATCTTGTCCAACCTTTATCAGCTTCCTGTTTTGTCATGTTAGCCAGTCTGATAGGTGTGATGTGGTATCTCAGAGTTGTTTTGATTTGCATCTCTCTAATCAATAGTGATTTAGAGCATTTTTTCATATGAGTATAGACAACTTTAATTTCTTCCTTTGAAAACTGCCTTTTCATATCCTTTGACCATTTATCAATTGGGGAATGACTTGTATTCTTGTACATTTG
>CM053774.1:115057509-115133657 GCA_028658325.1 Potorous gilbertii
CCAAAAACTTTTCAATTTAATGTAATCAGAATTTCCATTTTGCACTTCATAGTGTTTTCTATCTCTTGTTTAGTCAAAAAGTCTTCCCTTCTCTGTAAGTCTGATAAATATACTATTCCTTGCTCCACTAATTTGTTTATAGTGTCAGTCTTGTACCCATTTGGACTTTATTGATACCTTTTGTTTTTGCATACAGTGCATACAAAAAATTTGAAGAAAAACCCAATAGTTCAGTTTTGACATCTGTAAAAAGGGGGGAGATAGGTGAGCTCTCATCCCTTTTCTTAGGTCCCTCCAAACTCCCAAAGCCCTGCATTAGGGGTATATCTATAAATTGAGGTAGAAGCATCAGAAGGTTCCATTGATATTTTGTCTTCTCCAGTGATAATCTATATTGACTTTGTGGCCTCTTATATTTTGGTTCTGTCTTTGGACCTCCAGCTGACTCCACCTTGTAATGTATATTAAATATTCGAATGAAATGGGACATTCAAAGGCTTTTCAACAGTTAACCATAGCAGTATGGTGGTCTGCCTCAAGATTCTTCCCAGATCCATTCTATTCTCCATTCAGCCATCTAAGTGATTTTCCTAAAGAATTGCTCAGACCATATCTTTCACACACAAAGTCACAACTACAATTCCATGTTCTACAGGAAGCCTTCCCTGACCCCTCTTATTCTACAGCCTTTCTTTTAGTAATTATTTCTTAATTATTTCCTAATTATTGTGTATGTAGTTTTTGTGTATTTGTTTGTTTCTTGTCTCCCCTGTTAAATTGTAAGCTCCTTTAGAGCAGACTGTCTTTTGCCGTTTTGTACCATAGTGCCTGGTGTATACAGTAGGCACTTAACAACTGACTGAGGAGCAGGAGAAGGATACTAAACAGGGATTGAGATTAACTCAAGTCAGTTCAACTGAACAAAAACTCCTTTGACTGAATTGTCGGTGGTTGTCTTGCCAACCGGCCACCAGAATATGCAGTCAGCAACCTGAGTGAGCCTTTAGTCCCGTAAGCCAATCAAGAGCATGGTTTTAATACCTAATACCTTTTAAGGAATGGTAGCCTAACTTAGAGTGGGGTCAGGGTTTAGGTTATTGTTCCCACCATATAAAATCCCTTTGTGGGAAAGTCGTTGAGGTTTTAAAGAGTACTTTCCACTACTTAACATGATTTTAGGGATGTAACTGTTCAACCCGACCTGAAGGTTTAAAAAAAAAACTAAAATAGAAATATAATAAACAACAGAACAGTGTAACAGCAGCCCCCTAAATGATTGTGACTGAATAAACATGGGGAAAGGTAGACCAGAGATCCCAACCTAGTCCCCTTTTTTCTGGAAGGGGACTGCATCCACAGTGATTTTATCCATTTAATCATTTTATTAGTTATAGTGGTCAGTTTCACATAGCGCATAATGCCACATCTTTCCAGTTGATGGTGGTTTGTAAAGCTGTAAAGCGGTGACCATGAGCAAGAACAGCAAAGAAAATGGTGCTTTACTAAGATGCCCCTCCTTATGGTGATGAGAGCTTCCTTTGACCATCAGACAGGACCTCCTTCTCTGAGAGCTCTGTGGTGGGGAGAGAAGAAATCTCAAATCATTGTTCTTTTTATTCGGTTACTTGGAAGGACTGCCCCCTTCTGTGGTGGGGCTGCCAGAAAGCCTGCTACCTCCCAGCAGTCCTGTCTCTTTGTCCGACAGACCTCCCTGAAGAAGTGTTGTACTCAAAGTAACTGGCTCAGTTACCTTGGGCCACGGATTGGATTGGGCTTGACCCTGCTCTGCCTACTCTGGGACCTGTCTTGGCCCCCTTTGTCCTTCCCCTTACTTTTCTGTCGTGAACATCCCTCCTCCTAGTGTTGGAGGGAGGGGTTGCCCTTCTAGATGCTTAACATCGTCAGTGCAAGTAGTTATCACTGGGGCTAAGAAGGTCAAGTTTGGAAGTATCCACCTTTGCTCTGAGTAAAGAATCAAACAGAATCGAAAGGAGAACAGCCAGGCTTGGAGGCCTGTATATTGGCAAGGAATTGTCATTTCTGCTAGCATAGGGAAAGGTGGCTTGGTGGCTGGGACCCGAACTTTCTGAGTCCTAAACCTAACCCTAACTCTCTTTGGGAATCCCAGAGAGTTGCCATTTACAGTTACCGAGAAAGCTTGCATTCAGCACCCCTGTTCTCAAGGAATCAGCTAGGGTATTGATTGGTCCATTTTCCTTAGCTCTGATTCTGCAAAGGTTTCTGAGCTCCTAGGGAGCTTTAAGCATTGGCCTTTCAAGTGCCTTCCTTTACTACTTTCACCAAAGGATCATAATCAAGCCATCTCACAGAATTCTGGTTCTCATACTCCAAATGAAAAAGCAAGACAAAACTAAAAAACAAATCGGTTTATTCAGCACAGTGATTAAATGTCCATGAATCTGTCTTGATTTGCTTTCTTTTCGTCTTGAGGGTTCCTCTTGACACCTGTCATTTATACACAAGACTGGGGACTGCTGGTTCAGCTGCCTCATCATGTCCAAAAAGCCGTTTAAAACTAAACAGTTCTTTCTACCTTCAAATATAAATGACTCCCTTCAAGCCGAGCAGATTCTTCTTCGGATGGGCCACACTTGAGGTGATGACCATGCACAGTACGGAGGCCTCTGCTTCCCCAGCTAATGTTTGTCCTTTTTTATTGGGGAAAGAAATGGCTTTCAAAAAACCCTTCTGGCTAGTTTGAAGGTCAGTTAAGTTCTCTGACAAACCTCCCTAAAAAAACTTGAAGGACCCTTAATTTACAGGGCTAGAGCAGCCAGGGGTAGCACAGCTAGTGGACCTAAAAGACAGTTTACCTGCTGTATGGGCTGCTGTGTCACCTTAGTGCATTATAGTGCTGGGTTTGGAGTCAAGAAGACATATCTTCCTAAGTTCAAATCCAGCCTCAGACACTTATTAGCTCTGTGGCCCTGGCTAAGTCACTTAACCCTGTTTGCCTCAGTTTCCTCATCTCTAAAGTGAGCTGGAAAAGCAAAGGACAAACCACACCAGTATCTCTGCCAAGAAAATCCCTAAAAAGGAGTCATGAAGAGTAGAATGCTCTTGAAATAATTGAACAAACAAATAAACAACCCTTGTTCCTTAAAGACTTTGTACATTAATATTAATTTCTTTTTGCTGAATGGCCAGTTCACTCCCTAATTTCTTGGGGAGGGGAGCAGGGTGAACCACTGTGTTTAGAGGCGTCACCAGAACCTCTTCCTGAAGGCCAGAGGCTAATCCAGGCTTTCTTTCCTCTGTGCTGCAGTCTCCTACTTCAGCATAATCATTCTTTTCCAATCCTGCATGAATTATTCAGTTGTTCTAAACTGGGCCTGACTCAGGAAGGTAATGAGATAGCCAGAGATCATTCAGCAATTAACAAAAAAATTTATTTAGCCAAAACCCTGGACAGAGAGCTTTGCTTGTAATAGCAGTGGGGAAAAATAGTTTTTGACTGGAATTCCAGAAAGTGAGACAGGGATTCTTCTTTTGCCTAAGTTCTTATCATTCATTGGATATTGTCTTTGGAAAATGCTACCATAATATCATTTCTAGCACTGCATCCCAAAGAGACCATAAAAATGAGAAAAGGTCCCACATGTACAAAAATAGTGATAAGCATCTCTCTTTGTGGTGGCCAAAATCTGGAAATCAAGGGGATGTCCATCCGTTGGGGAATGACTGAACAAGTTGTAGTATATGAAAGTCATGGAATACTATTGTACTATAAGAAATGATGAACAGAAAGACTTCAGAGAGGCCTGGAAGGACTTATATGATCTGATGTTCAGTGAAAGGGGCAGCAGAACCAGGAGAACTTTGTACACAGCAACAACCACAGTGTGTGAGGAAATTTTCTAGTAGACCTAGTACTTCATAGCAATGCCAAGACCTAAAATATTCCCAGCGGACTTGAGGCAAAGCGCCTTCCACATCCAAAGGGCTATGGAACTGGATTGCGTAATGAAACAGAACATTTTCTTTTGTATTATGTTTTGTTTTGTTTTGTTTTATGGTGTCTCCCATCCATTGTAATTCTTCTATGCAGCATGACCGAGGTGAAAATATAGTGTTCTGTGAGTCTTTGTTTTTACTCTGTTTACTTCCTTTTGGTGCTGCTGTCTTCATGCTTGCCTTTCTACTTGGCATGTTCTTCATCTTCTTATCCAGATCCTTCCGGACCTTTAGTGTTCATCTCAAATCACAAGATTTTGAAAGTACATTTCAAAGTAAGGGAGGACCTTTCTGTAACACATGACTTTATTCCGTTTTAAATATTCCTATAGCACTTAATCACTGTCACAGATTTTTGCATTTGGTAATCTACTACCTAGTGTTTGGTGGTTTCTCATTCTAATGCTGTGTGCCCAGTCACATTCTCATGAGTGTGGAATTGTTTTATCTTCTCTTACTGTGGCCCACTGTCTCCTTTCCCTCTTCCTCATGTCATAGAGTCCCAAGAATATATATTTAATAGAAGTCTTGTGGACTTCAACATCATATTAAAGCATGTGACCTAATATTGATCACTACTGTACTTGACAGAAGTGTCATTGTGTTAAGATGATGGAATTATAGAAAACCATTTAATTCAGAATTTCTAGTCTTCATATGAATATTATCTAATTCTCTTTTGTAACTTCCCCCCTTCTTTTGTGCCCAGGATGGCCATGTTGAAGTGGCCAGGTTACTTCTTGACAGTGGTGCACAAGTGAATATGCCTGCTGATTCCTTTGAGTCTCCGCTGACTTTAGCAGCCTGCGGAGGCCATGTGGAGCTAGCAGCGCTGCTCATTGAGCGTGGAGCCAACTTGGAAGAGGTCAATGATGAAGGTTATACACCACTCATGGAAGCAGCTAGAGAAGGCCATGAGGAGATGGTGGCCTTACTTCTGGGGCAAGGTAGCCAGATGTTCATAAACATGCAAGCTGTGAAAAGATATAAACTAGAAGTTGATGGTTAAGGCTGAATATAGCACATTTCCATTACTTTTTCAGTAGGAGTTAACTCTGTAAGTAGTTTATAACATACTTAAGAAACTTACTGAAAGGGAGCTTAATGTGGGTGTGAGGAACCTTGGGTTTGGAATCAGAGGATCCAAGCCCAAATCCTGACTGCTATTTCCTTCCTGTCTCACCTTGGAAAAGTCAGTTAACCTTTCTCCATTGAGAGGCTGAACTAGGTGATTCTTTGAGTCTTTTTGACCCTAAATCTGAGATCCTGTTATCCCTATGATCCAATGTAATTCAATTAAATCATGTTGCAGTAAAAGCTTGATATATTCCTGTTGTCATTTCCTCTCTTCCCTTTTCATTATTGACATTTTTGATAATACTTCATTTTGACAGTAGGAAAAAGTAACTTGAGGTTTAAATGCATTTCTCCATCTTTATTTCCATGCCGGTATAGTTTTCTTTTGTCCCATGGCTAAATGTAAGCTTCTTTGAAGTTCACTCTTGAAATAAAGGCTGTGCAAGAACATATTTTCAGTATCTTTAAAAATATAAGAAAAAATATTTCTTATTCTTGCCCAATTTAAAATATTACCTCTATTTAATTTGTTTAGGAAACAAATACATTCTTAGCTAAAGTATGCTGAATTTGATTTATAGCCTTTATCTGCATGAATTTGATCTGATTTCAAAATTGGAATTTTGAATGCTCCAGTTTAATCTATCTAAAATACAGTCTTCCATTGTGTGTTTGGATGGATAAATGAGATGCTTATATAATTGGAATTGTTACTTTGAGGAAAATTAATTGAACAAAACGTGTCGGCATTTTATATATTGCATGACTGTTTAAAGGTGCGACATGTAGGATTATTTCATCTGTGTAGAATATTATTTTAATATTTTTCTTTACCACTAGTAAGTTCACTATGATAGGGGAGATATATATGCTCGCTATATTTAACTCTATTTTTTAGTATTTAGATTAGTTATTAAGTGTATTTTTAAAGAAAAAGTCATTTTATGAATCTCTTGAACAAATACAGTTTTTAATTGATTAGTTGGGATACTGTGTTTGTTTATCACAGGAGCTAATATCAATGCACAGACAGAAGAAACCCAAGAAACTGCCTTGACGTTAGCTTGCTGTGGTGGCTTCCTTGAAGTGGCGGACTTTCTTATTAAGGCAGGAGCTGACATCGAATTGGGATGTTCTACCCCTTTGATGGAAGCTGCTCAAGAGGGCCATTTGGAATTAGTCAAATACTTACTGGCAGCAGGTAGGCATTTAAAAAGAATTATGTTTT
The DNA here is from genome assembly GCA_028658325.1 of Potorous gilbertii. Taxonomy (NCBI): domain Eukaryota; kingdom Metazoa; phylum Chordata; class Mammalia; order Diprotodontia; family Potoroidae; genus Potorous; species Potorous gilbertii. The sequence continues at coordinate 115,063,790 of CM053774.1, forward strand.
TTTAAATAGATGTATGTATATATGTTTATGGGTTATTTCAGGGAAAATCTTATAATAGATTATCTTACTCAAAATTTTACAACCTCCTTGTTACACTAAGCATGTGTTACATAAATTATTTTCTGCATGTTATAGATTAAAGTGACTACTGTAGTATCAGAAATCATAAAACAAAGAATAACGCTTTTAATAAGCTTCATTTTCAGAAAAAGGAATCTATAAAAAACTTTTAAATAAAAATCAAATTATTTGTCTTTTCGTCTAAGAGGATGTGCCTTGTCTATACAAAGTTGGCCCGTATTTTATATGGAAGTAAAATATATTGTTTCCTGTTGCTTCAGGAGCAAATGTACATGCGACAACAGCGACAGGGGACACAGCGCTGACGTATGCTTGTGAAAATGGCCACACTGACGTAGCAGACGTGTTACTGCAGGCAGGAGCGGATCTGGTGAGTTCTGTTACCTTCTGTCGATCCTAATTTGAGAAATAAAAAAAACCTAATTCAGAGATGGATTTAAGTCACCCAGATGAATTAGCAAGCGCTTATAACATACTTACCATATGCTATGCACTGAGCTGAGCCCTGGGGTCTCAAACCCAACCATGCTGAGCAGACTTTGACCTCCAGGAGCCCCTGTTTGAATAGGGTAAGGGTCCCTTCCACAGCATTCTTGACAAGCACTTGGCCGGTGTTGGCTTGGAAAGGACCAGTGATGGAAGCCTGCCCCTTCCAAAGGCAGCCCGTTCCCCTTGGAGAGACCTCTGTTGTTAGGATGTTTTCCTTTACTCTGACTGTGAATTTTCCTCTTTGTAAATTCTGCCTTTTCTTTTTTTGTTCCTATATCTTTGACCTGAGACCAAGCAGAGGACATTTTTTCTTTCATGTGGCATCCTTTGAAGGTGGCTATCATGTCCTGATTGAGTCTTCTCTTTTGCATGTTAAACAATTACCATTCCTTCTTAGACTTTTTCCCATCCAGGTGGCCCTCCAGATTATAAAATGAGGTGCCCAGAACTGATCGTACGTCTTTGATGTAGGTTGGTAAGGGTAGGGCATGAAAATCTCCTGAATTGTGGATACTTTTTCTTTATTAATATACATTCTAAGACCTCTCAGCTGATTCAATTCCATATCTTAGGTGCATTATCTTTGTTGAACATCATTCCTCTGACAGGGTTGAGTAAATCATATCTTTTTAGATTCAGCCCAGTTCTATTAGCTTAGCAGTAGTTTTATCAGTCCTGAATATCAGAAAATCATAGGTAATCAATAGTGTTAACTCTTGGTGAGACCCCTGACTCATTCCTTAGATATACAGTGCCAGTCAAGTCATTTAACCTCTGTCCAAATTTCATTAATTGCATAACAGGAGTGATAATAGCATCTGCCTCACCAGAGTTGTTTTAAGGATCAAATGAGATAATATTTACAGATCATTTAGCACAGTCTTTGGCACTTAGGAAGTAAACATGTATACTGTATGTATACATATATATATATATATGTATATGTATGTATGTATGTATATATGCTAGTTACCATTATTATTATATCATCATTCCTGGCTTTTTGTCATTTGCAGATTTGATAAACATACCATCTATGTCGTTATCTAAGGCAGTGATTTAAAAAATATTAAATAGCATAGGAACAAAAACTCCAAAGACATCCAGTGACCCTGAGTAATTTTTTTTTGAAAGAGTAAATGAAATTAACCTCTCTTTAACTTCATTTTTTCCCTTTAAAAAATATTTATTTTAAATACTCTTGTCTTTTAAAATTTTGATTGGAGTTTTTCTTCCTGCCAACCTCTCCCCTGCCCATTAAAAAGGCAAATAATGTCATGGCAGTTTTACCTATGAAATCATGAAAAATATATTTCCATATTAGCCACATTGCAAAAAGCAAACAAAAAAGAAAGAGAATTATACTTCAGTTTACTTTTAAGAGTTCTGTAGTTCTGATGAACAGGAAGAGTTCAGCGAGGCCTGGAAAGGTTTATCTGAACTGATGCAGAGTGAAAGGAGCAAAACCAGGAGAACTTGGTACACAGCAACAATCACAGTGTGTGAGGAATTTTTCTGGTAGACTTAGTACTTCGTTGCAATGCAAGAAATTAAAAAATTCCCAGTGGTCTCAAGGCAAAATGCCTTCCACATCCAGGGAAACGACCATGGAACTGGATCACAGAATGAAACAAATCATTTTCTTTTGTATTATGTTTTGGTTTGTTTTATGATTTTTCCCATTCATTTTAATTCTTCTATGCAACATGACTAAGGTGAAAATGTATTTAATAGGAATGTATGTGTGGAACCTATATAAAATTCTGTGACATCTCAGCAAGGGAGGGGAAAAATATCTAAGATACATGGGAGTGATTGGAGAACATTGAAAACAAGTAAAACCGTAATAAAAAAAAAGAGTTCCATACCTCTGTGGAGGTAGATAGCATTTTATCATTGTGAGTCCATTGGAATTCTCTTGGAATTGTGTTGATCCAAGTACCCAGGTCTTTGCGCAGTTGATCATCATTCCAGCATTGCTGTTACTGTGCACAGTGATCTTAGAGTTCTTTTCACTTCACCTTACATCAGTTCATATAGATCTTGGCATGTGTTTTTACTAAAACCATCTCCCTCATCGTTTTTTATCAGACAGTAGTACTTCATCACAGTCACACACCACAACTTGTTCAGCCATCCCCTAATTGCTGAGCATCATGTCAGTATTCAATTCTTTGTCGCTACAAAAAGCATCTCTAAATATTTTTGTATAAATAGGTCCTTTTCCCTTTTTCACTGATCTCTTTGGTATATAGACCTACAAGTGGTATTGCTGGTTCAAAAGAATAACCACAGTTTTATAGCCCTTTGGACATAGTCCCAAAATGTTCTCTAGAATGGTTGGACCTCTCTCCCTCCCTCCCTTCCTCCCTCCCTTCCTTCCTTCCTTCTATGATTATAGACTTTAATTTCTTCTGAAAACTGCCTGCTCATATTCTTTGACCATTTATCAATTTAGGAATGACTTTTTATAAATTTAACTCAGCTTTCTTTATATTCCACAAATGAGGCAGTTATTAGAGAAGCTTGTAAAAAAAAAAACCTTAGGAAAATGTAGCCTCTCTAATTATCTTTCATTTATGTTTATTTTTGCTTTTGCTTTGTCTGAGATCATAATATCCACCCCTGCCCTCTTCACTTTAGCTGAAGCATAATAGACTCTGCCCCAGCCCTTCATCTCACCTCTGTGCGTGTCTTTCTGTTCCAAATGTGCCTCTGGAACACAGCATATTGTTGGATTCTAGTTTCCATTGTGTTCTACTATCCAATTCCCTTCTGTGGGTTAGCTTGTCCTAATGGTCACTACCTGTATTATTTCCCTGCTTTCCTTCATCCCTTCCCCCCTCCTCCTCCCCTCTGTCTCTGTCTCTCTCCGCCCTCCTCCTCCTCTCCTTCCCGCTGGTCTGTCATGCTTCTCATCACTGAGTTTTTGACCTTTTCTGCTTTTAAAGGAGTTCTTTTCCTCAGTGACTTTTTGTACCACTTTTACCATTAGACCACATCCGTTTTTTAAGATGTTATTTTCTTCAGAATGTTTTGCGCTTTTATCAAGCTGTTAAATCTCTTTTCATAATTTTCTTGCATCATTTTCATTTCTTTTCCCATTTTTTCCTCTACCACTTTTATCTCTTTAAGGGTTTGTTTTAGTTGTTTTCATATTGTTGTCTTCGGTGCTTTTTTATGTCTTGGCCTCTCTGTCACCAGTGTAAATTTTTATGGTCATATTCTTATTCTGTTGTTTGCTCATTTTTCCAGCCTATTTCTTGACTGCATTTTATGTAAAAGCTGTCCCTGCTGAGATGGGGTGGGGAGGCATTGTGCCAAATTTTAGACATTTTTATTTTGCAGTTTTCAGAGTTAGTTCTGGGGTCTGCAAGTTTTTGGTGCTTCCAAGGTAAGGTAAGAGAGATGTGGTCACTGATCTTCTCTCAGCTCTGGTCTTACCTTGGTAGGGCCCTTGATTCCCTGCAGCCACAGGTGCCTCTGGTCCTTTGTGTCTGATCACAGGTGCTCCTCTCTGCCCTGGAGCTGCAACCCAGAACTGCTTCTGGGCAGTTGAGTTGCCAATCAGTGCTAGATGCACTCAGGTGCCAGTAAAGGGTCCTTTGTAATCTCTTTCTGACCAATTCATCTGATCTCCTTACCGTCTCTGAGCTGACAGCTCCCTAAGATGGTGCTGTTGCTGTGGTGGCTGCCTCTGAGGCCCACTACTGACATTGCAGACCTTTCCTCTGGACTTTCTAAATTGTGTTAGGCTGGAAAAAATGTCTGTCCTCTGACCTTTTTTTGACTTTCTTCACTCCAAAATTGGATTTGAGGTATTCTTTTAAAGATTTTTGGAGGTGATTATTGTGAGTTCTGGCCCGTACTCTGTCTGCTGTCTTGGCCCGTGAGATTAGATTTGTACAGTCTTTATAAATACATACTTCCTAGTACTTTTTTAGTAATTAACTCAAAACCTTCAGTTTTAGTTTTTATCTTATTGCCCCTTAGTCTTAGAACTTTGTATGCAGCTCTGTCTTCTCCCCAGAGCTCACATCTGATAGTGACAGCTACCTGTTTAATATCTGAAATTGATTGTTCATAGCCATGTGTATTCAGTGTGTCCAAAATGGAGCTCATTGAGGGGCGGAGCCAAGATGGTGGAGTAGAAAGACTCACATTTGCTAGCTCCGAACCCACAGCCCAAAATGGAGCTCATGTCTTTCTCTAATCCCTACAGTTTCTACACACCTTTCTAACCCATTTCTAATTCTGTCGAGTATCGCACCATTCTTCCAGATTCACACACCTTATCACTTCACTTTTTCAGCTACCTCCCTCTCAGCTCAGATGGCCTCATCGTCGTTTTCTTTCACTAGGTCATCACTTCTGATTTCTCTTCCAGTCTCCTTGCTTTCTCCTTTTCAGTGCAGCTTGCATGTATCTGTGGAATCAATATTTCAGAAGCCTATGTCACTTCTTTGGTCTTGCAAATTTGATTCTCTTTTGCTTTTCAGATAAAATGTAAACTCCTTGTTTAGGCACCTAGGGAGAGCCTGACACAATCTGGCTCCAACCTGCCTTCCCAGACATTTCCTATTTCATCTAATTTACTCTGTCTTCCATCCATGTTGGCGTACATGACAATTGCTTTCGTGTCCCTGTATGCCTTTTTGCTGGTTATTCCTTGAAATACTTTCGTTCCTCCCAAGTTTCAGAATCTGGTTTTTTTTTTCAGAATTCAGCTTAAGTGTTACTTCCTGTTGGAAACTATCCTTGTTTTTCTCCTCTTTCATGCCCCCCACCCCCATCCCCTCGCCACCCTCCCCCTCTCCATGCATGTTGTTTCCCTGCTACAAATAAGCTCTTTGCCAACAGGGACTCAGAAGATTTTTATTTTATTCCCCAGCCATCCACTTCAATAAATACTTGTTGAATGAATATTTTGTCTTTATCTGTATGCCTGATGCATTTCCTCCCCCAAGAATGTAAACTCCTTGAAGGTGAGAACACTTTTTCTTTGTATTGTGAGGGCGCAGGACAGTGTGAGTGATTGCTGAATGAATGAATGAATGGCCTTCTGAATGGACTTGTCAGAGAGAGGATTTAACTGGTGAAGGGAAACTAGGAAACGAGAAACTCAGAATTAAGGAAGAAGCTTATACATAAGAAAGAAAATTCTGTATAACCAAGGAGTAAGAAGATTGTACCCATAATTCTTTTTTTGTCTTTTCTCATGTCCCCTCCCCTTCTCTCCCCCATCCCATTTAAGAATAAAATCCAGATTTATTTTTCAAGTTTTTTGACATTAGGGAAAGCTGTTTTAATAACTTTTTAGTATTTCTTTGTTTTAAAAATTGTCAGATTCTTATTCCTTGGGCTCTGTTCTGCTCATCTGAAGGTGGGGCACCACAGTGGGAAAGTTGAAATGAAGCACTGGGGAAAGAGATAAGGAGAGCCAAGAAGAGAAACAGAAGAGAGGTCTGGCAGCCTGAAGTGAAAGGCCAGGAATTCTACAGCTGTAGAATTCCTTTGGAAGAGAAACTCGAGTTGGAAAATGACATCTGGTTTTTGAGCCCAAGCCACTAGAAGCAGGTGGATAGGAGAAAATTGGGAAAGTGCTTTACCCATTTGTCCTTTGTATCAAATCTTGAATTTATTATTACATGTGTAGGAATAATACTGTGCTTTTTTTGTATTTTGGTTGTGATTTTTATTAAAATGAATATGTTATCATAGGCAATTAAGTGCATTTGATGTTTTCTTAATATTGTTTTTAAAACAGGAACATGAATCTGAAGGTGGAAGAACTCCGTTAATGAAAGCTGCAAGAGCTGGTCATGTGTGTACTGTTCAGTTTTTGATTAGCAAAGGTGGGTTTTGGTGCTGATGGAAATCTATTTAATAAGTCTATTTCAATACAGGGGATGCACTTCCATATTCATACTGAGAGTAGTAGATGAGCTATGATGGGTATTTAAATTAGACCACAGTAAGGACCTTATATAAATATATATTTAGTTCCTGACTTTTGAACTTCGCTGCAGCAGTGTCTGTTCCTACTGGTGGTTATGGAATGTTGCCAAATGACATGCATGCTTTGGGTCTAGGCAGCTATGTGGGATAGTAGAGGGAGTGTTGGTTTAGGTTTGGGATGTCAGATTGAAAATCCTGCCTTGGCCACTTCTTAGCTCTTTTGTCTGTTAGTGGGGCTTGACAGATCCATATCAGTGGGTTGTGGTGAGAGTCTGATGATACAAATGAGACAAGCAGCCCTGGTATCCCCTCTAGAGGTGATAGGAAATCTCTTCTCTGGCCCTCCCTCTTCTACTGCTTCTCCCTGTTGACTCGCCCTGCGGCCCACTCTTGCCTGACCCAAGTTGGCCTTTTCTCCTCTTTTCCCCATCCTAGTCTATCAGATGCCCCCCCTTCTTTCCCTGCTGGTATGCAGCTCAGTCTATGCTGTCATTTCTGTTCCTCCCTACCTTCCCTTAATCTCTCCAGAATAAAGCATAATATTCCAGGCAGGTTTTTTTTTGTCTTTTGAAGCACATGTATGTTGTGCTTTCGTCCCCTATAACGTTGCCTCTAAAGAAAATGAGAAGGTGAGGCTGTTGGCGTAACAGCCAGGATCAAACGTCCAAACCCCAGAATGACAAAAGGGGGTAAGCTGGCAGGAAGGCCAGGGAGTGAGAAGGGCCTCCAGAGTCTTCTCATATGAGGAGGGAAGGCATTTCTTAATTTCTGCCCTTGAAATTCATGTTGCTGTTCCTAGGGCCTGGCAAGTATGAAAGGGTACACTTCTTTTTCCCATTTTTGTTAGAAAAAATTATATCTGTCAAGTTAGATACGTAAATATTTACCTCCTGGTTCTTAAGTTGGAGGCTGCTTGTATTTATCACTTTTTATAGTTACTGATGAACTTTTTCTTATCATAGTTGGTACATGCATGTCCATGATCTCTTCCTAATCAGTACTTGTAATAATAGCATTATTTTAAAAAAACCTGTTGTTTTTATCAGTTTATTCCATATCATCTTTGAATTTTGTAGTTGAAAGCAGATTTAGAAATTATCTGTTAGTTTTATCCTTTCAACAGTTGAGAAAATTGGGTCCCAGAGGGGTTAATGCTTATATCAAGAGTTTTAAGACTTAAGTATCCATTACAATGGCAGGTAGTAAATGTCTGATTAATGTGAAGTAATGCATGGATTTAAAAATAAAGGCATTTTGGAATAATAAAAAGCATGTCCTGGGCTTGGAGTCAGTGAGACCTGCATTTGGCCGTCCTTGTCCTTGTGTAATTCACTTGACTATGTCCTCCGTGATGGAGATTTTACTACAAATCCAAAAACTGGTTTTGATTCATAAGAGAAAAGAGTTTACACACTGGGAAGTCTCACTGACGCAATCATAGATTCTTTTTAAAGTTTAGTGCACCCCTGACACTCCTCATACAGTCTTTGTGTACCTGATGACAAGTTGCTTTTACATCTCAATCAGTTTTCCTCTTTGTATGAGGAAGGGAATTGGATGCTATATTCTGTAAGCTTCCTTTTCAGCTCTTTGTTTGTATGATCTTACGATCCCCTGTTCTCACCTATGCTACCATTAAATTGCATGACTGTTATGTAGGGGTAAACACATGGGAATTGAGAGTCAAGGAGTGGAGCTTTTTTGTACTTTTATCATTAAAACCATCTTGCTGTGTGCTCTTGGATATGCCAGTTATCCAGATTTCCATTTCCTCATTTTTTATTAATTCACTGTTCTAATTGATTAATCTTTCTCTCATTTATGACTCCATGACCTCCTGTATTCACTTTTTAATTCAGATTCCTTTGATTTTTAATCTTTAGCTGAATATCCTTTTTCTTATTAGTTATACTTCCCTAATTCTGGACTTAGAATCAGGAAAGACCTTGATTCAAATCCAACTGCTGTGGCTGAGTAGCTGGGAGCTAGTAATGGACAAGTCCCCTTATCTCACTGAGCCCAGTAATGCCTGTGACACTATCCTCATAGTTGGACTATGAGAATGTAACGAGGTCATGTCTGTAAAATGCTTTGCCCGCCTCACAGATCCATGTAAATGTCAGTTACTGTGCAGTCTGCTCCTAAGTGTTGTGAGCATAAATCAAGCTTCATTTGCTAACAAAGATTTTGGACGTTAATTGGGAACAAAATCCTTTCTTACCTGAATGATTGTTTTCAAACTTGTGTCTCTCAGGAGCCAATGTGAACAGGACCACAGCGAACAATGATCATACGGTATTGTCCCTGGCTTGTGCAGGTGGCCACCTGGCGGTGGTGGAGTTACTCCTGGCTCATGGGGCTGATCCCACTCACAGACTCAAAGTATGTAACTCAGGTGTTAAACAATGTTTGAGAACCTTTGTTGTTTTGATGAAATGGTGTCTTCTTAGTTTTGTGAGTCAGCCCCCTTTGGAAGCCTTTTCACTCCTTACCAGGAGAATGTTTTTAAAGGCATAAAATACTGAGGATTGCAACCAGTTATTTTGAAGTGAAGGTATCAAAATTTGTGTTTTTAAGAAAAAATTTCCAGGTCAAGAGCTCCAGGTTTAAAATTTTTTAAGAGAGATGAATATACTTCCTTGATTTTTGTTTTTGAAACTATTAACAACTAGAATAAGTCAGTGATTAGAGTTAGTTTTAGTATGTAGGTTTGTAAGTACAATTAATGTAAATGTGTCTTGAATGCATTAAAATCAAAAGCATTGCTGCCATTCTCTTGCAGTTTTACTTCATTTTGAAATAGGAGATTGTGAGAATGCACATTCTAATAGTGAGAAAATAAGTCATTTTAGTTGTTGATGATTCATAAGAATGAGTACTGTTACAAAATTAATAAATGTATGGGTTGTTAATATTTAAATTTTCAGTGTCACAAAGCAATGACTCTTTATTACAAAAAGTTTTAGGTGGGATGGAACTATGTATCTATTTGTCTTCTTCAGACTGAGATTTACCATGATGTCCCATGTCTCATGATTTGCCTGTAAAGTAACATTTTACATAATTCCTTTTCCTCCACTGTGTGGATCCTTCTCTCCTTTTAGGATGGCTCAACAATGTTGATTGAAGCAGCTAAAGGTGGCCATACAAGTGTTGTATGCTATCTTTTGGATTATCCCAATAATTTGCTCTCTGCTCCTCCACCTGATGTCACCCAGTTGACCCCCCCTTCCCATGATTTAAATCGGGTAAGAGTCAGAGCAAATACATTATGTATTTATTACTTGATATTCTACACTTGATGACTATTTTAACCTAAATTAGTTTAATTTTTATTTACATAGATTCTTTCTTCAGACTAACTTTACATATGCTTTTTGAAAAATGTGTATAGTTTAGCAAATGTTGTTACATTTTACTCTTTTTCATTTCTGCCATTGTCAAAATAATTCTAATGAATTTGTAGCCCATGAAATGTTTTGAAAAGCACAAAGATCTGGTAGTGTGTTTTTGCTTAACTTGGATTTGTAAAGACTTGGGTTTGAGCTTCCCCCCCCCAGACATACTAAATGCACTCATTTATCTCTCAGTGAGCTATCTCAGTGAGCTAATGTATGTGTAGCCCTTGTACGATTTCAAATGCTTTATAAGTGGCAGCTATTAAATGTGTCATTTCATTTGATACTCCACCATACTACTTGGCAAATATTGTAGACTTTGCTGTCACAACATTTTTCATGTTATTTAGTTACAGGTATAAGAATAAAGAACATAAGCCTAATTGATCTCTACCATTGTAGGCTCCTCGTGTCCCTGTGCAAGCTCTGCCCATGGTGGTCCCGCCGCAGGAACCTGATAAGCCCCCCGCCACCGTGGCTGCTACACTTCCCATCAGGAGCAAAGGTCAGTTCTTTTTCTGTCATCTCTTTTAAAATGCTCTGTAGGTTGAAACCACAGAAATTAAAAAAAGAGTGCTTATTTTTTAAAATGATTTTTCATGACATGGCTGTTGGAAAGACTAAGGTGAATTGGGAGATTTATATATATATATATAAAACAAGAAATACTCCTTCTTGAGGACCAAAAGAAAGCATGAGGGAGAGAGAGAATTTAAAAAATAGTGAATTTGTGCTAAAATTCCAACTTGAGGATTTGGTTGCTCAGTACTTATGGAATATAGCTCATCCTTCATGCTATTTTGATTAACTGTGATTTCCCCCAAATAATTAGTCCTTTGTAGTTATCTGTAAAGTGCTAGGCTGGGTATAATTTGTTTAAAGCAGAGTTTCTTCAAACTGCAAGGTATTAGATTTAAAATCCTGAATCAGATAGAAATTTTCAAAATGCTGTTTTTGATGCAAATTTTATATTTGGATCAGTAATTTCAGATTCACTTGTATTCACTAGAATTTTCCCTTAGATCTATTATCTGACTTAAAGTTAGGACCTTGTACATATGTTTCTAAGTCCCATTCTCCCCTCCTCCCCCTAATATTTGAGCTATCAGTTTGAAATTACTTTTATTTTTAAAAGTTTTACCTCAGAAGGTGTTGTGTGGGGTTTTTTTTTAAGTAAGAGGATGGTTGTGTTCTTTTATTTTTTTCTCTTACCAATATGACAATTACGTATTCTTTCCACCTGATATTTTCAGTCTTGACTCCTATTCTACAGCACTTTTTTCTGTTGGTGGATGTCACAGGCCATTGCTGCCACACCTATGGCCAGGTCACTTTATTGTCCTGGCTGCTGACGGGTAGGTGACATCAGCCATCCATCATTGTTTCTTCCAGGGTGGCCACATCCTATTCTCTACTGGTGTGAATCTATTTAAATTCATGTCCTGATTTTATCAGTCCTGAAACTCCAACAAAGACATATCAGTTGGATTTATTTTCCCATGACTTTTAGTGATTCTGGAACTGTTTTGTGTTGTAAAAGAACCAGATTCTTAAATGGGAAGAGGAGAAAAAAAATAATACCTAAATTAAATATCTTTGTAATGATAATTTGAAAAACAAATTTTTTTCCTATACTCTTGAGCAGTATTTTCCTGTTTGCAATGGAATTTTACTTTCCTTTATTACCAGATGCAATAGCTTCTCTGGGCGAATTTCCTCATCACTAAAATGAGGGGGGTTGAACTAGGTAATTTCTAAAGTCCCTTCCAGCTCGCAGTCCTATGATCCACACTCTTTCAAATTGTAGCTTGTTTTCCACCAGTTAGATACCGTAAAGCTAGATATAGGTACTCTTGGTTTTCACTTATCTAATCCTTCAGTAATCTTGAAGTGAATTATAAAGTATGTATATAATCCATATAGCTCTTGAATTGATGATACAGTAGAAGGTGTTATTTGCTTATAACCACATTCAGTACATTTCCACCTTCTGTGGGTTTGATCCGCCATTAAAGTCCTCCCCTGATGCCTCCTCCTGGCATCGAGGTCACCCTGAGATCTCGAAGGCTGTGCCAGTGGAGCACAAGCTCTGTCAGGTCTTACCAAGCTGGGAAGCCTTCAAGGATGGGCTGGGGATAGATGGTTTATCTGTCACCCGAGGACCAGCCTAGTTAAGTTGGGAAAGACTCATCACCAGATAGTTGGCCATGAGGTGATGGATTTATTTTTGGCCACAACAACTCCTGAAACAGTCTTCTAAGAGGTAGAGAGGGTTGCGATCTGCATCGGTGGAGGGTGTACCCACACCAATGAAATCATGGATCCGTGAAGTGTGGATTTGGTAACTTGGTGCATAACTGTTGGCACTAAGCCTCCCAACAGTAACTCTGTAATGAGGATGCCATTCATGTGCACTTCTGAGGGGGTTTCTTTCTCACACAGCTGCTTCTAAACAAAAGTCCAGCAGCCATTTGCCAGCTAACAGCCAGGATGTACAGGGTCACATCACCAGTCAGTCTCCTGAAAGCATTGTAGAAGAGGCTCAGGGCAAGTTAACAGAGCTGGAGCAGCGGATAAAAGAAGCCATAGAAAAGAATGCGCAGCTGCAGTCCTTGGAGCTGGCTCATGCCGACCAACTCACCAAGGAGAAGATTGAGGAGCTGAACAAGACAAGAGAGGAGCAAATTCAGAAGAAACAAAAGATTTTGGAGGAGCTGCAGAAAGTAGAACGCGAGTTACAGCTGAAAACACAGCAGCAGCTAAAAAAGCAATATCTGGAGGTGAAAGCTCAAAGGATTCAGCTCCAGCAGCAGCAGCAGCAGCAGCAGCCGCCGCCTTGTCAACACCTGGGCCTCCTGACTCCTGTGGGGGTTGGAGAGCAGCTTTCAGAGGGAGACTATGCCCGATTACAGCCAGTGGATCCCATCTTGCTTAAAGACGACCCCCAGCAGAGTGCTGCTCAGATGGGCTTTACACCAATCCAGCCTTTGGCGATACCCCAAGCTTTGCCTCTGGCAACAGGTTCCCTACCTCCAGGGTCCATCACAAATCTTACAGAACTGCAAGGAGTTATAGTTGGACAGCCCGTACTGGGCCAAGCACAGTTGGCAGGGCTGGGGCAAGGAATTCTGACAGAAACCCAACAAGGGTTAATGGTAGCCAGCCCTGCTCAGACCCTCAATGACACGCTGGATGACATCATGGCAGGTGGGTTTATATTGTTCTGAGCAGGTATACAATGTGGTTTGCGTAAGGCACAAAGTAAGGGCATTCCAGAACTGTGTTCCAGTGACCAAACTGGAAGGCTGTCTTTGCACTTTGGATTCTTGTACAGCAGTAGATGTAGTAGCACTGTGTCCGAAGTCCACAGAAAGGAACTAAGGTGGTGATAGACCAAATTAGAGCACAGGCCCATCACTACTTTAACTCTCCTTTAAAGAAAGTGCCTTGGAATCCAAAGGACTCCTGCTGATTTGCTTGACTGGGTGGGCAGGCAGGGTTTTGGTTTTTGTTTGTTGTTTTAAGTACTCTTTTCTTAATGATTAGAGACAAGGTATTGTCTTTTATGTTTGCATTTACATCAACAAACTAGGAAATCTTAAAAGATATTCCAAGTACACTTTCCCAACTGGTTGGATGCTGTGTAGACTTAGTTTATTTGTGAGCAGGAATATTTTGGTACAGAGTTCTAGGCTTCAGAAAAGAAAACCCTTTTACCTTGATATATTTCAAAGTAGACCAATGTTTGTCACATCCTGTGTATATAATTATAGTGTACCTGTCTCACCACAACACAGAAATTTGTGTCCCTACAACATCAATAATGGGGCTTTTACTGTTTTTTACAGTGAAAAAAATGATTCGTTGACATTTTAAAATACACTCTTGTATTTTAGTCACTCCTGGAATATATAACATTTGTAAATAAAGCATTTTCAGAGGATTGTCTCAATTCTCCTAAGTTTTAAATGAGTTAACATGTAAAGCAGTTTGCAAAACCTAAAGCACTGTACCTTTGCTAGTTCGCTGCTCAAGACTGAAATGTCTAAAAAGTTCAGCATCAGGAAAGAAAAATAGCCTTCTTGAGTAGTGGGGACATAAAAAAGTAAAGTTCTATCCGTTTTGGAAGAATAACTGAGCTTCTTAAGAATAATTATAAAAATCAAGCACCATTTAACAGAGAAAATAGTTGAATAATTTTTAGGAACACTTTCACGTGTTTTTTTTTTTTTTATCCTTAAGTTAAAATGTATATAAGCTTGTATGACTAAACTGACATGTCTTGCCAAAGTAATTCATTGTCAGTACAATATCACTTAATCAGGCCTATAAAATTTATCACAGAAATATACATGTAACTTTTTAGTGAAAGTCCACAGAATAAATTATTTTAAAATATGATCTCTAGTGAGAAGGGTTTATTTTCTGTCCAGTTACAAAACATGAATTTCAGTGTCAGTGTAAACTTACATTACCTCCAAAGTCATTCTGAATGTCCTCTGGATTTAAAATGCAAAATACTTCGAATATTTTGGTAATGTTGAACAAAACTTCAGAAATGGACATAATCACGTATTATTTTGGTATTTCACCCCCTCAGTTCAGTTAGTAATGTATAGAGTATAAATCGTTTAATTCTTTGCACATTATAGGTTGCAATAAGCCTATATTTTCTAATGTTATGAAAAAAAGTAATGTTATTGTGTAACTTACAGCACTGACATATTAGTTGTGTGTTAGAAATTGGAGTAATGTCTTACCATTTTTGGAGTTAAACTGAACAGGGAATTTAACCAGATGCGATAGTGCCCAGTGCCAGGAGCTTTGCTATGCCTGACAGATGTCATGAGCTCCAGGGAGCTCTGCGTTAAAATGGTGAAGCCCACAGGGCCAACGTGACAGCACCACCAGATTACCTAAAGAGTGGCAAGGCAAAAGGCTCCTGTTCTTTCAGCCTGGACAAGAGGGAGATCCAGTTTAAAATAGATATAGATATAGACATACAGATATGTATCTGTATATATCATTTTATCGTGTAATTTAGTTTTGAAAGTATAACCAAAATTCTTTAAAAGTTCATCTCGGGGATGCTAATTGTATTCAGAAAAACAAAGTGGTTCTTCATCCATATAACTCCCCCTTATTATTTTTGCCCTGGTTTGTATTAGAACCTAAAGAAACCTGTCCAGAGTAACCATAATTAACTTTCACTTATCCAGATTAATGAAGGACAGAGTTGTAGATAAGCTAAAACTGTAATTGATTACATTTGATTTCTTCATGTAATCATAAGATGCTCATTAAGTTTATGGATGCCATCAATGGTCTGGCAGTTGTGCATTTTCAGTTCTGGCCAGAGGCACAATAGAAACAGAAAGCCTTTATAGTCAAATTGGGATGACTTTTCCTGTACAGGGCCACTGATTTACTCCAAAAGTAAAAATAAATGAGATACATAAATTGTAAAAAGAGCTTAAGATGAACTTTATAGTGTTTTCGGTGTTTTCTGTGTGAGAGAATATTTTATTCACTTTTGAATATGAAACCAGCCATATAGTTTTCTCCCATAAATTAGAACAAGTACATCTAAATTTCTCACTGTGCCCACTTAAAAAAGAGTGAGTGAAGTGTAGAAATGGAAGGAAAGATATGGACAGAGTTAGATTTTTTTCAACCTCACATACATATACTATAGACTTGGTACGTTTTTAATAACAATTTGAATAAAAGGTTCCTACCTGTCCTGTGGCCACATCCGTAGCCCAGCCTCTTGTCTTGTTACACTTATTCCCTACTTCAGGCAGGTGAGGTTCCCTTCCACATTAAACTCCTAGCTAGCCAAAACCTCCCATTCAGCTTCCGGTTCTTAATATCCAGCATTCTACCTCATCTCTCCCTCCACACTCCATTCCACCTGTTTGTCTCCCCTATTGATGAAATTTATCTTTGCATAGTCTACCTACTGTTTATTCTATCCAAGCCCTTTACAATTCTGCCTAAGTGGCGCAGACCATGGGTGGTGTGTGTGTGTGTGCGCGCGCGTGCGTGTGTGTGCTTGCATGCATGGGTACGCATGCTACTTTTCTCCTGTAGCTTGCCTTGGTTGTACTTGTTGCTATTAACCATGGGGGATGAAGGTGGCCAATGAACACTCCATTTAGAAACTTTATTTCATAAATCAGACCAAATAATATTAGCTATGGAGACTTGCCCTACAAGTCAGAGATCTCCTGTTCTTACTTAAATAACGCAAAAGCTCCATTTAGCAAAATATGTACAAATAACTATGATTTCTTTTTTAGTAATTTCCTTTTCAAAATTAAAGTTTAGATGAATTGAATTATTCACTTACCTTTCTTAGGATGCTTATATCATTGAATAAAATTGTATTTGATCTATGTGAAGTTGCTTATTGTATTCCACCATTGCTCATTGTGTGGAGGCACGCCTTTTGTTTTGAAGCTTGTTTGGGAAAGTGCATTATTAGTCTAGATCTAATTTCTTTTTCTTTTCTTCTTTTGAAAAAATATTAATCACATTTTTCTGACATAGAAATAAAAATGTCAAAGTAGACATGCAATTTTTTGTCTCCATATTTGCAGGTTAGCTCATTTGGATACCTGAGAATCTGTTTATTTTTATTCAGATAATTTTTTCCATTGTCCTAAATTTAAGTAGGCTTAAATCTATATATTTACATGATGTGTATTGGTACTCATATGGTCCAAGTTAATTGAACAGGCTGAGATTTTTGTGTAAACAAGATCTTTTAACAAGATCAGCATTTATTCTTTGTACTTGACAGGGTCAAAAATTATCCTGTTTGGTTTCAAATCAGTTTTTTTAAGACAGTCTTTTAATTTTTGTTAGAAGAAATAAATTGGCTATTCATTAAAGATTATGCAGTCATGGACTTTTAAAATATAATAACAAATTAAAGTGTTTACTTAAAGTTCATTTTGGACTTGGATTTTAGTTGTTGCTCTTCTACTAAATAGCATTGTGAGTTTAGCCAAGTTTGTAGCCCCTTTAATGGGCTTAAGTTGTTCTGTCTCTTAAAATAAGGTTAGACAAGATGATTTCTAAAGTACCTTTAAAATTTAAAAGCTATAGTTTTGTCATCTGTGGTCATGTTATTTTTAATGGTGGTGGTGATGTTGACGTACTCATTTCATTCGGAACAATAAAAGTACCTAAAATACCAACATCATGATGTGCAGTTTGTATATGTTGAGCACAGGATATCTTGGTAGTCTTCAAAATGAACTTGACTTTTTTACCTAGTTCTTTTGATTAGTCATAAAGCTAGTTTTGAGGTAAGAGAACCAATGGTAATTCTCACTGAAGTAATATTGTCTTTTGGAATGCAAGTGATAGCTACTTTTCTGATGAGCATCCACAATGCTTTTTTGGCTCCCATACTTTAATCTAGTGGAATTTTTAATTGGAGAAGATGGGGCATGAAGGGAGGGAAGCTCTCTCCAGTAGTGAGTTGATGAGAATCATAGTCCATGATCATTCAGAGCCTACTCTGTAGCACCCTTGGAATTTTCCCGGCGAAGTACTGAATTTCCCAAATTGGGTGTGAAGAAAGGGGCATGGATATATCAGAACCAAAATGTACTGAGTATAATCCAAATTTATTAGGTATATAATTATTTTCTGCATTAGTCTTCTTATACATCACTAGAATTTCTGAAATAATTATATGTTCTAAATTATCTCCTACATGAGAAACCACAAACCTGTCTCACAATGTTCATCTTAGATTATAAACAGATACCGAATGCCGTAATGCACACTATTCCATTACCAATCTTTAGCTGGGGGGAAGATCTCACTTTATGAGGGAAGCAGTGGCGTACAGATTGCTTGGCTATGGAGGGCTTCTTCTGAGCAGAATTCATCCTGGAAAAATATTGGCAATTGTACAATAGAAATAAGTAACAACGACAAAGAATCCACATGGTTTGCTCTTTTTTACTCTTCCAGTTTGACTTAAAAATACTAGAAAGACCTAATGAGAGACTTGGCTGTGTTTTTGGATAACAAAACATTTCTGTCTTCACGTGTTACAGTTTGAGATTCAGATATTAGAATTCAGGCAGTTTTAATGTTTAACCAAGTTCCTACGCTCCATTATACTTGTGTCACTGAAGGCTAGACCAAGTCAGTCCTGTGTCTGCTTTAGGTAATGCCATAGATGGGACACTTTATAATTTTAAATTGCTCCCCAGAGTCTGAGAAATAATAGATGGGATCTGAATGGAGAAACTTTCCTTAAAATTAGTACTAGTTTTCTGCTAATTTTTGCCTGTAATATAATGACAACATTTGCCATTACTAAGTGATGTTATTTTGTTCAACAGCAGTGAGTGGAAGAGCATCTGCAATGTCCAACACTCCTCCCCACAGTATCTCAGCTTCTATTTCCCAACCTCAGACGCCAACTCCAAGCCCAATCATCTCTCCTTCGGCCATGCTGCCTATCTACCCTGCCATTGATATTGATGCACAGGTGAGGAATCCCAAATCACAGAGGGAAACAACTGAATCAATTAGATAACGGTAAAGTAGTTCTTACCTTCATTAGCTAATTTAGAAAAAACTACCACAAGTTAAGTAATCCTTCCTATGCACTTATAGATTAGTTAAAGCTGGCAAAAAGCCTAAATGTTTGTGGCACTGTCATTGTTCTGTTTTCGTGAGTCACAGATGATGAAACGTCCAGTCCTATAAAATAACACATGAGGGTGTACTTAACAAAACCTATCTTAAAAATTGATAATAACATTGGTTCAGCAATGTCACAGTGTTGTTAGTTATATTCTGGGGCACTAGAAAGTCTCAGAAACATTGACCAAATAGCTGCATAGTCTGATAAAAGGAAGTGTAAGGCCATCATTTTATAGTATGTGAAAGAAGAAAATACCAGAGTCAATCTAACCAACATTTATTTAAGAACATATTATATGCCATGAGCTGTGTTAGGGGTTCTGGGTGATAAGATAAAGAAACAGCCCCTGCCCTCAAACAGCTTCCCTACAGAAGGAGACATGTACTTGAATCTATAGATAGAAAATAAATACAAGTTAAATTCTAAGAGGCAGCCATGAAACGAGAGACTTGTATCATGGAGTTCTTCTAGGAACATGTGGCAAAGCCCAGGTGCAAGATGAAATTTTAAATTAGGGCAGTAGCCAAATGACTAGAGAGAAAAGTAGGAAGCAACCAATATTTGGCAGCTGATTAGATACACAGGAGAAAGAATAAAGTCAGGGATGTGACAACTATGTAGCAAAATTGGAGTGGTGGAAAGATGGCTGGGTCCCTGATAGAGATGGTGGGTTGGGAGGGAGAGGAAATAATGTAGTTGCTTTTGGACTTGTTAAGTTTTGAGATGCCTGCAGGACATCCATTTGGAAGTATCTGGGGCTGTAAATGTAGATTTGAGAATCATGCATAAAGATGATTATTAAGCCTTGGGGAGCTGATAAGGTCAGGAGAGAAAAGAATGTACAAGGCCCAGAACAGAACCTTAGGGAGTACCTATAGATGGTCATTAAAATTTAAACAGTAGTTTTATGTGAACTAAAATGATTCCTCCCGTGAAGGTATTTTAGAGATTCACTTTCTCTATGGGGAAACATTTTCCTGTGGGCAAAACTTCATTAATCCATTAAAATCTGTGAAGAGTATATTGCAGGAGGAGTAAATGATTTGTGTAATTTTTTAAAAATTCTTTGATAATATTGGTTCTGAACTAAAATTTATTAAAAGATAAGGAAAAGTAGAATAACTATAACAGTAAGGAAGTGTTTTGTCATGGGTAAGGGAACATTTCTGACGAAGTAGGAAATTGAAGGTTTTAGAATACAAAAGGCACTTTTCTACTTGCACAGCCTGCATGTCCTGACATCATGCTTTATGTGCATTTGTAATCCATCATTTCCACTTTCCCCCAACAACATCCAACAAAATCAACCTCATCAAGCAGAGTTTAACCAAAAAATAAAATTAAAAAAGCTTCTGCATTGATGTCAGCTCGTTTTAAAGATCATCACCTCTCCAGCAAGATGTGAATGGTGTGTACAACGTTGGTCAGTGTACTAAGTTTGTGGCATTGATCAGAGTTCTACGGTGTGTCCAAGTTGTTTTTCTCTGTGATGTTATTGTATATTTTTTTTCTTCCTGGTTCTGTTCCTTCATTCTGCATCACTTCACAGAGGTTTTCCATTTTGCTCTGATTCTGCCCGTTAACATTCATGCAGGATGATTTGTGAAGCCATTCCCTGGGAGAATCCCTTAGGTTCCAATTCTCGGCCACTATGAAAGGAGCTGCTTTGAATAATTTTGTGGTTGTTGAGCTTTTCCTTCCTTTTTCAATCTGTTTGGAGTAAAAGCCTAGCAGAGTTCTCTAAGAGTATGCATAGTTTAGCAACTTTTGGGACATAGTTCTAAATTGTTTTTCATAATGACCAAAACAGCCTACAGCATTAACAGTACTGCAGCAGCATATTGCCACCTCCTCAGCATTTGCCATTTTCTCATTTTTGCCAATCTGATGGGTATGAAGTAGGACCTCAGAGTGGCTTTAATTTACATTTCTCTAATTGTTAGTGATTCAGAGCATTTTTATGTGATTGTTGAGAGCTTGGATTTTGTCCTATAAAAACTCTGTTCACACTGACCATTTATTAATTGGAGAGCATCTCTTAATTTGTTACATTTAAATCAGTTCCTTATGTATTTTGGAAATGAGACTTAATCAGAGAAACAAAGTTCACTCCCCATTGCAGATACTTGTTTCTCCTCTAATTTTAATTACATAGTATATCTGCAAAAACTTTTTTAAAAGTTTAGTATCAAGGTGTTCTGTTTTTTCTTCATTATTTGTTTAGTTGTGTCTTCTATTCATAGATTTAAAAGGTAATTTCTTCTTTGCTCCTCTGATGTGTTTAGGATGTGACAATTAATCTAGGTCATTTGTACCTTATTTGGTAAATGTATGAGGTGTTGGTCTAAATCTAATTTCTGCCAGACTGTTCCCAGAAGGTTTTGTCGAATAGTGAACCTTTGCCTCAGTACCTGGAGTCTTTAGGTGTATCACGCGTGATACTTCACTCTCAACCCAGAGCATTTTCACTAGCTGTCCCTAGTCCTGGGAATTGCCTTATTCCTAACCTCTGTCACTTGGATTCCCTGCCTTCCTTCAAGATTAGCCTTCCCTCTGAAATTTTCTCCAGTTTATCCTGCGTATTTCTTATTTATACAGGCATTTATTTGTGTGGTACCTCCCTTGTTAGTTTGTGAGTTCTTTGAGAGGAGGGTTTTTTCCTTTTTTTTTTTTTTTTTATGTCTCTGGTACTTAGCAGAAGTGCCCAGAATATGTTTTAGACATGGTCATTGATTTATTGAACACACGGTGTTTATTTGCTTCTATATGTTGTGTATTTTTGAGCTAGTACTGTATACTTTTAGTGATCATTGATTTCTGATAGGGATTTAGTTCTGTTCTTGATGGACCACCCATCTTTCTCCTTGCTTGCCCCTCCTCTCATTTTTTTTTCCATTATTAATGTTGAGATTCTTTATAAATCTTGTCAGATTTTTTTGGAACCCTATAAAATATTTCTTTCTTAATTTGATTGGGGCAATATTGAGTATAGGCAAGTTAATTTAGGTGATACTACCTGCAATCATTTTTTAATGTTATAAGAAATTTTCTGCAGGGGAGAGAACATTGTGAAATTATCAGTTTATAAATATCAAATTCTTGAAGGTAGTTAAGTTCTACATGAAATAAATTTTTGGAGAATACTCTTAACTTATAGGGGATACATCACATGGAGGAGCCCTGCTTTCTGACAGAATGTTCCTTGATCTCCTTCTCAGTGGGAAGTGGACTTAACTTTTTAGCTCATAGTTCTTATTCCCATAGACCTGGACTCATCTTTGTACATGTGTTATTGATTCCTTTGGCAGGCTCATAAAACCTTTACCTGGCATTTTTAGAAAATGGCATGTTCTCCTTTTATAAACCATATGCCGAAGGATTCATGCTGTTTACAACTGTTTGTTCTTTTTGTATCATATTTCATGCTCCACAGATATTTTGTTTCTAATTTCTTTGGTGTCAGGAAGACCTAAATTCAAATACAACCCCTAGGTCACTACTTAATTTTTGTGTGACCCTGGACAAGTCACTTTAACTGCTGTCTCCTTCAGGCTGCTCACCTGTGAAATGGGGAATTTAGCATCTTCCAGGGTTACAGTGTGAAGCAAATGAGCTTTTAAAGCATTTAGCCCAGTATCTGGCACATGATAGGCACTTAATAAATGCTTTATTTTCTTATTTTTGCCACTATAGTTTTTAATACTTTTTGTTTGCGAAACATGACATGTAACTGTCATGGATGGTTAATAGCATACATATTTACTGTTCACACTCAGTGTATAATACAAAATTTAAAGGTAATCATTTCTTCAATTCATCATTTCAGTGTACCTATGAATATTTATGATTTCCAATAGGCTGTAATTAGTAAAATAAGGATGCCAGATCTCATATCTCATGACTTGGCAGAAGATGTATTTTCCACCTTCCCTTTCCTCAGGGGTTTAAAAATGATCTTGGATTAGTCTTGAAGTATTAGAAGAAGAAAGAAATGCCCATTACCATCTATCAAGCTAATAGTGGTCCCTCACTGCTTACAGACCTCCCTCTGCTTCATGGCTACTCTGGCATGCATGCATACAAGGCTTCCATGCCAGGCAATTACTTGGTGATGGTTTCATCTGACCCAAGTTGTGGCTAAGATGTTCACCCGAGCGCTTCTGCTCTGTCTGTGCTGTGCAGCTTTGCTACAGGTCTGTTCCAAGTCCTTCCACTAGTTTGTTTCCGTTGTTCTGAAGTCATCACTTGACTTTGAGTCCTGCCTCTGGCACTTTGCTCAAGTCAGCCTCTTCACCTCAGTTTCCTTACCTGTGAAATGAGACAGTTGGACAGTATGACCTTCTAGGTGCCTTCCAACTCCAGTGTCTGTGACCCTGATAAACTTGTATTATTGTTTCATCAATATCTCTGTATCCTTTCCACAAGGAAAAATATGGGGTACCTTATCCAATAGGTTCCTAAAATCTAGGTAAAATACTTCCAACAGGTCCATGATTTGCTAGATTGGTAACCTTTTTATAAAAGAGAATAAGCCCGATGTAATTGGTATGATCAATTTTGGTGAAACCATGCTTGCTCTTTGTGATCAGCAGTTCCTTTTCCACTTTCTCATTAGCCATCCCCATAACGATCAGTTATCGAATTTTCTCAGGAGATGATTCTTCTAGTCATTCTTTGAAAATCAGTACATTTCCCATTTCTGTTCTGTAGCATCTTTCCAGTCCCTCTGAAATCACTGACAACGACTTAGCCATGTCCAAGGATGTAGCTTATTTGGGCCAAATGACTTGAATTCATGCAGTAAGTCAGTAAACATAAATTGCCTGCCGTGTGTAAGGAACTGTGCAGGGTGCTGGGGATGCATATACAAAAGAGACGGTTCCTGCTCTCAAAGTGCTTACTGAGGGAAGACGACATGAAAGGAAGCCGAACACAGAGGGCACAGGTGCCTACCATCATGGGGGGTTGGTCAAAGAAGTCCAAAACGAGTGTTGTAATGTATTAAGTGTTCATTATGTACCCAGTAGTATACTAAGAGAAACTAGCAAGACAATTCCTGGCCTTAAGGAGCTTATCTGTGACAGCACATAAAAGCAGAGTGGGAGAAGTGAGGGAGTCAGGTGCATGGCGTGGAGGCTGGATTTACAGTAAGAGAAGGTGAAAGCTCTTCTCCCCAAAGTGGAGTGCCCAGGAAGGGAGAAAGATGGGAAGACAGTTGGATTGCTTCTGTCATGGCCAGCAGAGAGAACTGTAGAAGAGGTCTTCTGTTCTGTTCTCTCGTTGATTTTAAACTGAGCAGCTCTCTTGAGAGTCAAACCGTTTTCACCTTGACTCCAAGCAGCAATTCTAGCCATTCTTTGAATGTATTCTATCTCTGTTTGAATTTTCTTGAACAAAAACCGTATAGTGCATGTCAGCTTCAGCTTCAGCACTCTTCTCATTCTTCTGTAGGACTTTAAATTCAATATTTTCTCTGCCTGTATTTCTATCTTCTGTATATCTCTTTTAAAAACACAAGTTAGTTGTGAGGTCTTTGGGCACATACAAGATGTCCCAGAAGTTTTAGTGCAGATTTCAAGCTTTAATAGCTCGTCAATCTCCATACAACTCATTTTTTCATCTCTTTGGATATTTCCTTGGTATCATTTGCAGTCTCTTTGTCTTCCCTGGATCTAGGGCACATGTTAGGCTGTTGAGGTTTCCTTTCCTCCTCTGTCAGAAGGATGTGGTTCTCTCCCACCAGCTTGGAAAACTCTCTACTCCCTGTTAACTGAAATCATACCCATTATGGAATGGCTCTTCATTGTTTCCTCTATTTTGAAGCATTAAATTACAGCTAAGACAAAGTCAGAAACCTATTAATTATTCTACTGTTGGAGTAGAAAGAGCTGGAGCAGCTCTGGGGATGGTTGACCACAGCGTTCCTCTGTCATGTCTCTGTGCCAGGCATGTCCAAGGGCTGTTTCCCCATCTCCTCGTGTACTTGTTGGTTTCTCTCATTCACCTCACTCAGGAATATTTGATGTGTTTATGAGCTACGCATACAGGATGCAGGAATGCATGGAAGCTGTATTCTAGTCTTGTAGAGAGTGTGATCTTTTCTGAGCTGGGAAATAAGGTGCCCTAATTGAGTCAGCATTGTTTGGATCCATCAGAATTGATTCTCACTCTTGGCAAGCTTTGGATGGCTCTTGATGTATTATTTTTAGCATTATCATAGTGTTCCTGCATTTTTTCTCTTTGTTACATGGAGGAAGTTTGGAGTCCTCATGCTGTAAAATTGCTTCTATCTTTGTGCATGACTACACCTGCCTACACACATACACACCTTTATATAAGCCACAACTTGCTGCTCTCTTGGTTTGCTCCAAGTAGTATCATCTGTCCTTGTACTTAATGTCTGTGGGCTGTGGTGATGTTTCTCCTTTATTCTCTTCTCTCATGTGTGCATGGGATTGGTGGATCGGCTTCTGATGTCTGCAGCTACTTACATTCCAGCCACTTATTGCTGTGATTTACTCTCACCTCTCATTTGTTTTGGCATTTCTTTTTCCTTCTCTTCTGGATCTCCCCCGTAATTATAGCCAGTCTAAGCGCCTCTTTGTCTTTCTGTTAATTATTTGTCTCTCTAACTCTGCTTTGTTATTTTTGTTGTTCTTTGGGTTTGAGGGGTTTAGCCATTTTAGATTATCTTGATTACAGTTCATTTTAACAGTAAAGGTACTGTACTAGGTGCTAGGGATACAAAGAGAATGAAAACTACCTTGGTTTTCAGTAACTATTGGATGACAGAGTTGTATAGATCTGTGCTGGAATAGGTTTATTCATTGTATGCCCATCTCGTGAGGAGTAGAAGCGCAACTTAGCAGTGTTATATATACAAAAGTAACTTTTAATAAATTGTATTGAGAATTCCCCTGTTCTCCATGGGTCAAGCTCCCACATTATTATATCATTATAGACTTTTTGGTGAACTTAGTATTTTTGGCATACGCATACACACATGTATAATTCTTGGTAGCAATCTTTTTTTTCTTCAAGTTTGTTTAAACAGCTAGCTGTGGAGTTTTACAAAGGCCACTTAGGTTTTTGACCATTAAAATGAAACTTATAAATGTTTTTTTTTTTAGTATTGGTGGGAGGCAGTGGGTTTTGGTGGAATAGATTTAGAGAACCTAAGTTCCCATCCTGATGTTGCCTGTGTGTATAACCTTGAGTGAGGTATTTCACCTCAGTTTCCTCACCTGTAAAATTGGGGTTGGATGAGATGATCTGTAAAAGCCCCTTTAGTTCTAAGCCTGTAAAAGACGGATGAGTGAGTTTCTGACTTAGCAGCTAAATCAAAAGACAGACAAAAACCTAAAAGTCGTTTTGACAACAAATGTGGACACCTCCAAAAACTGTCCTTTACATTTTTTAAACAGACTGAAAGCAATCATGATACAGCACTCACGCTGGCCTGTGCTGGTGGGCATGAGGAGCTGGTACAAACACTGCTTGAGAGAGGAGCCAGTATTGAGCATCGGGACAAGAAAGGTAGGAGTGTTTTTGTTGCTCTCAGCGTCCCATCCGCCTTAAAGTCTAGTGCCTTAGACTCCTTAGACTGTCTGACGTGGGTTTTAATTCTGCTTAGAGTGTTCTGACAGTAAATGTCTTTCAGGTTTTACTCCACTCATCTTAGCTGCTACCGCTGGACATGTTGGTGTTGTTGAAATATTGCTGGACAATGGTGCAGACATTGAAGCCCAGTCTGAAAGAACTAAGGACACGCCGCTATCATTGGCTTGTTCCGGTGGAAGGCAAGAGGTAAGGCTTTGTGCTCCAGAAGTTTTACCCTTCCGGTTTTGTTGGATAAGTGTACTTTTTAGTACTTTTAAAACTCTGGCCATCTTAACAGGATTTGAAGTGGACAGAATGTTTCTAGCATGTTGGCCAGGCGAAACAAAACAAAAGCTTTTTCAGAAGAGTGAATGCTTTCTGTAATTCTGAAGCCTCATCTGGAGGAATAGGAAGGCCTCATATATTGTTGCTCCATCAGAACAGGAAAGAAAAGAGCTGGTTTTCTTTGGCCATACTAGAGTTTACCTGAGCATTGGCTTTTTATAAGGCTTTTTCTGTTTCTTTGAATTCTCTCCCCCTTAGGCTCTTAAGTCTTTTGGGGGCATTTGGAGTAAGCTCTGGGAAAAGGCAGACTGAAAGAATTAAGAATATGAATTATTTCCGTGTATACAATTCTCAGCATTTCACCTGGTTTTTTTTGGTGTAGGCACTACTTTATACACTTTCTTTTCCACAACAACCCTTATATCATAAGTAATAGAAGAATCATATCCCCATTTTTTAGATGAGGAAAGTGAAGCATGGAATTCAGGGGACTCTTACCTAGGTTTTCTGAAGATACAACATACAAACACATAAATGCATACTAATAGCTGGGAGATTTAGGAAAGACTTCCCATTGGAGCTGTAAAACGAATTGACCTTTGAAGCAAGTTAGGAATGAAGAAATGAAGGTGAAGGGGGAATGAGGATAGTGTGTAAAGTAGCACCAAAGTGGGTCATTGAGTCCTGAGTTGGAGCCGCCCAAAGCCCACATTGGCCCAGGAGCATTTCTCACTGTAACTGCTAGCCCAGCTGCTTGATAGCTGTCCCACCCGCTTGATAGCTGTCCCACCCAGCCTACCATGTTTCTGCTGGTTTATAAATCACCCATCACACTGGAGCCATGCATCTTAGCGGTGACAAGTGTGTCCCTCTTCAGACCTTTCCAAATGAATGATTCCCACTATGTTGAGCAGTTCCAGGTTTAGCTACTTCTTACACAAATGTGGAACTCAAAACGAATCCGGCATATAATATGCTGTTGAGAAGAACCCTTTGGCATGCCCTGTTTCTGTTCCTGCAGCCTAGGGTAACATCCCTGTTCAGCACCCTTGGTACATTGAGCCTCGTAGTGCTGTGGAAACATGACGACCCTGGAGTCTGAGGATCTAGGTTCAGATCCCCATCTCTGACACCAAATTGGTGGCCTTAATGTCCATTGAGGGGATCTAGAGCTGGGATCCTGTGAAATTCCCATTGACACAAATTGCTGGACAGATCACAGTTGGATGAACTTTTTGTTATTTTAATTCTGGTTTGTTTTCATACTGTTTCTGAGACTTAGTTGTTTAAGTTACCAGTTTCTTTTGTTAATTTGAGTAGTCTATACTGATCTTCTTACATGACCAGAACTACAACTGCCAGGGGAAAATGACCAACCTTTTCTTAGTATTTTATACTAGAAGGAGAAGTAAAACCTAGTAATGCCTAGGAGTTGTTTTCAGATGTTTCTCCACCTGATCTTGTGCATTCTTATTCTGGCAGTAGAGGCAGCATAGTGAAATGCTGTCTGTGTCTAGATGTTTCCAAAAAAGTGGCAGTTCGTACTGTTGGAGCTTCCTCTTACTCTAGCCTTTAAGTCATTCTCTATGTCAGACCCTTAAAACTCAGGAAGATGCTGTATTGCTACATTGCAGGGGATGATTTAGTGTTTTGGGAGTTGCTAATAAAAATTATGATTTGTAATTCACCTATTACATCTTAAAATGAAGTTATTAGTGTAATCTCTCCCAATGTACCTGAATAGGCAGTGTAATTATAAATGTTGTTGTAGATGAACCCCACAGCAGTGTTGTGTAAAGTGACAGTTATTGCAGGAAATAGCCAATTGAAAATATTAAAGCAGATTGTAATTAGGGTTAATTTCTTTCTTTTAAAAGCAATTTTGGAGACTGTTATACTTTAGTCTTTGTAAAAGAGTTAGTAGGAAAAACTTTTGAATTTTGAAAGAGACTCTTCAAAATAATAGCCCTCCAGGTAAAAGTCTTGTGTAGGTAAATGAGTAACTTTAATTAAATTCTTGATATTTTAGTCAGTTAAAATGTTTTTTCTTTTCCCCTTTTTTGATTCTAGAATTCCTGAGTCCTTATAAGCACAGGAGGGGATGGGGGGATGGGTTGTGTCCAGGTGCACACTTTGTCTTTGGAAAAGAGCATCCCACTAGAATAAGACAGAGTTAATCAAATGCACTATTACCTTTAAATTAATTTTAATTGCGTGATGATGTAGTCATTTAAAAATCTGAAACTTGCAAGCCTACTCCAGTGTGATAAGTACCGTTGCTTTAGGAGAATTCGTTGGTTACAAAGGGTGATTGTAGCCAAAATCTAGAAAGCATTGTTAAGGAAGTATGGGGTTGAAACACTTCAGACCCTAGGAACAACAGAGATAATTGCTGCTGCCTTTGAAAATAGCATATGGACTATGGGGTCAAAGTGCAGGAAAGGAATCTGATGGTGGTTATTTTTGCAAGGAGACCGACAAGCAGACTGGATCAGGTAGTGCATTGGTATAGAGATGTAAGATGTAAGCAAGGGGCAAGATAGATAATTAAGCACACTGGAAGTTCACAAAAAAATACGAAATAGTTCTTGCCCTCAAAGGGTTATACTCCTTTGGAGAACCCAGTGGGGATATGAGGTACACATGTAAGTTGTTGTTTTTTTTAATAATGCAAAGTCAAGATAATTTTTGAGGAAGTTTTTATGGATACAGTGGCCAGAATGAATTAATAGCCCCGCAGCCTTAAGTGATCTGGGTAGTGATAGAAAGGATAGATAGGGTTTCAGGGCCATTGTCAGTAATCTCCCTCCAACATTCTTCGCTCCCCTCCTCTCTCCCAAAAGAGAGAAAACAAAACTGAATGATGAATTATTTCAACATACGAATTATTTACAAATAATAGGCCCCAGAGCACTTTCTGGGAAAAAGTTAGATAAAGCCAGATAATAGATAGCAGTTGTGGTAGATTATATGTGACCATCCACTATTTTAGTTTACCATTTCTTCTTTAAAATTTTAAAAAATTATATATTTACTTCTAATATTCTTTTTAAATTTTGAGTGCCAGATTTTCTCCCTCCATCGCACCCCTGCCACCCACTGAGAAAGCAAACAGTATACTAGTTATGTATGTGAAATCATCCACAGCATTTTCATATTCTCTGTATTGCCAAAAAAAAAAAAAAAAGGAAAAAATAAAAACAAGAAAATTATACTTTGGTGGCATTCAGAATTCATCAGTTCCATTTCTGAGGGTGGACAAAAAGGAAGCAAAAAGAAAATGAGAAAATTATATTTCAGTTTGCACTCAGATTTCATCAGTTCTTTCTTTGGAGGTGGATAGCATTTTTTTTATCACGTGTCCTTTGGAATTGTCTTGGATTGCTATATTGATAAAATTTTTCTTTCACAGCTGTCACAATTGATCATCATTACAACATTTGCTGTTATTATGTACAGTGATCTTCAGGTTCTTCTCACTTCACTTTGTATCAGTTCATATAGGTCTTGGCATGTTTTCTCTGAAACCATTTCTCATTCGTTTCTTGTAGCACAATAATATTCCATCACGATCATATGACACAACTTGTCCAGTTATTCCCCAGTTGATAAGTATCCTTTCAATGTCCAGTTCTTTGCCACCACACACAAAAAAGTTGCTTATAAATATTTTGTCCATAAAGATCCTTTTATTTTTTTCTTGGATATCTTTGGGGTGCTGACCTGGTGTGGTATTGCTGGGTCAGAGGGTATCCACAGTTTTATAGCCCTTTGGGCAGAGTTCCAAGGGGTTGGACCAGTTTACCACCTATTTCCCCCTTTTCACACTGGCCTTTGTCATTTCTGATGCTTGTGAGGTGGTCATTCAATGTGCTTTCCTTAGGGATCTATAGCATTTTTTCATATGACTCTAAATGGCTTTAGTGTCTTCTTCTGAAAAATGCCTCTTCGTATCCTTTGACCGTTTATCGCTTGGGAAATGGCTCTTTTATAAATTTAACTCAGTTTCCTATATGTTCCACAAATGAGGCTGTTATTAGAGAAGCTTGTTAAAAAAAAAAAAAAAACCTTAGGAAAATGTAGTCTCTCTAATTATCTTTCATTTATGTTTATTTTTCATTTTGCTTTGTCTGAGATCATGATATCCACCCCTGCCCTCTTCACTTCAGCTGAAGCATAATAGACTCTGCCCCAGCCCTTCATTTCAGCTCTGTGTGTGTCTTTCTGTTTCAGGTATGCCTCTTGAACACAGCATATTGTTGGATTCTACTTTCCATTGTGTTCTGCTATCCACTTACCTTTATGGATTAGTTCATCCTAATGATCACTAACTGTGTATTTCCTTCCATATCATTATCTTAGGAGAAAACTCTCTCCCTCTCTTTCCCTCCTCAAAAATCTGTCATACTTCTGATCACTGCCTCCCCCACTCGACCTTCATCTCTATGCCAGCCTGACCCCTTCACTCCTTTTCTTAGCCTCTTCTCCTCCCGTATGTCTGTGTATGTGAATGTGTGTGTCATTCAAGCATTGCCTGACACTCCATCAATCTTCCATTGTCACCTCCATTGTAAAAGCTCTTCCATTTATGCCTCCCTTTATATAAGAAATTTTTCCCCATTCTGCCTCTCACTACCCACTTCTACTATATCCTTCTTACCCCTCCTCACATTTATGTCCCTCTAACTCCCCTAATAAACAGTAAAGTTCTTAGGAATTTCATGCGTCATCTTTGCATATCAGAATGTAAACAGTTGAACTGCTTTATGTCCCCTCCTGGATTCCTCTTTCATGATTACCTTTCTATGCTTCTCTTGAGTCTGCTGTTTGAATATCACTTTTTTTTATTCAGTTCTGGTCTTTTCATCGGGAATGCTTGAAAGTCCTATTTCATTAAGTG
This sequence comes from Potorous gilbertii, assembly GCA_028658325.1. Classification (NCBI taxonomy): domain Eukaryota; kingdom Metazoa; phylum Chordata; class Mammalia; order Diprotodontia; family Potoroidae; genus Potorous; species Potorous gilbertii. The sequence goes on from CM053774.1 coordinate 115,095,177, forward strand.
TCCATTTTTGTCTGAAGTATTTATGCTTAGTTTTGCTGAGTAGGTTATTCTTGGTTGTGATCCTAGCTCCTCTGCCCTTCCGTGTTCCTTTTACATGGAAGTCAGTATCCCTCCCATTTCTTTTCCCATTCTTCCAGTAATTCTTGTTGAGCTTGGGTCCAATTAGCATTTTTCTTTGAGGATTTGTTCTTCTGAGCTTATGCCTCTGCCGCTGGAGTAGATTTTTATAGTCAGTGTTTTTTGTTGTTTGCTCATTTTTCTATCCTATTTCTTGACCTATTAAAGTTGGACTCTGCTCACCTGGGTATGGGGAGGCACTATGCCAAGCTTTAGGCTTTTTTGTGCTTCTGTTTTCAGAACTGCTTCTGGGTGTCTGCAAGTTTTTGGTGCTTCCATGGTAATGTGATCCTGAGGTGGTCACTGCTGTCCTGGTCTGAGATCTGGTCCTTACCCAGGATGGGCCTCTGTTCCCTTACAGTCACAGGTGCTAGCAGTCCCTTGTGACCGCTCATAGGTGCTCCTCTCCACCCTATAACCAATCAGTGCAGCCATACTCAGTGCCACCAGAGAGTCCTCTAATCTCTTTCTGACCAGTTTTATGATCACCTTACTGTCTTTGGGCAGAGAGCTCCCGAAGCTGTTGCTGCTGCTGCCACCGCCTCCAAAATCTACCACTGGTGCTCCTGCTGCTCTCCAGGTCTATACCCATCCTGTGTTGCCACCCCTTCCTGGGACCTTCTCAATTGTCTGAAGCTGAAAAAATGTCTCCCTCTTCCTTTTGTTGGCCCTACCAGTTCAAAATTTGATTTTAGGTGTTATTTTACAGTTGTTTAGGGGGGAAATGTAGGGAGGGTTCAGTTGGGTCCAGGTCTTGGCTATCTTGACTCTGTTTACCATTTCTTAAGTAGGTTTAATAAGGAAGATCAGTTATTATATTTAACCTGAAGTTTGTAACTTTTTAATGTGATACTCATTTTTATTATTTGTGGTCATTATATGTATTTTTTTGGTTCTGTTTTCTTCTCTTCATATACAGTAATGGAAACCTTCCCATGTCACTTTCAATTCTTCATTTCATTTTTGGAGCCCAGTAATTTTCCATTGCTTTCATGATTCTACGGTATTAATTATGTGTCTGGCTCAGTGTCACAACTATTTTGTGACTATGCTCTATGAAGAACAGAAATGAACATATCAAAATGTGTTAAACAGAAAAAAACCCATTATTTTTCCTATGGTGTTTCTAGGTGGTAGAGCTGCTTTTAGCTCGAGGGGCGAATAAAGAACACAGGAATGTTTCTGACTACACACCTCTGAGCCTAGCTGCTTCTGGGGGTTATGTGAACATCATCAAAATATTATTAAATGCAGGAGCAGAGATCAATTCCCGGTAAGCTTTATTCTTTTTTTTTTTTTCTTATTCCTGTGACATCTTTTCAAAGTTTTTAGTGTCCAGAACTTAATCTCAAGTTTGAAACAGAAAAGCATACCAGGCGGCAGGCAGCTCCTTGGCCCAGTGGTCAGAGTGCTGTTTGACCTGGACCCAGGAAGACTTGAGTTTGAATCTGGCCTCAGACCCTTACGTAGCTTGAACTGTATCCCTGGGCATGATACTCAATGGCTCTCTGCCTCCAGTTTCCTTGTCTGTAAAATGGGACAAACAGTAACAGTACTGGCCTTCCAGGGTTTTGTGGGGATGAAATGTTAAATTTTGATAGAAGTAAAGCGGAGTAATTTTTTTTATCATGTTAAAATCAAGAAAATACAGGTTCTAGGAATTGAATACTTGGATTTATATTCTGCCTCAGCACTTGGTCCCTCCAAACTAAATTTAACTCAGTGACTCTAGTGCAGGCCCTTCTCACTTCTTTGATAGACTGCTGGTCCCCTTGTCGTAAGCCTCTCCCCACTCCAATCCTCCTTCCACATAGTTGCCAAGTTGATGAACTAAAAATGTGTCTGACCATATCTTGACCTTTCTCAGCAAACTCCAGTGACTCCATTTGGCCTTTGGATTTATAAACTCTAGTTAGCTTTAAAAACCTTGTACAAACTCAGCCTAGCCCCATGTTATATTTGTGGCCTCTTTATGCGTTTCTAACTTTTTTCTGAAAGTTCTGAAATCCACTTAACCAGCCCTAGCCACTTTACTGACCTCTATTCTCTATCTTCAACTACTTCTTGGACATCTTGAACTGGTTAGGTCATCAACATAGAATGCTTTTCCACCCCTCCACCTCCAACCCTTCCTTCTTCTGCCTTTGCCTATTGCATTTGTAGATTCCATCATCCTCCCAGTCAGTTGCCCAAGTTCAAAAGCTACATGTCGTCCCACCTCCTTTCTTTTTTGCCTTTATTTCTAGTCTCTTGCCATGTGCTGTTGACTTTTACCTTTGTGACATCTCTTAAATAGGCCCCCTTTTCTCCTTTGACACTGTGGTTACTCTCGTGCAGGCCCCCACCACCTCACACAGAGGGAGCTTCAGTTCTCTTCCCCTCTGCTCCCAAATTGCTTTTCCAACAGTGGAGGTCTGACTGTGCCACTTAACTTGCTCAGTCCCCTCCCCTCCAGGATGAAACACAAAAGTTTTCTGTTAGATATTCAGATGCCTTCGGATCTGGCCCCGTGGGTCTTCTTACACCTCTCCTTCTTCCCCTAATACTCCATAATCCAATGATACTGTCAATTTCACTCTCCTCACAGAAGATACTCAGTCCATCTCCTAACTCAGCGTTTTCTCTAGCTTTTTCCTGTGCTTGGAATTTTCTCGTCCTCATCTTTGTAGCCTCCCTTTCCCAGCTTCCTTCACGTGGCACCTAAAGTCTTTCCCAAGAAGCATTTCTTGATCTGATTCTTGTTCTGGGTATCTCCAGCTCAGCCAGTCTCTATCTTTGTTGTACATGGCTTTGAAAGCAGTGCTTAGCACATGAAGGATGCCCAATAGATGCCTCAGTGACTGCGTATGGCCAAAAGAAGTCTGACACCAGAGGATTCTGGACCCAAGATACGCCCTCTGTGCTTTGATGTAGCCACTAGACCTGCTCTTAGGTTTCTCCATAGTGGTTTGTGTGTTGGACTCCCTGAAAGCAGGGATCATCTTTTTCCCATTCAGCACTTTAATAAATTTGTTGACAGATTGAATGATAACTCTTTTAAGAATCTAGCTAGCCTAACCTCTTTCTGTTAATAAGTAAATATTATGTAAATTAAATATTAACATATTTAGTCCTGTCTTACATTGGAAATACATATTTTTTCCCATTTCAGAACTGGTAGCAAATTGGGCATTTCTCCTTTGATGTTGGCAGCGATGAATGGTCACACAGCTGCTGTTAAACTTCTTTTGGACATGGGTTCTGACATTAATGCTCAAATAGAGACTAACCGTAATACAGCCCTTACCTTGGCGTGCTTCCAAGGAAGAACTGAAGTGGTCAGTCTTCTCCTCGATAGAAAAGCCAATGTTGAGCATAGAGCAAAGGTAAGAAAAGATGGGCAGTGTGTTTTTCCTAGAGTTGTCGTGAGGCGATTCATTTTATACCTCACATGACTTTGCTGTTCTTTGTAGCTAAAAATGGTGTTTTCATTTTTGTTCTTTTTTTCAGATCTTATCAGAAAATATTCACCCTCAAATGTCAGAGTATCATGCACATTTTGATAATGACTTTAATAGGAAGTAATGTGATAATGGAGTCAATCAGAAAACATTTACTATTTTTGTGGTTGTTTCTAAAATAAGTTAGGTAGTTAATGTTTTGATTTTCCTTTATTTCTAGACCGGCCTAACGCCACTCATGGAAGCTGCTTCTGGTGGCTATGCAGAGGTAGGCAGAGTCCTTCTAGATAAAGGTGCTGATGTTAATGCCCCTCCTGTGCCCTCCTCAAGAGATACAGCTTTAACCATAGCAGCAGATAAAGGGCATTACAAGTTCTGTGAACTACTCATTAGCAGGTAAGGTAGGACCAGCCTTCAGATTTGAGAACGAAACCCCTGGTGATGATAGTTGTTTATATGAGCACAAGATTGCCTCAAATGTGGCTCATCCGTATGGCAGACACAAATCAAGCTAGTGTCCTTTTTTGTTACTGTTTTCGATGTTGTTCTGTCGTAGCATTAGCACGTCCTGTGTTGCTTTTATTTCTTAACTATTTGATAAACGTGCCTCTTCAGGATTATTGTAGAGGCCTCCCTCTCATGAGATCATTACTCAAAGCCGATTCCTCAGATGCAGTGCGTCTCTTCCTGTCTCTCCTTGCCTATAGTTGTATTCCAGTAATCATCAGCTTGATTCTTTTGGATCAGCTGAAATGAAAGATCTCACTGTTGATCCTGTTTTGTCTTTGAGCTTAGAGCAGAGGTGATGGTACTGTTTGAAGTGTCAGAAATGGGTCATTGACCCTCAGTCATCTTGGAAATAATATTTGATTTTAGAATGCCTGTTTCATAGGAGGTGCTTGTTGATAGATTCATGCAATTGTACCTGGAATTTAATTCTGTGTATTGTCTCCTAAAGATCACACGTGAACGTTCATTTAGGTTTTTACCCTATTTTTGGTCAAATATTGAATATTGTCCTGCCTATGGAGTAGAATTCGGTAATAAATAGTTACTAATTTTGTGCTTTTCACCTTATAGTGAGACCCAGCTACTGTTAAAATTCCTGTGTATTAACTTACATGTATGTTTTTTTAAACAAAAAAAATAACAATATGAAGTCATATGAAATTTGAATATTAAATTCATCTTTTTTTACCCAGGTATCTAGCATGTTAGTACAGTGGCACAATATTAAATACTAAAATATTCCTAATTTTTACTCAGGCAAAATTTTCTATATAGCATTTCCTTAAATCTTTGTAGGAAGACCTGATTGCATCCTGGGCCATCTCCAGTCATCCTGATGAATATCAGGCCACTGGACCCAGATGGCTCAGGAGGAGAAAATGAGGTTGGAAACCTTGCACAGCCCTTGCTCACTCAAATCAGAGTCAGCTGCAAACCGTCATCATCTTGATGTTATGGTCCTCTTCACGAACAAAGGACAAACACAACAACCTGTAGAAAGACTTATAGAAAGAGTAGGACTTACATATAGAGAGATTAGGATTTAAAAAAACAAATCAAACTCATTTTCTTAAACTCCTGAGGTATCTATATCTTTGAATTTTTTTTCTTAAAACTTGATTAAAAACAAAATGACAGAAGAGTATATGTCTATTCCAGGATAGATTTTAAAATATGTCTTTCTTGCCGTAATATTTTCAATGACTACTAATTTTTTAATTTCATAGAAATTGTTATTTTCATTTAATGTATAATACCTTTATTTTCCTAGGGGAGCTCATATTGATGTTCGTAATAAGAAGGGGAATACCCCCTTGTGGCTGGCAGCCAATGGTGGGCATCTAGACGTTGTCCAGTTACTGGTACAGGCAGGGGCAGATGTGGATGCAGCTGATAACCGAAAGATAACTCCTCTTATGGCAGCCTTTAGAAAGGTAATAGGCAACTTTCTGTGGGGGGAAAACAGTAGATTCTTCTTAAAGTACTATTTATGTGCTAAAATACTTATATGACCTAGCAGTTGATAAGTAAAAAAACTCTGAGACAGGCTCTCAGGTAAAATGAGAATCATTCATTTCTTGCTCATGGAGGACCTAGATTTGAATCATGGGAGCACCAGAACTAGAAGTGCAATGTGTGGCATGGTAGGAGGGGGCTCCATTTCTAGTAGGCCGGAGAGAGGGGCTTCTATCCCCAAGCTGTCTGGGATTACCGACTCTGTGGATCTAGAGTTTGAAATGAGCCGGCGTGGGCTTTAATGTAGGTTTGATTGTCTTGGGTCTCTTCGTCATTATCATTCTCTCATCTTCGCCAGTGAATTCAAACGTTAACAGAGAAAGGAAGAGGTGAAAAGTCTAGCTCGCCCTTTCAGACATCTACAGACTTAATAGATTCTTTGCATGGGGACAGGGAAGTTCAAAACCCAGATTCAGAAGAGGACAACATTGTCACTATACCCACATCTGAAACCTCGAAGGGGAATAGGAACTGGTCCCAATCTCAAAAGCTGCCTTGGAAGAGCTCAAGAATTTTAAACGTCAGATCAGAGAGATGGAGGAAAAATTGGGAAACAAAATGAGAGATATGCAAGAGAGAGTCAGTAGCTTGGAAAAGAAAGACAAAAATTAACTGTAGAAAACAATTCCTTAAAAAATACAATTGGCCAGTTGGAAAAGGAGGTACGAAAGCTAATTGAAGAAAATAATTTGTTAAAAATTAGAATCGGGCAAGTGGAAGCTGATGACTCTTTGGTTGAAAATGTAGAAATTGAGGGTGCCTGTTACGGTTTTTAAAAAATGCAGTTCAAGAATCAAAATTGTGCCAGGCATAGACAGAAGGAGAGAATAAAGCCACCTAGAAAGTACTATGCGTGAATGCCCTATTAGTGGTGAGATCTGGGTATTATGAAAGCGGGATCGATCAGTGCCAGTTGTGATTGCCAGGGAGAGAATCATGGAGCATTAGTTGAACATTCTGTAATGAGTAGGATTTTAACTGATGAAAATGTAAGGAGAAGAATTTGCAAGTGGAGTGAAATGAGGGAACAAAAATTTTGAGGTATTAAAGGTTATTTTGCATGGCATATTTTACAGTTGAGGTTGGCCAATGCATAGAATTTATGCTGTAAAATTGTCAAATCAGTTTGGATCCAGATTGTGGACCTCCTTGAGTGCCAGCACCTTGAACATGAAATTCATTTGATAAATAATAAGGAGCAGTCACCAGTTTCAGTGTTAGTACGTTGTTTAGGCGTTTCATGACCATGATTACCCCTCTTACTCTGAGGTGTCTCGGTACTCTGAACAAAGCTGTTCGTAAGTTTTTGATGATTGGAGCACATGTGTAGTATTCAGAACCTGAAAAGAAACAGAAGCATTATTAAGACTTGAAGTGAATTAGAACTAAAAAGGTCTTTAATGCTTTAATCATTCCTACTCAAATCCTTTTTCACCTGGTAAAGGATTTGTTATCTCGTGAGGGTTAGATTTTTGATTATGTTTACCTATAGTGGTTGATATGTTTAGGATATTGGGGATATAGGTGGATATAAGATTTCCTGTACTCTTCTCTTTACTAATAATCTAAACATTAGTCAGCCATGTTATTTCTTTATGGAGCGGTACAGTGACAAGTATCTGAGAGAAAGCTCATTTCCTGAGGCATTCTTTGTAACCAGATCATCAGTTAATTTTACCTGTATGTGAATGATAAACTACTTCAGTTGTCAGAATATCTGACTGCATTTTTAGTGATATTTCTATAACCCTCTCAAAGTAAAATTGAAATTTATTTTCAGGGTCATGTGAAAGTGGTGCGTTACTTGGTGAAAGAAGTTAATCAGTTTCCCTCCGATTCTGAGTGCATGAGATATATAGCGACCATCACAGATAAGGTAAGTTACTCTTTTGCATCAGCGGTTTTCTGCTGGTACCATGTGGCCAAAATAATTCTCAGAGGTTCACAGCTCTGTATTTTAAATACTTTGTAAACATGACAATATTAAGTAGATGATCTCTCTGCCAGAGTCCTAAATAGAGGCTATCTAGGTATAGCTATATCTGTGTACATGTCAGTTACTCTAGTATTAGTAGTAATCCTTTTTTCATGTGAACATCACAATTCAGTATTACAGTAATACTCTGTTTTATCCCCCATCATTAGCCAGGGAGGTAGGGAGGTGTTCCAAACTGAACTTCCTAATGACTGAAGCTTATTCTTTTAGGTGTGATTCCCTCACAAAAAAGTTTCATCATCCCCAAAACATTTAAAGATGTAACTGGGTTTTCTATAAAAGAAGAAGAGGAAAGGTCTTATTCTGGTCAATACTCTGCAACAAACTCCTTTCTTTCCTTCATTGTCAGTGGAACTATCACTTTGGATCACCACATTACTGTCTCTGATGTGCTATGTAGGGTAATAAACGTGGCATGAGTATTAAAAATAAAAAAAGAGAGAGAGAAGAGCAGAGGTCCTGGGCTTGCCCCAGGTAGATGAGAAACCAGCTTGAACTAGAGGCAACATCATTTGAGGAGGGGAGGGAACTGTTCTCATAATACATGAGAGGGGGAAATAACTTAAATGCTGGCAGAAAATCATAGATATCCTTAGTAGCCTACTACTTTCTCATCTCTACAGAAATTTTGAGGATAATTTATACAAACAAGCCAAAGTGTGTATTTTACAAAAATATGAAAAGGAAGCATCAGGAGGCTTTCAAAAGCTTGTGTTCTCCAACAGACCAAATCTTTACAGTCATCAAGATGAGAAAGGTTTGTGGCCGAGCATACCAAGAAGGTTCTACTTGTATACATCCTGATTCTTAGCTACACAAAAAAAGCTTTGACCTTTTAGAACACAGGTTAGGCTGAAGAGGTCTCCTCCAACAAAATGTTTCTTGTGCATAGAACTACTAGCATTTACAATAGTGCTTTGAGGTTTTCAAAGCGCTTCATGTATGTTAACTCATTTAATCACTACCATGAACAACCCTGTGAGGTAGGTGGTGTTATTATCCCTGTTACAGAAGAGGAAACTGAGGCACAGGGAGACTCAGTGAATTGCTTCTGGTTGTACAGCTCATATGCATTTTAGGTAAGATTCAAACTTGAGTCTTCTTGAGTTCTAATATGTTAAGGTCCTGTTAGATTGCTTGATAGATACAACAGAGCAAGTTTGTTTAGTCTGCCCTCCAGAGTTGCTTGTTTGCTTCCTTTGTTGTTGGTAACCTATATGGAGAGGCTAAGATAATGAAAGCCTCGGGGTGGCTCCTGTTTGCGGATGACCCTAGGTTAATTAAGTTGAGCTCCAGTATGACAGAAAACATCTCAGTGAGATGCATAGTTGCTCAATATGAGGTAAACTTTGTTACCTGCATAGAACAAAAACAGGTGGCTAGACAGGAACTACCATTCAGATTGAATTTGCAGTCAGATGAGCCATAGGCTTGCCCATAATAAATGGATTTTTTTTCTTTTTTTTAGCACACAGTAAACTAGGCGTAAAATCTGATTTAGAGCAGAAACTGTGCTGGTCTGTGTTTAGGAAATGTCATATTTTTCAGTGACATAAATCTTTTCCCTGAAACAAAAAACCTTCACATATTTGTTTACTTTATTTGATGCTGTTGCATAGTAGATAGCCTCAAACCCAGAAAGAGCTAGGTCCAGGTCCCACCTCTGACACAGACATGCTCTGGGATGCTGCCAAGATTTCTGTCTCCTTAGGCCATTGTCTAACACTTGGTGGTAGAGAAAGTGTTCATCTCCGTTGGTAAGTCAGTGAAATCCTAGATCCAGGCCCTGTCCCTGTTTTTATGCTCATTCTTGTATGGCTGTGAGTCTTAGAATACAGTCATCTGGGAAGAAGCAACATTTCTGGTCATTCAAAGGGCAGTGGAAGCGTACCCGGTAGGCACCAAAGGATGTGACCCACTGATTAATGCACACAAAACAATTCTGCTTCCACTACATCTCCCCCATGCCTTTTTGTCTCCTCTTCCATTGCTACAGTGGCCTTCGGCATCTCTGTCAGGCACTTCCTTCTTGGTTTCATTTTGCTAAAGCACCATTTTGATGATGTCTTTCCATTTTTCAGTAATTTTCAGTGGCTCCCTTTTTTTCTCTAGGAGACAATAAAAACTGCTCAGCATAGAATTTCAAGCCTTTAGTGACCTGTCTTTTTCTTTCAGTCACTCTGTCTGTGGCCTGCTTCCTGATTCCCCAAACTCAATGTTTCACCTCTTTGGGCAAGACACTCTTCCCTGGATTACAGTCCTTCCTCATCTTGGCCTCTGAATCCTTCGTGTTTTTAAAGACTTATCTCAAGTATACCTCTCCTGGTTAAGTCTTGCCTTATCCTTCTGGTTTTTTCTTCTCTTCGAGTTATCTAAAATTTCACTTATTTATATGTGGAATTCCTCCACTAGAGTGTGCCAGGCTTTTCTGTTGATCACTTGCATTGTTTCTTATAGTGATAATTATTCCATATTTCTTTCTCCCTCTCCATCTCTCTCCCTCCGGTTAGTTTACATGCATGCACACCACAGTATATTTAGCTATGTGCCCAATTTCAGGCATCTACTTTGTTTTCAATTCTTTGCTGGCACAAAACCTGATGCTGTAAATGTTTTGGTGTAGATGAAGCTTTCTTCTTACCAGTGGCTTCTTTGGGGTAGGTAGGAACATGCTTTTGTATTATTTTGCTCAGCCTTTTGTTGGCATTTGCAGAGCTATATCAGATAACTGGGGAAAATTTGTTGGGAATGTTTCTGTTTTCCCATTTCAAACAATTGTTTTTGAGAGGTGCATTTCATTATATTAACCCTAAATGCTGCAGCCCTCCCATGCCCTTGCTTTGTGAAGGCTTTTTTCCTGCATCTCTTTACTAAAATCACTCTCGACCTCCATATGCAGTCAGTTGTGAACTTCTGCAATTTTTACTTCAGTAACGTTTCCTCTGACAGCCTGATACAGAGCCTCTCATCACTACATGCCTCTAAGATTCTGAGAGCCTGTTCTCCCTGGCAGGTTAGTCCCCACTCCTATATGTCCTTCATTTACCTGTCAGTAGTCTTCCTAAAGCATGGGTCAGATGCCCCCCCTCTCCCCCCACAACCAATTCCAATGGCGCCCTGTGGTCTCCAGGATTAAATAGACAATCATCTCACTTTCAGCATCCCTACCTTTACAGTCTTATACATCTCTGTATTCTGTGGTCATGCGAGACTGACTCCCTTGTTGTTCCTTCCAGAAACATTTCCCTGGCTCTCATCCACTTTGTATTCTCTCCTTCCTCATCTCTGCCTCCTCGCTTTCCTGGCTTCCTTCAGGTCAAAGCAAAAGCTGCACCTTCTGCAAGAAAGCCTTTGTACCTACTTGCTGGCCTTTCTTCTGAGATTGCTCCAACTTACCTTTCTTCTATCTTGTTGGCATGCTGCCTCCTCCATTGTGACTGTCACAGAATTAATGCTTAATAAATGTTTATTGAATTGTATTGAATTGAACAAGGCCCTTAGCTGTTTCTTCTGCCTTCATTAGTTAGGTGTTATAGCTGAAATTGGAAGCAATTCTTTTTTCTTTGTGATGTCTCCAGTGCCCAGATCGGTTAAATACCTCTTTCAGAGGTATCTGCATGAAAAACCTCATATCTTTGACCACTAGAGTTGTGTGTGTGTGTGTGTGTTTTGCCTATTTATTTAAACCAACATTTCAACTGTCAGCCTCCCATTTTCTTCTTTTCTTGTGATTTGGGAGGGCAGGGTTTAAATAGGAAGGAGGGACTGGACCTGTGATTTCATCAGAGTAAGTGCATTGACACTCAGTGCAGGTCAGCTCCATCTTTCCCTGACAGTCTTGGAGTTGTCTGAGACCATGAAAGGGAAGAGATTTGGCCAGGATCACCAGGCCAGTATATGACTGTGGTGGGACTGGAACCCTTGCCTTCCTGGCTCTGAGGCCAACTCAACTCTTCTTTCCAATATAGTAGGAAAACCCTGTCTGAGCATTTTATGCCATTAATTTCATGTCATGTAGCTATCCTCTCTTGGATTGAAAATTTATTTCCTTTTTCCTTTCAGGAGATGCTGAAAAAGTGCCACCTGTGTATGGAGTCAATAGTACAAGCCAAAGATAGACAGGCTGCTGAAGCAAACAAAAATGCAAGCATCCTTTTGGAGGAATTAGACTTGGAAAAGGTAATGCCTCTCTTTAACAGCAGGTGCTTTCTGAAGTCATGTAAATGTTAGTTTACTATTTAGGTGTTTAAAAAAAAATGGTACAGAAAATCAAAGGATACCGTAAGTATCAGTCACTCAGCCAGCATTATTTGGTGACCATTAAGCGCCAGGCCTGTGCTGTACCCCAGAGAGAGGAGGACAGGAAAATTCAGTAATACCTTGTCTTGAGGCATTTACCTTCCAGTAAGGAGAGGTGACACACACACATGTGTGCATACACTCACATACCTGTGACTGTATATATACACACCTGTACACAAAACAGATATGGAAAATGTATCAGAACAACAAAATGTCTTAAGGTAAGGCATGATTAACATAGTTACCATAGAGGGTGGTATAAGCAATACAATTTCTGTATTAGATCTGTGACTACTGTCATTATGTATTCTTGTAGGTTCTAGTCTAGTTATTAACATAGTTGTTCTTAATGTTATTTGATGTTACCTTCAGATAATTATGGACCTACAGAGAGTGTCCTTGATTGTACCAGTGCTGTCTTTAAAGTGCAGATAGAGTGATTTCTTCTTACAAATGAAGTATCCTTCTGTAACTTTGTGTTTGATCATTTAAGAACCTATTCTTTAATGAATACTGTGTCATTTCATTCCCTGCTGGTGCCAGGGGCAAGATGGTTTCACTCTCAGCATAAACAGTCTATTATGACTCCCGGGAGAACTAAGTTGAATTCTAAAGTCATTTTTTAATGCAGCAGTCTGTCTTATGCTATGTGTTATCTAGGGATGTGCCTTATGTTCCATCAGCCTGTTACTATAGACAGAAATTGCATAGAGGTTTCAGTTACTTGAATGTTTGTTTGGGGCACAGTAGGACAGGTGAGCGTTGGAGAGTCACAGGAGGAAAGAGTGTAACCTTTTCCTTGGTAAATGAATTTGAGCAGCTATGCTAGAGAACAGGGTTCAGTTGGACTTCAGTCCTGAGGGTCCAGTTGGCAATGTGCTGCTGTTACAAAGTGCTGCTACTTCAGTGGCACCAAACACTGCCCTGGTCCAGATCCAGTTCTTTCCTCTCTCCTTCTTGATCCACCTCCTCCTCAACTAAAACTGCCTTTCCATGTTGTTCTTAAACTATAACCCCCCTTCACAAAGGGGGATGTCTCATTGAAAAACAGCATACTTCAGAAATTGCAAAAAGTCTTCTCTTTCTTGAAGTATTCTTTCTTCAAGAAGCAACACATCTTAAATTTCTGGCATGCATGGGAAGACATTTTGTGATGTCTTGGGATTCTGTCTGCTCCAAAAGGTGTAGTTGGTAGTTGCTTTCCTTTGCTTTTCCTGCATGTTTTCATCAGGTGGAGAATAGAGATGTTCACCAAGAGAACATCTTCTAGTTTTGACATTGCTCTATGCAACCAGCTTCGCAAGTGATTTTTCTTGGTGCTTCCCCTTTCCCAGAAACCCTTTGAGGATGGGCAGATATTTTGAACCAAGAATGACACATCTTGTTCTGTGACAGGCGAGCTTAGTTGGCTTAGGATATATTTGAACCCATGTTCTAGAAAGTTTAATTGTTTGGAAAAAGACAAAGCTTCGTAAATATTTGTCTTACGTTAATGACAATAGAGGGCATGTATAGTTAAGTCATGGGAATTGGTGGTAGATGAATAAAGTGGAATAAGATTATGGAGGTTTTTCATGTGAGGACAGGTACTTGGAATTATCTGAAAAGACAATGTATAGGTTTTGTGAAGTCTTGACAAGGAGGCAGACATGATGAATGTGGATAAAGTATATAAGATAGATGCTGGGGGATGAGTTGTGAATTGGGATTGTTGAAATAAAGGATTCTGAGTCTAAAATTGTGAAAGGAAATAGTAGAATTTGAAGGAGAGAGGAAGGCTTCAGAGAGAACTCGAAGGTTTTGACTCTAGTTAAGTTGGAGAGTGATGATTTCTAAAACTGAGAAGAAGTGAAACAGTGATCTCTCCGGTAGCGAAAATTATCCGTTTTATTTTGGCATGTTGAATGATAGAGGGGATCCTTTACCAGATTTGGGGTCACATGAGATGTGCCTTGGGGTCCCTTGCAGCTTTGAAGTTCCACGGTTCTCTAATACGTAAGTATAAATATCTTGCTGATAATTGAAACTTGAGAGCTCAAGGTTGTATGAGAGGTTATAGATCAAGAGATAAATCATTAACAGATGACATCATTTCATAATAGAAAAAAGGGATTTCGGAGGCCTGCTTCTGTTCCCGTAGGACATTGATTACTTACTCAATGTTTCCTAAGTGTTTTTCAAGTTCAAATACATTTTCTTGTAATTGCAGGGGATTTCAGTGTGGGCTTACTCTCAGAGAGCAATGTTTGGGAGTTGTAAAAGAATCAAATTGGTTTCAGAACTTCATACTTTGAGTTCAGAAGTTAGCATTTCTAGTATGAAATAAGAAATTTTTTTGTTAGAATTCAGGTATTACAATCTCTTTTTATTCCCCTCAATAGCTAAGGGAAGAAAGTAGGAGGTTGGCTCTGGCTGCCAAAAGAGAAAAAAGAAAGGAAAAGAGAAGAAAGAAAAAGGAAGAACAAAGAAGAAAACTAGAAGAAATTGAAGCAAAAAATAAAGAAAACTTTGAACTCCAAGCTGCTCAAGAGAAAGAAAAGCTTAAAGTTGAAGGTATTCTTGAAGTACACGTACCAAAGTGTCCTTTCTTCATTTTCTTATCTACGTGATACATTTGTATCAAGTCATATTTCATTCCTTCCTTCCTAACAGTCATTTGAACTATATAAAAGCTTTTAGACATTTTAAAGCCCTTGAAATATGTTTTATTTTTTAATGATATTTATTTTTAATTGTGTTCTTACCCTTAAATTGGTAAGTTACAAGCTAATAATCATGTGAGTAGCTATATCCTCCACCACTGCTAATCTGCAAATTTAAGAATTCTTGTTTATTCTCACCTCCTTTAAATAAATAACATTGACACAGTTACACAGTGACAATTTTAGCAGTAATTTAAAGCCAGCAAAATTTCTTCTTTCCTTCTAATGAAGAGGAGGATGTCTTTTAATATAACAGAATGCAGCATTTATATTTAGAATCTGTTTATCCTTTCTATCCCAGAGGAAGAAGCATCAGGAAGTTACTTCTGTCTTGTTGTCTCCTTAGCTTACCTTTCTCCCTGGCAGTTCCCTCCTGCCTTTCCCTTTGCATGCCTTTATTCTAGCTCTGGGAAAATAAGTGTGAAAAAGGGAGAAAAGAATTAATGGTATTTGGGGAGTCGGGAGGGAGAATGAAATGAGCAGTTCCTTGCTGACCCCAAAACAGTGGCCAGGACCCGGTAGTGTTTTATATTTAACCTTTGTTTACCATTTCTTAGGGACGTGGGTAGGGAATACTGTTAGAGCAGTCTTGTGATGTAGTGGAAATGTGACTGAACCCCATCACATGACTGGGGATCCATTCCCCTGTACTACTTGGGTCATCTTAGGTTAGTAAGCTCTGCTTCTGCGCCTGTTTTACTTCTATACAGTAAGGCCCCTTCCAGCTCTTAATTTAGGATCTTAGGATCTCTTCTGAAATCAAGAACATCTAGAAAATTTAGAAACATTTCGAAAATATGAATTATCATCTCATTATCAAAGATTAACTTTGTCTCTTTTTTGTAATAGAAACAGTAAATATAAACAGCATGTGAGGAATCCATTCTGTATCTATAAATGCAGAAGCTATAGTGCTGTTATAATTATGATTATTTTTTAATTTGAAATTTCTTAACAGTCTCTTGGAGGAACAGTAGGTCATAATTTCACATGTTTAAGCCTCGCAACAAATTTGTATTTCCGCGACTTCCCTTGTAATTCTGACGATCTTTGCTGTGCCTTTTCCGTCCCACTAGATGAGCCTGAAGTTCCAATGGAACCTCCCAGTGCTACCACCACAACTACCATTGGTATCTCTGCAACCTGGACGACTCTGGCAGGTTCCCATGGTAAAAGAAACAGCACCATGACCACAGCCAGCTCCAAGAGGAAAAACAGAAAAAACAAAATCCCTCCAGAAAACGTTCAGATTCTCTTTGATGATCAGCTGCCCATCTCATACAGCCAACCCGAAAAGGGAAATGGGGAGTCGAAAAGCAGCAGCACGAGCGAGAGCGGCGACAGTGACAACATGAGGATTTCCAGCTGCAGTGACGAAAGCAGCAACAGCAACAGCAGCCGCAAGAGCGACAGCCAGTCCTCCAGTGCCCCACCGCCTGCTCCCAGCGGCAAGAAGCAGCCTTCTGTGCTTGTCACCTTTCCTAAGGAGGAGAGAAAGGCGGCTTCTGCCAAGACTTCTGTCAAGTCAGTTCCATTTAAATTTCTGTCTTAACCCTTCTAGTAAGTCTGATTGAGTTAGCCTCTTACTGCTGAACTTGATAAATATTGTATGGGGTTTTTCCAAGTAAAGTTAATGGGTCATTAGAAAAGAGCAGCTCACATTTATGGAGAAATTTACAATATACAAAGATTTGGCCTCATTTTTAAAAAAAAGCCCTTCAAAGTAAATAAAATAATGAGTATTAACCCCATTTCATAAGACTAGAGTTGATGTTATTTGACTGCCCTAAGATCACACATGTTGGAAATGACAGTGAAGCCTTGAACCCAACTTTTTGGACTTCTGGTCTAGAGTTCTTTTCTTTGTTTTGTGCTTTAGTTTAGAAAACTTGAAATTTTTATTAAATGATGTTAATTGTGTCACTATGGGCTTTTTTAAAGTTAAGGATGTAGAGTTCTGTGCCATTGCAGTCAACACATTTCAAGTATTTTTAGATAAATTTGAAATTGCTGCTTTCCCAGGAAAGTAGAAAGTCATCATTGGCATGTTTCCAGATAGTACACTGAGATGAATATTCAAGCTTATTAGTCCCTCCATTTTTATTAAGTGCTACACACTTGCTTGCTGCCTTTTCATCAAGTTTAACCTCATTGGTAAAACATATGAGAAGGCAGATGAAATTACTTCTCCAGCACTTTTACTCTATGTTTTGTTTAGCTTTTTTCAGCCTTTAAATACATTTAATAGATTTTTCTGCTTTCCTCTTTTAAGATTGTCTGAAAGTATCAGTGAGGTATCTGGCAATTCGTTATCCACTTGTACAAAATCTGCTCCTTCTCCACTTTCTTCACCAAATGGGAAGTTGACGGTAGCTAGTCCTAAACGTGGGCAAAAGAGGGAAGATGGCTGGAAGGAAGTTGTAAGAAGGTCAGTAAAATCTATTTGTCTTAAAATTCTTATTTATTTTATTTATAACTCTGAATTCTCTCCCTCTTATCTCAAAGTGTTCTACTACTATTGAAAAAAATAATAAATCCCCATCTTAACCATATGCTACAGTCTGTCATCACTTCTCTGTCTGGAAGGATGAGTCTTCTGGAATTGTACTTTGTCATTGTGTTGACTAGAGGTCCTACACTTCTCCAAGTGTTGGTCTTTCCAGTATCGTTGTCACTGTTTAAGTTGTTCTTTTGGTTCGGCATCTTTTCATCATGTCTTTCCTGATGTTCCAGTTTATTTTTATGTTTTACTATTCAGGTTTTGTGACATCTAAATGATATCTTCATTTCTCTCAAGGACTTTCAGAAAATTTTCTCCCTCCAGATGTATAATCAAAATTCAATATATGCCAGAGCGGAGTGGAGAACATTTTCCTCCAAATCAAACGATGATAAAATGTCAGTGATCCAAAAAATATTGGAATGATCGGCATAGCTTTTTGAGGTCATAGTACACATACTCATATGTTACCAGTTGTTTTGGCTCCCTGTATATCTTTGATCTGGCTGTGACCACATCAAATCCCCTCTCTCCCCCCCCAAAAAAATACTTCTTTATAGGAACTTGAAAGAGCAAACAAATGAACTAAAAGCAAGAATAGCCAAAAACTGTGCTTATCTGTGCCCTGGATAATTGTTAATAAGCTCCAGATCCTAAACTTCGGTTTCTTTTTATTTTATTCATAATGTTCAAGTTCATAACAGTTTGAAATTGACTTTTTCCTGAAGCCATTAACTTAGAATGAGAATATCAAAGGATCTTCCCAATGTGACTAAAACCAAAGCAAGTGTTTCATTTGTGTCTCTCTTCTTATTATAATTATGTACCTAGTCTTGAGGAATAATCCCTGGAAAGAAAACAAGACCTGTGCCTAAAAATAATGAAAACATAGTTCTGTAGACAGTTAAACACTCAGACTGTGTTTATGGAGAAATGGTTAGTAAGCCATTTGTAGTTTAATTAAAGTTGCAATGACCGTATTTAATCTCTGTAAGAAAATAAGTGTTAAACACTTCATGAGTAAGTTTGTGTAAATATCTATTTGAAAGGAATATTGTGTATTAAAATTCTTTCCCCATCATACACAATACACACACACACATATATACACACACGCACATATATACACATGTATGTATGTATATATACATGTATGTATGTATGTATGATGGATATGAGCCTATCTATTCCTGAGCCTGATGAATCTTTCTTACTGCTTAATTCAAGGTTTCCATCAACTCAGATTTCTCTCACTAGTTAATGGAAACACATGAAGTTCTGTTATACTTAAAATGATGGTTCAAAAACTTACTGAATTTCTAGGTTTAAGACCATCTTTTATGTCTGTCGGTTGCGTGGATTTATAATACACACTTCAGGTATTAGAGAATCAAGGAAGACAACTTTTAACCCAAAACAAATGCCCACAGGAAGAGAAAAGAAATGTAGCAATAAAAAAAGGGGGCAGGAGATGTTTATCCCTCCCTGCTCCTTACCTGGTTATCTTTTCTCCGTTCGCGTATCGGAGGATAAGAGATTGAAGATGAAATGGCAGAGTTTAGCCACATAAGGAATTGCATTCAGTTCTATTTAGCCATAGCGTGGAAGTGTTTAGTGATTTTTTCCAGGGTTTTACTGTTTGTTAACAACTATTTTTCTTTCTCTCCCTTTTTTTAAAATAGATCAAAGAAAGTCTCTGTCCCGTCAACAGTTATTTCCAGAGTGATTGGAAGGGGTGGCTGTAATATCAACGCTATCCGCGAGTTCACTGGGGCGCACATAGACATCGATAAGCAGAAGGACAGGACAGGGGACCGGATAATAACAATCAGGCAAACAGACCTTCTTCCGTACTCCCCGCCTCCTTGTAGTATTTTAATCTGACGTCAGGGCTGTCTGCGTTTCTAGTTGAGCCTGAAATTTGCTGTTAGTCTCTCCTTATCCGTTCTGATTAATTTTCTCTTAATTTTTGGAAAAAATACTTTTTCCTTTAGGATTTAAAATTTTTTTCATTATTTTACTTTTATAGTGAAGGCTGAAGAAATGTTTCCTATATGTTTAGAAGCCTATCACTGAAATTAAAATTATAGGAGTCTAAAAACTATTTTAGAGAACGGTGAAAGGTGTCACTTTTTCCTTCAGAATTAGAGAATGTTGATTCAGTGTGTTAAAAGGTAGAAATTATTTGTCCTTTACCTCCCCTAACTTTGTGGTGAAAATATTGTCTAGATAGGGTGGTGTTGTTAATCTGGAGATAGTGAACTGGTATTTTTATTTTAGTATCTCTATTTGAAAATAATTGTCCTTTTAAGATAGATTTCTCTTTATTTTATGTTATATATTTAAAAACACGATTCTGAGAAGGGGTCCATGGGCTTCACCAGACAATGGCCCACAATGTCAGATCCACAGCCTAGAATAGTCTAAGCCTTTTAGGGAAGACTATACTTCCTCAGATGTTAATATTTGAAATTCTCTTAGCTAAGACTTGCCCGTCCTTGGAATCTGAACATTTATATGCTGTGAGATTTAATCATATCCAGTAATGCATTTAACATGAGAAAATGTTTTAACCCTGCCTACATGTCCTTTAAAATGGGAATCACATCCTAGGAAACAAAGTGGATGCCAAGAAGCCTTTACCTGAAACTTTTCCATGTTATTCTGACAATTGTGCCCTCTTGAAAGAAAATGTGTGCCAAGATAATATTTTAATATTCTGAATTTGTTTCTGTTTGGTAGGCATTTATTAGACACTAGCAATTGTCATGTGAATAACATTGTGTTCAAGTAATAGGGGGATGGAGGTGGTTACAGATATCTGTGAGTCTTCATAGGGAACTAAGGCATATAAGTATGAAAAATTGCCATTATTATACGTATTCGTGAATTTAGGAAAGGTATTCATGGTTCCAATGAAATTTCATCCAGTCTGAGAAGCAGAGGTAGATTTAAGCAGACAGAGAAGGAATAAAGTGTGAAGAGGGTCAACTCAGGGGAACTGCAGTCCGCTTGGCCAAGGCAGGAACAGATGAAATATTCAGGAGGGGTTTGAGCAGAACCTGTAGTTTCTGAAGTAGAATATTGAAATTGCAGGACTAGAAAGGAATTGTAAAATTTCTTTATGCCCAATCCCTAATTTTACAGGTGAGAAAGGAAGCTGAGACCCAGGGTGTCCATGACTTGTCCAGTACCACTAAGTACCAAACAGGGCAAAAATGGTTTGTTGAAGGGATCATCAGATCATGAGGACAGCCAGTATCAGCTGTGCCAGATGTGGGGCCTTTGGAAAGTGGCAGCCTCTCTTCCTTGTCTGTAAAATTAGGGATCTCTTTGGGCTCTCCTGTTCTGTTTCAAAGACATTAAGCTTTTACTTGAAATAAACTAATCTTTACCTTATGCATGACTATTTTTTCCATGACTACTTCTCTCCTCCTACTACCATTACTACCCCACCCCTTAAAATAACAGTAAAGCCACCTGCAAACAAAAACAAAAACTTCTTTGAGAATACTCTCTCCTTTTTCACTTATCCAAATCTTCCACATCTTTCAAAATGTAGAGGGAACTATACTTTTTCCAGGTTACTTTTTCTGTAATTATAAGTCTTCAGCGATCTCTCTTGAATTTTTATAGCATTTTTTGCCTTTCAGGGAAATGGTCATTACTTTATAGCTGGGCATTATCTTTCTCCATTTCCATGATTTCTTCCTGTGAAGAGCTGATGGAGTTCATAACTTGGATGGAAAGAAAATTACATTTTTATTTTCACTATCCTCTAATTTGGGATTTCCTACAAGTGTTTAAAATGTGATTTTTGAGAAAAGATCTTTAGACTTTAACAATTGCTAAAGGGGTCCATGATTCAAAGTTAGGAAACTTACTTTAAGGTAGCCGTAAGGCATTAGCAGCCAGGCCAGTCCACTGGGAACATCACCGTCACTGTTGAGGAAACTGATCGTTGTTGTGTTAGTTTAAAAGTAACGATTGTGCTCTGTACATAAAATGTTAGGGATTTTCTACGTTTGGTAAATTTTGTTTTAATGAAACAAAAAAGAACATCCCTAAACCAAGTATACTCCCTGAAGGCGTCTGTGACTAAATTTGTATGGAAATACTGCTTCTGTGCATTTTTCCTAATTCACCATTTAAGAGAAAAGAAAAACAATTTTTAACTTTAATAAGGTAGTGCCAGTGTTACTCTTTGTATTTGGCCTGAATTTTATTGGCATTTAATGTTCTCTTGCTTTACATAATTCTAGTCAGTATGAATATTTTTTTTGGATCTGCTTCTTCACTCTGCCTTAACCTCATGTAAGTTCAATTTTTCTTTCATAGTTTTTGTTCCTTTAAGGAGTGCTAACATTCCATAACATTCGGGTGCTAAAATTTAAATTGCCCATTTCCATTAGGCATCTAGTTTGTTTATAGATTTTTACTATTTTAAGTAGTGCTGCTGGGAATCTTTTTGTATAAATGAATCTTTTTGTTGATAAGCTGCTTAGAATATAACCTACTGGTGGAATTGCAGTGTCAAAGTGTATAAGCACATCTTTTACCCTTTTTTGCTAAAAGGTCATACCTTATAGTTGTTTTAATTTACATTTCTCTGATTCTTATCAATTCTGAATATTTCCAGGTAGTTGCTGATTATTTAATCATTAAGGACTATCACCTGCTTTCATTGGTATTTGATGTTTTTATATATTCACTCTAAATCATCTGATTTCACCAGAGCCCTTAGCCAGCTCCCATCTCTATGGATTAGATTCCTCATTGACTGTATCCTCTTGATTGATAGAGCTCTCCCTGTAATGCAGCAAACCTTTTAAGTCCCTACTATGTGCAGAGTAAAGGATAGTGATGCTCCCTGCAGCTTGGAATTTACATTCCCTCAGGGAAGGAGATGAGTGATGTAAGCAGAGTAATTGGGAGATGGTGTTATGGAGAATAAAGTCTCTTCCCATCGGGCAATACTGGGAAAGGACTTCCTGCATCACAGCAGTGTTTCCTGTGTAGTCTTGAAGGATATCAGAGATCCTATCACTTTGTAAGCTGTGCAAAGAGACCCGAAGCAGGTAGTTGACATAAAATGCTGCTGCAATACTCCAAGGGAGAGCCGGTAAGAGTTTGCACTGTAGTAGTGCGTAGAAAGAAGGGGGTGCATACTGTGAAGGCTGAAAGGACAAAGTTGAGCAGAACTGAATGGCTATGTGGGGGTGGAGAAAATGAGGTATCAAGGATAACACTGAAGTTGGGATTGTAGGTAACTGGAAGGATGTTGGTGTCCTTAGAAGGTAGTTGGTCAGGAGATAGACTAGGGAGGGGGGTGTGTGGCTGTCAGGGGATCATTTTTATAAAGATAATTGAATCCATGGGAACTATGATATCATCAAATGAGATTATTGAGGAAAAAGAATAAGACTGAGAAAACACCCAGTTATCTACATGAATAAAGTGCTAATAAAGGAGCATGAAAATGATTTGTTAAGATAATTAAAAGGAGATCCAAGAGAGAGCCACATCCTGAAAGCACAGAGGTCAGTGTCCAAATGGAGAAGCTTCTCAGCTGTGTCACTTGATGCAGATTGATCAAGAGTGATTAAAATTGGGGGAGAAAACGGCCATTTGATTTGACCGCTAAGAGATTGTTGGTGGCTTTAGAGAGAGAAGTTTCTGTTGAATGGTATCAGAGAGTTTAGAACAGACTGAGTAGACATGGGAGGAGAATAGAGAGAGGACAGTAGTGAGCAGGAATGGTAGAGCCACAGTGGATTTCTAGAAGAATAAGGAGACCTGGGCTGCAGGGAAAGGCAAAGTGAAAATCAGAGAGAGTTGGGGTGAATCTGCCGGCCCAGATGGGAAGGGCAGGAAGCCAAGGCGCACATAGAGGATTTTGCTATGTCAGGGAGAAGGTTCCCTTTTTCATGTGAGATTGGTGTGGAGGAAAAGATCCCTGGAGATGGCAGTGGGATGTGAAATGAGGAGACCTTTCTTCCTGCTGAGTACCTTCAGAAGACTTCCCATCATCCCCCCTGCCACCTTCCCCATGCTTGGTGTAAGCCAAAATCAGAAATATTTCTTCAAAGCTTCCTTGTAGAGGCTTCAGATATGTAGCAATTGGAAACTTTTCAGATTTGAAATCCAGCAAATAATTATTAATATCTAGAGTGGATTGATCTGGTTGCTTATAACACAAGAGTTATTTCAAGCGAATGATTGTGCTTCTGTAGTCAGGTAGAGCACTGTCACTTCTCGAGTTACAGCCATTTGTGTTGGACGTGGGCCTCCTTCCTGTCCTGTCGTCCTTCCTCCCTGTAGACCTTCCCAGATTTCAGCAGCAGTGTAGGGAGCTCTCTGTGCCCTCTTCTCTCTGCTCTTTCTTGCAGGAGGGTAGTGCTCACAGGTAATACTACTTGAGCCAGTTTTTCTCAGGTGGATGTTAATCCTCCCCATTCTCTTCTTAGCAAACTTCTGTCCAGTTGCCCCCTGGACAGTCTCTTGTAAAACCACCATTCTCCTCTTTTCATTTGTGAACCAAAAATACCTCTGGTCATGGTTAATAAGTAGTAAGTAGTGTGTGGATTAGGAAACAATTGCATTCACTTTCATTGTGGTTTTTGTTGTTAATGCATCATGTTACGTGCTTGTTTTCAACTTTTTTTTTCTTTCCTCCTATTCCAGCAGCCTTAATAGGGCTGTGTAGCCCTCTCTGGGAACCTACCCAGTACTTTAAAAAAATTATTTCTTTGGGAAAATGAATTTCCAGACTGATCCCATTTATGAACTTTGAAGAATACCTCTGTATTGATAATTGTGTACACTAGTAGTTCTGCACACCACACCACGACAATTGTGTTTGTTTTTTTGTAGAACATTCCAGGGATTGAATTCTCTTTTTGTTCTGGTTACTTTTTGATAGCTTGATAGAAAGCACACTGTTCTGTTTATAGAGGTGAAGCTCATCGGAAGCATGGGACCTAATTTTGTCTCTCCACTTCCTTGTAAATAGGGGTGGCACAGAATCAACAAGGCAAGCAACACAGTTGATCAATGCTCTGATCAAGGATCCAGACAAAGAAATTGATGAGCTTATTCCAAAGAATCGTTTGAAAAGCTCCTCTGTGAATTCCAAAACTGGGTCTTCGGCCCCTGCCACGACTGCTGCTAACAACTCCCTGATGGGGATTAAAATGACCACGGTGGCCCTGTCGTCCGCCTCGCAGACTGCGCCCGCCTTGGCCGTGCCTGCCCTCTCCTCTGCCTCCGCTCACAAAACCATTAAGAACCCGGTCAGCAACGTGAGACCGGGCTTCCCTGTCTCGCTGCCCATTGCCTACCCCCCACCCCAGTTTGCACACGCTCTGCTTGCAGCTCAGACTTTCCAGCAAATCCGCCCACCTAGGCTGCCCATGACCCACTTTGGAGGGACATTCCCACCAGCGCAGTCCACTTGGGGCCCCTTTCCTGTCAGGCCTCTGAGCCCGGCCCGAGCTCCCAATTCGCCCAAGCCTCACGCGGTGCCTCGCCACAGCAGTCAGCAGCACAGCAGCGGTTCTCAGGTGAACCCCGCAGGTTCTTTTACGTCTGCTGCCGCCGTGACCACCAGTGCACCCACGTCGACGGGGCCCGGCACCTCTACAAACGGCAGCCCAAGCTCACCTTCCGTCAGAAGGCAGCTCTTTGTCACCGTGGTGAAGACCTCCAATGCCACCACCACCACAGTCACAACCACAGCCAGCAACAGCAGCACCGCCCCCACCAATGCCACCTATCCTCTACCTACTGCCAAAGAACACTACCCCCTGTCGTCCCCATCCTCCCCATCCCCTCCAGCCCAGCCGGGAGGTGTTTCTAGGAGTAGCCCTTCTGATTGTGTAGCATCCTCTCCAAACAAAGGGATCCCTCCCTGTGATCAGGAAGCGGGCAGTCCTCCAGTAGTAGAAGTGACCAGCAGTCGACAACCAAATGGCACCAGTTCTGTGGGGAGTTCTGCAGGGCATTCTGCTCCCCAGCCGCCTCCTGGGGCTGCTGCTCCAGAACCACGACCACCTCTGCCACCACCACCACCACCATCTCAGGTTCCTCCACCCGAAGTGAGAATGACAGCTCCCCCATTAGTAACGACGAGTTCTGCCCCAGTGGTACTGCCACCAACCGCTCCAGGCACCTACCCTATTCCTCAGGCACAGATGGGGTCTTCACAACCTACTCCTAAGGTGGAACTGCCTGCCATCAGGCCTCAGCCTCATGCCACAGCTCCAACTCACAAAAATCCAGTACCATTGCAGAATTCATCTGTTGCAGTCCTCAGTGTCAATCATATTAAGAGACCCCACAGTGTCCCCTCTTCTGTCCAGCTACCTTCGACCTTAAGTACACAAAGTGCTTCTCAGAATTCAGCACATCCAGCAAATAAATCCATGGCCCCCAATTTTAGTGCACCCTTACCATTTGGGCCCTTTAGCACATTGTTTGAAAACAGTCCCACTTCTGCCCATGCCTTCTGGGGAGGCTCTGTGGTTTCATCTCAGTCAACACCGGAATCCATGCTATCAGGAAAATCTTCCTATTTGCCAAATTCCGATCCCTTACATCAGTCTGACACTTCCAAAGCACCAGGCTTCCGACCACCATTGCCAAGGCCTGCTCCAAGTCCCTCAGGTGAGTCTGTTGTGGCATTCCCATGACGGCACAGCCCCTGTTGCCTTATGCTGAGTAGCATTCCTTAGCTTTTGGGAAACCTTTGATTTCATGGTTGCTTACACCTCTTTGGATTGAGGTTTTGTATCCAGGTCATTGGAATTAGTGTGTGTTTTGTGTTCCTCTGGCATTTCACCCTCTTTATGTGTCTTTGTCAGTCCTATTTTTTGGTTGTTGTTCAGAGCTGTCTTGCATCTCTTAATGTTCTAGTGACAATTTCTCCTAACATCCATGTCAACTAATAGCTTTGCCAGACTTTTACCTACTTTCTCCAAACAAAGGGGAACGTTGTTAGTGGTGGTTAATAAATTCTGCTTTTATTTTTATTCAAAAGAATGAACAAAGATTTTCCCATTATAGTTTGCTTCTCACAAAAACTAAGTTTTTCTTGATGGATGGATTTTTGTTTTTAAAAATTGTGTTCCTGTAACTGGTAGGATATAAAGAACCCATCTGGTTGTCAGGTATTGGTCTCTGATATGCGTTCTCGAAGCAACCAAATTTGGTTTGTACCACTGCGTAGAGAGCACTTTGGCACCAAAGCATCGTGTGCATTTTGGATGAAAATGTACTTTGCCTTTTTCCCCTCCTCAGAACAGTAGTGGGAGTTTGGGAGAGGAGGAGTACTTTTCTATACAGCTTGAGCAAACTGCATTGAGTGAGGTCACATATTTTTACTTAGGAAGTTGAATTAAAATATATTTTTTTAAAGCATGTGATACAATGTAGCAGGTAAATCTTAACTTCCAGTGTTGTTACTAGTAAATTCTGAGATGTTATATTAGATTGTTTTTAAAATTATTCTTTGCCCATGTAATAGGAATTCTGGGACTTTATGAAATCAACTCAGCTTTCATAAAACGTGACAATTGGGACCTTATTTTAAAGATAATAGATTGAAATTTGAAGAAAGGAGCAAGTCTGGAAAGAGAATTGAGCTTGTTTATATGTTATGGGAGGGGGCACAAAGCTGCATATAAAGTACCAGTGATAGACTGTGGTAACAAGTAGAAATTACATTTGTACTGTACATGCAAGCTACAAGGGGAAGAAAGACCTAAGGGAAAATCTAATAAAATTCAAGGTATTGAAAAATTCAGTATTTTAATTTTGGGAGCATCTTTAGGTGATTTCACCTGCAGGATGGTTATTTTGACATTTTTATCTAATTTTTTCAATATGTGTTGCTCCCCTGAATGCTTTGCTTGATTTTACCTGAGTGGCTAACTTCTGCCTTAAATGTTGTTTATGTATGGCCCTGTGGAAGTAACCTGACCATTTATTTTTAGAAAACTAAGTTAATTCTTTTACTCCTTTTTTTTGGAGGGGGAGGAGTGAGGACATGAGGAAGTGGTAAGGAGGATGTGACCTTAATATTTTAGAATATTTCAGGACAACTGAAATAGAGAATTTTTTTCTTCAAAATTAATGACTGTTTCCTTTTCCATATGAAAGGAAAAGGGACAAAAGGACAGGTGAAAGAAAATAAGGAATTGTTTAATGGTCTGAATTCATCACCTCAGTTTGTTTGGTAGTGTTTGCAGCTTTAGGATTGTCTGATCATAACTGCATACTTTATCCAAGAATGATTTGGTATTTTGTAATTGTTTTCTTTAGGTATTGTCAATATAGACCCCCCTTATGCTTCTGTAACACCTTCCTCTACACATTTGAGTAACTTTGCCTCAAACCTTTCTGGAGGGCAAATGTATGCACCTGGGGCACCCCTTGGAGGACCAGCTACAGCTGCTAATTTTAACAGACAACACTTTTCCCCACTTAGTTTGTTGACTCCATGTTCATCAGCATCTAATGGTGAGTTATTTGTACCTTAAAAGAGAGATGCAATAGGATTCCATAAGAGAGGAAATTGTGACTACATTTCCTTTGGATATCTCCGAAGTCTGATTAGGTTTTTATTATAATAGTCCCATAATTTCATCCAGTGTTAGTTTAATCTAGATTTTTAAGATATTATTTCTAAAACCTTACAATGCCAGCACTATTTTTAAGGATACTACCTTATTGTATATTATGCTGAAGTACTTTGAAATAAGAAGAAATTCCAAAAATGTCCCCTACTTGCGAAAATGCTGAAAACAACTTGGGGTAGTTTGTAACCCAAAATACCACTGTGGCCCTTTTCACTTCAGATTTTTGTTGATTGTTTTTTGCACCATAGGTGTCTTATTTGTACACTTTATTTTAGTTACAGCTGAAATTTGGGATGTATTTCCAAGAATAACCAATTGGACTTCTAGTTAGCCAATCATAATTTTTCATGTCTAAGAACTTTTATAATCTGAGTTCCCTTAAAAAAAAAAAATCCTGCTTCTGGGATACATAATCTAGTATTCTTCTGGTATGTATAATCAGTCATTTTGTGATAAGGAAATTAACTATGCCAGAAATTGAGCTTGTTAAATTTCTATACAATAAGTAAATCATGAGGGACGTTGTAAGGTATAAAAGGGCCATCCTCAGAACCACAATGTCCCGGACTCAGGATCATACCTCTGCCATATACATAGGCTGTATAACTTTCCCCTCAGAAGGTGCCTTGCCTTCATTGGTTGAGAGTTCCAAGTAACATTGAAATCACAGGCTGGCCACAACCTGTCAGGGTGAATCAGGTCTAGGGTGTTGGTACTTAGTTTCCTCATGTTCTGTACAGGGTTTGATTGTGAGTGACATGCAGACTCGCTATTTTAAATAGCAACATTGAGGTGTAAAAATTTCACACATTTAATTCACATTTCATAATAAATTACACAAAAGAAAACTTCACTTCATAGTCATAAGAAAGACTTGAGCTTGCCTTGTCCTTGCCACTTAGCAGACTCTGCCTTCTTTCTTTATCTCTGATTACTCGGCCATAAAATAGGAATAAAATTTGAAAACTTCATGTAATTATTGGCAATTGGTTATGTCTATTTTAACATTTGTATTACCATGCATAATTTATGGCTTTAAAATGAGTCCTATTTTAGGAGAAAAAAACATCATTTTTTTCAATAACTTTTCTGCAGATTCTCCTGCTCAGTCTGTATCCTCTGGAGTAAGAGCACCATCTCCCGCCCCATCAGCAGTATCTTTGGGGCCAGAGAAGGCCAGCAGTGTCTGTCAGGACAGAAAAGTTCCTGTTCCCATTGGGACAGAACGCTCTGCCCGTATTAGACAAACTGGAACTTCCACTCCATCTGTTATTGGGAGTAACTTGGCCACCCCAGTAGGCCATAGTGGCATCTGGTCCTTTGAAGGGATAGGTGGCAATCAAGGTAGGAGGTTTTATCTGTCCTGACTTTGGGAAATGAAATGTCTTTGTATGAGTATAATCATGGAGTATTTGACTTTTCCTAAGGTCTGTTTTTTTTAAAAATCATATACTTTTTTCTGACTTTATTATTTATTTGACACTACTGGAGGATTTGTTCTAAGCATTGTAATTGGCAGGGTATTGTAAATAGCTGTGTCCAAAGAGAGCATGTTCTGCTAAGGAATTCCAGATGTTCATTTGATCAGATCCTGAAGGCACAGGAATAGTTTCATTATGTATTCATCTGTGAGCCCTCTTCATTTTCTTATTTCTAGAGCCGCTCACCATGTATTTAATGCATAACTACTTGCCTATGGCTACCTAGGACATGCACATGTGTTAAACCTAGGTCCTGCTCTTACCATGATAAGTCAAAATGTAATATAGTAAAAGGGCTGCCATAAAGTAAGCCTCAGCTGCTTCATGCTGAGAATAGGGTTCTTGAGTCTGTGCTACTGGATTTCCACCTCCGGAGTGTTCTACAAAACTGGAAAGTTTTGGCTATGGTCTTAGCCATGGACTGAGTCCTTTCTTCATGCAGCTTCTCCGTATAGATCAGGTGTTTGTCATCAGAATAGAGTTATGACTGCTTGGGCTATGGCAAACCATGAAACAAAGTGTGTCACATAGTTTTGTTTTTTTAATCAGACATTTGATCTTTTCATTGAGATTCTTTTTGTTATAAGTATATTTATTTTTTGGATTTCTTGTTTTTTTCCTCAGACAAAGTAGACTGGTGTCATAGTGGAATGGGAAACCATATGATTCATAGGCCAATGTCTGATCCAGGAGTGTTTTCGCAGCATCAAGCAATGGAGCGAGATAGTACAGGAATTGTAACTCCTTCTGGTACATTCCATCAGCATGTTCCTGCAGGATACATGGACTTTCCTAAAGTTGGGGTAATTTTCATTTAAGAGGGAGTAGCTACTTAATTTTTAGATGTTAAATTTGATCTCTGTAATACTTCTAACAGTGATTCTGTGTGATGCATATTGGACAATTTCTTTTCATAGTAATTGCATTAAAAAATTGGGTTTTTTTTGAGTAACATGACATGTCATATTATGAAGTAATATATAAACTTCAAGTTTATCGTTGAGAGTTTGTGATGGTCACATTGTCACATCTGGCACTGAAGTGATAATGTATATGACTATAAAATTCATATTACCCGTTTAATAACCACATTGAACAAGAACAAATTGACATTACAATTTGAAAATCACTTTTGTTTCTGTGGGCACGAGCATGTCTAAATTTGCTTTCCTTCCCCCTCAAGGGTATGCCCTTTTCTGTCTATGGGAATGCAATGATCCCTCCAGTAGCGCCTATCCCAGACAGTGCGGGAGGACCCATATTTAATGGTCCTCATGCTGCTGACCCCTCTTGGAACTCCCTGATAAAGATGGTTTCAAACTCTACAGAAAATAATGGCCCTCAAACGGTAAGGTGCATGAGATCAAATAGGAAACACGATTAATTACCCTGTGAATATATTTTATTATGTCTTCATTTGTGCAAGCAGGACTTGACAGTAAGATAGGGAAGGAGGAAAGTGCTTAGTACATTAAAAGCAGTGTACCCCCACTGAATAAAAATAAATAGCAGTGTGTTGGTCACCAGTAGGGGAAGGCCACTTAGCATAGTTGGAGAGGATAAAGAAAGACTTTGGGAATAGGGTGGTGCATAAGCTGCCTTTTGAAGCGAAAGGGCTTTTCTGACATGAATGGGAGGAGAAGGAACATTTGAGGCTTGGGGATGGCCAGCGCATAAGCATGGAGCTAGAAGCTAGAGGGCTGTGGATGAGGCCACTTTGGCAGCATCAACGAGTGAGGTAGCAGCCCAAATCCAAGGAACTCAACAAGATCCATGGATCAGTGTCAGGTTGTAAAGGGCCACACGGAGGAGTTTGTTTTCTTAAAGGCAGTAGGGAACTACTGGAGATTAAATAGGGAAGTGACGTAGTTGAAAATGACTTGACAGTGGGATGGTGGATGACTGGTAGGGGGGATGGCCTTAAGGCAGGGCATCAGTTAGGATGGTAATATGAAGAGGGTCTGAACTTAGGTGGAAGGAGAGTGAGGAGTCTGGGAGACTGCTAAGATCATGAATCCTGGAAGATGTAGAAGGATGGAGATGCCTTTGACAGAAGGATGTTTTGGAGAGGAAGGTTTGAGATATGTCAGATTTACCTATTCATTCCCAAATTGGTGAATCGTGAATTGGGGAGTGGGGGCAAGGTTGATTTGTTGTTTCCTAAGATGCTCGAAATACTGGATCCTTGAGCATTTTCTAATTCAGTGTTACATACTTTAATTCCTCAGGTGTGGACTGGAACTTGGGCACCTCATCTGAACAGCGTACATATGAACCAACTTGGCTGATTGGGATCAACTTGTTAGCCTGCAGATTCCTTTTCATTCAGAGGAAATCACAAGTGGCCGAAATAATTTTTATGTTCCCAAATCATTCTACTGATGTGCTTGACTGAAGTGTGTAGGCTTTTGCAGAAGATCTTACTAACTGACCTTTTTTCTGTGAACATTTGTGACCACCCGTTCCCTGCCACTCTCCATCTCACCTTAGTTAGCATTCTTTCTCCTTCTCTTTTTTTCTTTCCTTCTCTCCCTTCACCCTAGTCCTGTCCCTGCCCCGGACATAACTTTCTGTTGAAGCTGTTCCTTGGCTGGTTGGTTTTAGTACTGTAAACTGCTTCTGAGCAAACACGGAAATTTAGCAAAATTATGTAAACTTGATCCTGAAGTTTTAGAATGGCAAATAAATGTACAATTGTTTACATAACAGAAATGGCTAAGCAGAAAGTAAATTTCAATATGTCAGTATAGAGGCTCTACTTTATGTAGACTTAAATTAATGTGAGATATGTACCTTCATATTCAGAAATCTGGATGTTTCCTTCATACATTAAACTATTAATAAGCATAACATTTCTACTTGTGTAATTTAAGTACAGCATAGGAGAATGGGCATTATCCGTTTGTGTTTCCCCAAATGAGCTTTCAAAAATGCTAAACTTGTTTTGTTTTGGGAATGGGAGAGGTTGTAGCAAGGCACAGACTAGAGAACAGTTCGTTATTTTTACCCTGCAAAAGTTTCTGTGTTTCTTAATCTTTTGGTACTTTGAGAACCCATAGGCACAATCTCCTCCATGGTCCTAGTAAGATCCCTTGGCGTGATGTTAGTCGGATCATTCCTGCAATGATTTCCATCCTCGTAGTTGCTGCCACCAAGTGGCTTACCTCAAAGATCACATTTAGCTCCTTCCAATTCTAAAAGGTTTTACATTCCTGAGTGGAAAAAAGACACTACTGGCTACCAAGGCAGTTTATCTTACTTGGTAGATCATAATAGAAAGTTTTATATTAAGAAGTAGTTGAATGAACTGCTTATTCTAGGTAACTTTCAGTCTCATCTGTCCTAAATTTATCCTGAAATTTCGATTTGACAACTTAGTGGATAGTGTTGAACACTATATGAAAGATGCTTGGTTCTGGTCACCAGTGCATTCTCTGACACCAGGACCTGCCAGCTCATGCTGACTATAAAGGGCATTGTGAACTTGAGGTTTAGCCAGCTTACGTTGCACACAGACCCTCAGATGTATATATGCTGTTTAAATTCCATCCATTTGACACAGCAAGCTGTAGACTTGTACCTAACATTGTCAGTCTTCGTTGCTGAAAAGTAACATGGCAAAATGAGTGGGAACAAAGTGAAATAATGTGTATCTCAATTTGTCCATTTTCAGTAACATTAATTCCACTCTGAAGAAGAAAATTATTTACCAAATCTGACATATCATCCTAATTTAAATGAATTTATGTAGTTCCTTGCTGTTAATACAGTGATTTCTCTACTGTGGTAGCCAGAGCAAGAAGGGAGTGGTGGGGAGAAAGATGAGCATTCATTCGAGTTATCATAATGTGTCCGGTAGTTTATGAATAATAATTTTTCTCTTTTTCTGCATTTCGGTTATTGCCTTAAAGCGCATATTTTTTTCCAGCTGTCTTGTGATTATAACATCAAAAATTTAAGGAACAAATGAATCAAAATGCCCTACAGCTATTAACTTAAATATTAGCACTTTATGTGAGTGGGGAACGAATGCCAATTTTGAAGTGTTTTTTGTGTCCTTTGCCACTATCTTAACAATTTTATGCTTAATGGCCTTTCTTGTACTATAACTAGGATTATTTTCTATCTTTAAATAATCCTAAGATATAAGTACAACCCAATATTTATTTATTAACAAAAATTGTACTTTGGGGTCCAACAAAACTGAGTTAACTGAGAATGTGTGATTTCTTACCAAAAAAAAAAAATCTGTATTTTTTTTTTTAACTTGAAGTCAGAACTTCTTACAAAGGGGGATATAAGTTGGAATGCCCCATGTTTAGTTTGTCAATTAGGCTTGTTAAATATTATACCATGATTTTTAGTCTGTACTAGGAACATTTTTCAGGTACATTTTTTATATTTTAAATGTAATGCCTTTTATTTGACAAATAAAAGAAGGAACATAACCTTTTGAGACCATGTAGGTCTTTTCTTTTTTGTTCCCACTTTTTAAAGAGAGCTTCAAGAATTGGTATGTGTATATTCAGACTATTACGTGATTTATTTCTCACATAATCATTTAAGGAGTGACTTTAACTCATGAGTTGTTCTTGAGTTAATTCACAACTTAAACTACATAGTCAATATCTCAGTAATACGTAATCTGTTTATACCAACCACTTAGCAAATTCTATTTATTTATCTTTTCAAACACATAGCTTCTAATTTTTTTTTCTATCAACTATCCAAGAAACTGGATTTTGGTGCTTAATCTAAATAAGCATTTTTTCCTCGTTTTGTATTATTAAAGTTTGTGATGAGCTGAATTTTTGAGGGGTTCCTAAATTACTATAATCTATTTCATGGACATTTTTTTCCTTAGAAAAATTCATTAATTAAATTCAGTTTTGTTCTACATAAAAATTGTTTTCTGTCCTAGTTTTGCCATGAAATTAACTCTTACATGGAAATGCAAAATTTCATTAGTTCACACACAGTTAAATATCATGGCTGCTTTTAGGAAAAAGGAAAGGGAAAAATAAGTTTATTAAGCCAAATGCCAGTTGAGCGTATTGTTTTTATAGGATTAAATTATTAATGGACGTTGGATTCAAATGCCAAAGGTCTCAGAAAGATTTTATCTTGAATGAGATAAGAAAACCACATTATAACATAAAATTCTTTCTTTCTTCATTTAAAACTTTTATTACTTCTACGAGCCTATGATTTTTTTTCCCCAAAAACTGGTATAGCTTTTTTGTTGAACTTTAATTTGAAAAGTCTGGACACAATATAGGCATGTTCTGTTGCACAGCTCCTCCAAAAACAGATATGGAGAGATCACCAGGATTTATAGAATTTTAGCAATAAAAAAAAACAAAAAAAACTTTGGCAAAGATCTAGTCCAAACTCACCACTGTGTATGTGAAAAAAACTGAACACCACTTGAAGTATGACTCTGCCAAGTGCTTTCTGTTCCATACGTTTTATCTGTCATCGATTTGGTGATACTTTTGTAAAGAAAGAAAGTAGGAGCACTTCTGAGATGCCAGGGTCTGCTGAGCAGCTGAGATAACAAAACAATCCAAGCTGTTCAGAAGCCTGTAAATCTTAGAGCTGGACTGAGAAGGGTTTCGTTCCTGTTGTAAGTGTACCTAGAGGCCAGTGTGATGATGATACTCACCACAAGGAGACATTCAGGGCATGGTTGGATATGAAATACCTGACTGAAAATGAAATTTTACTGTATTTCCATTTGTTTCTAACACCTTTTGGCATCATCAGCCTAACTTAGGAGCTTCATCCATAACTACTCTATTTTTTGTATAAGGAAACGAATAGAAATCAGTTTGTCAAAGGGATTAATTAAGTTTTAAGAGATAGTTAAACTTGCTCTTAAAATTGTTATTTGGCTATTGAGTGAATTTAATATTGGGGGATTATTTTGGGCACCCCACTGGATCATTTGTCAAAGGAGATTCTCTTAGGTCTCAGCATATCCCTAAAGGACAAAGTACAAAATAAAAAGGTCCACATAGCCAGGTTTTTTTATTTCAATAAGAGAGATGAGCACAATGTGGTGTGCCTCTTAGGATGTACGGATCCCCTATAGTTAAATAAATCCATGTTCACTCCAAGAAGCAATGGGAAAAATTACCCATGGAAATTTGTGTAGGAGATTTAACCTACTGAACCATTTTGAACCATCATACGTCAAAGCAAATGAACTGTGTGTGCCTTGGACGTAACACACAGCTATCCATTTACTGGGTTAAATTGAATAAAATTTACCTGCTAATCCAGGAGCAATAACAGAAATTGAACAGTGATGATTGCTGGATTCAGTAACAAGAAATCTGACCCACTGGCCCAACTTGATTGATGACTTTTTGTGCCAGGAAGTAAGTGGTGAGTGACCACCCCATGCCCACCACTGTCAGGCACAACGGTGAAGAAAAGTACAAAGCAGATACCTTCAAGTTACCACGATCTAAGGAAGCAGACGGCATGCACACTGTCGTAGGCAAATGATACGTACAGAATTAATTGGAAGTAATCTCAAATGGAAAATGCTAATATTAAGGAAAGTCAGATCTATTTCCTGGGACTTGAAACCAGGAGGCAGAGGAGAGGAAGAATAAAATTCCAGAGATAAGAGCGAAAACTGTATGGAGGCAGAAGACAACTCCTTCCCCCAGTGCAGATTACAAGTAAATACCTTCCCATCTGACACACTAGAGGATCTGTTAGAGGGAGTCTCCTAGGAATCTAAGTATCCTTGAGGCACCGATGCAGCGTTTTTCTGTTCATCTCTTTTTTCCCTTATGCTCATATTTCATGGATGGTGTCTTTCACCCAATTTATAAGTGCAAATTATCTCTGGTAATAAGCTGCAGCCTACTTACATCCGCTGTATGTTAACCTGTTGTCTAAGTTTTGATTCTTTGAAAATTACGGTGTTCATGATTCCAGCCACCTGGCAATACCAAGAGAATACTGTTAAAATGGTTTTGTTACAAGCCAAGTAACGTGCCATTCCCCACGCAACCTTCTGTTGTTTTGGGTCCCCCTAACTGGCCGTCCTTTGTTGCTCCCTAAGACGGAGATACTGGAAGGGGCAGGGTCAGTTACACGTCCGCTTGTCATGTGATGTTCTGGGCAACGGGATTCTTCATCCATTTTTCCCGAATGTATTGTTAGGTTGGTTGCTCCATGGCTGTTGGCATTCTCATTGTTACAGCTGTTAACGTCAGTTAAACTTACAGGAGGTGGGGACATAACGACATCAATAAAAGACTCTGGTTAATTTTTTTTTTTTTTTACCAGCCCTGTGATTTCCAAAGCGTAGGAAATTCGATTGAGAAACTCCCTCTGCCTGTAAAGATGAGCATGACTTAACACAACTTAAAAGACTTTAGCCTGGGGTACAGAAAAGTGAAGTGACTCAAGTGCGTGGCCGTGGCCGAGGCAACACTGCAGCCCAGGTCCTTGGGACCAGGCCCGCTCCCTATCCATCCAACCCTTCCTCTGGGTTCAGTTACAAACACTTCAAGACTTAGCATTTAGATTCACATCTAAAAATTACAGCTTGAACTTGACATGTAGATGAGTTGCAGTGCTCTTCTTGTTTCTGTATGTTACATTCTTGTCCCGACATGATTCCATCGCACAACAAAGTAGCTAGAGGCCCGTCTGCTCCACGTAGAAGGTCTTTTGGTCGACAGCTACAGCCAAATGCAGAGTATCTGCATCTGTAAGCCCCCTCCATCAAACCCAGCACATTTTCAGCGCTCACAAGCACCTCCCTTTTGCCGTATTGACTCATTTGCACCATGACTTTGGATCACGGCAGGTGGGAATCCAATAGGTAACAGTCCTAAAAACGAGTGTGTTGACTCATTGCACACTAATTACTATTTCTGACTCTCATCTATGGCATGTTTTTCAGTAATACTATAACAAATTAATTTGAAAATGTAATATTGCGCTCAACGTAAGAAAATTAGTTTTTGTTTTTTACTAGAAAACAGGTTGCAACGGCCGCTGTTTGAGGCCGTGGTTTTAAATCCAAATGAAACCCTTCGAAGGGTTCTTACCATGGCCAGAAAATTAGATTCTTGGCTTTATGTCCAGAACCATTGTTTGGGTCGCCTTTCAGACCCCCTGCCCTTAACTCAGCGTTCCTTCGGCGAGCCTGTGGGGCCCCCAGCCCGACGTCATCCTCCAGGGGGACGCCCGCGCATGCGCAAGCCAAGCTTTACATGCGTCCCTTCCCAAACCTAAGCCTGCAGACACTGGTTAGGCGCCTACTGCGTACGTGACAGGGCCGGTGCCGAGGAAAGGCAAAAGGGCGCCCCCGTCTAAAGGCGGAGGGAGCCCAGAGATGCGAAGGCTGTCGGAAGCGGAAGCGGAAGCGTGTACGGCCTGCGGAGCGCCCTCCCTTCCCTTCCCTTGCCCTCCCCGCGGGACGCGGCTCCAGTGAAAGAGGGCGAAGACGACGGGGGCCCCACCTCCGGCCCCGAGCCAGCGCTCCCTCAGGGAGTAAAGGCCCGATTCCCGGGGGCACCGCTGGAACGAGGAGGCCCCCCCTACGCGCTCAGAGCCCACAAACTTAGGGTCTTCCCCCTCCCCCAGTCGCAACCCAACTAGGCTCCCCTTCAGCCCACGTGCCAGCCCCCAAACCCGGCTCTTCCGGGTCTGGGCCGAGCCCGCGCCCAACCCCTACGCCGCGCCTGCGCGACGGCGCTGCCTGACCCCGTACGTAAGCGGAGGGCGGAACTTCCGCCTCGCCGCGGCCTAGGATTCGTCGCTCGCTCTCCGCGCCGGCGGGGAGGACGGCCTCGGCCCGCGGGAGCCAACATGCTGTGTGGTGCACGGCAGCGGCTGCGGAGCCGCCTTCTGCCCGCCCTCCTGAGGAGCGCGGGGTGCCCGCCAGGGCGAGGCGAGGGCTCGCTGGGCAGCCCCAACGTCCTCCTGCCCGTGGCCGCCTGCTCCTATGGCGTGCCCGCGGGGTCGGCCGGGATCGGGGGCTGGTACGAGACCCTGGCCTCGTCAGCCCCAGCGCACTGGGCGGAGGCGTTGCTCCTGGGAACGCAGGACGCCACCGGGCTGCCATGGTGGGCCAACATTATCGTCACCACCGCGGCCTTGAGGAGCGCCGTCACCCTACCGCTCGCTGCTTACCAGAGCTACATTCTGGCTAAGGTGAGCACGCGTGCGCGGAGACGGGAGGGCGGGAGAGGGTCACGGCAGGAGAGCCCGACGGCTCCGCCCCGCTACGAGCCCCCGCAGTGCGCATG
>CM053774.1:115143233-115185751 GCA_028658325.1 Potorous gilbertii
CTCCACCTGTCTAACTTGATTTTCAAAATCCTTTTTGAGCTCTTCCATGGCCTGAGCCCATGGGATATCTATTTCAGATGTTTGGGATACAGAGACCTTGACTTCTATGTCTTTACCTGATGGTAAGCATTGTTCTTCCTCATCAGAAAGGAAAGGAGGAAACATCTGGTCACCAAGAAATTAACCTTCTATGGTCTTATTTTTTTTCCCTTTTCTGGGCATTTTCCCAGCCAGTAACTTGACTTCTGAGATTGCTTTCCACACCCACCTCAGCTCCAGATCCACCCAGCTAGTGCTTGGGGTCTGAGATTCAAATGCTGCTCCCCAACCTCAGGGCTTTCAGTGGGGGCAGGGCTGCTATTCAATGTGAGCTTAAGTTTTGGTGCTCAGGGGGGGCAGGGCCTCCTCGCAGGGCTCAGTTCCCTCAGGGGGTTTATGCGGAGACCTTCAACAATGATCGGAACTCCTGCCTGCTTTGGGAGTCCCTGTCCTTT
The DNA here is from genome assembly GCA_028658325.1 of Potorous gilbertii. NCBI lineage: Eukaryota > Metazoa > Chordata > Mammalia > Diprotodontia > Potoroidae > Potorous > Potorous gilbertii. The sequence goes on from CM053774.1 coordinate 115,143,728, forward strand.
GCCACTGCCTCCTGAGGGGCCCTGAGTTATGGAGACACCCTGCTCCCCTCTCAGCCAGTTCACAAGTCTCTCTCACTGACCTGTAGTGCCTGTGGGTGGAGGGACCTTCGCAGTTGCTGGAGATTCCATCCCTGAAGCCTGCTCAGATCTGCTCCTCTCGGGGCCATGAGGCCAAGGCAGGGCTGGGCTCCACTCCCATCTGGTGCGCGACGGACATTTGGTGCTGGTTTTTCAGGACTCCCTGGAACAGATATCTCCTCCACTCCATTGTTGTGTGGCTTCCACTGCTCCAGAATTTGTTGGGAGTTCCTTTTTACAGGTAATTTATAGGCTGTAGGCTCGGAGCTAGCATATGTGAATCTTTCTACTCCGCCATCTTGGCTCCTCCCCCATTACTATTATTTAACATATAAAGATATTAGAGTTGGTGTCTGTAGCAATCAGACAAGACAGAGAAACTGAGGAAATACACATATGGAAAGGGGGAAAATTCTTTTTATGGATGATATTATGATCGACACAGAAAATCCTGAGTCACCTAAAATTATCTGAAACAATAATTATAGCAAAGTAGCAAGATATAACATAAATTGCACAAATTATTGTCCTTTTTCTGTATTACCAATAAAACCCACCATTAAGAGCTAGAAAGAAACTCCATTTAAAATGATTACATATGGCTCAAAGTATCTGAGAACCGAACTCCAACATCCATATTGGCATAATATGAATATAACTATATTGTGCTCTTTGTAGGAATGAACAACTTAAATGAGAAGAGACATATTAATTGCTTAACACTGGACTGTTCCAATAGAATGACAGTACTACCTAAATCAGCTTATTTATCCAGTGCCAGGCCATTCTAACCTCCAAAGTATTATTTTAGAAAGGTAGGGTGGAAAACAAAGACAATGAAATTCTTCTAGAGGAACAAAAGGCAAGATTCTTAAGGAAAGCAATTGAAAAATAAATGGGAAGGAAGGGGCCTTTAGGCCTCTTTAGGCCTAAATTTGTACCAAATCTCAAACTATACTGCAAAGTGGTAATCATCAAAATGATTTGGTCCTGACTAAGAGATAGAAAAGTCAATCAGTGGAGCAGATTGTGTACAGAACACGCTGAGGGAAGCAAAGCTAACAACGGTACTGGACGAACCCAAAGTCAGTTACTACTGTGATAAGACTTCTCTACCCAACAAAAGAGTGCAGTGAAAACTTGAGAGTGGTTTCTCAGAAAATAGTTTTAGACTGAGATTTTACATCATGTACTGCCATGTGCTCAAAATGGAAAGATGGTCTAGACATCAAAGGGCCGTGTCATAAACATGAACAAGGAGAAACTGCTTTTTGCAAATAAGAATAAAGAAAAGAGCTCATGACCAGATCAGAGATGGAGAGGATCACGGAAGACAAAATAGATGATGTTAATTACATAATTTTTTTAATTTGCATAAACAAAACCAATAGAGTTAAAATTAGAAGAGAAACAGTTAAGTGATAAAAAAAAAATCTTTGTGGCAAGTTTCTTCGCTATCCAAGATATATAAGGAATTGATTCATATACATAAGAATTCCAGTCGTTCTCTGATAGACAAATGATCACAGGAATCATTTGAAAAATAACAAGCAGTTCTCAAAGGAGGAAATCCAATCTGGTAATAATTATATAAAGAAATGCTTTAAAACACTGACGGTTACAGAATTTCAAATTTAAAATACTCTTGAGTTCTACCTTACACTCACAACATTTGCAAAGAAAGGATAAAAGAATAGGACAGTTGTTTGAAAGGTTATTGAAAAGAATCTATTTGTACAAAAATATTTGTGGTGGCAATGAATTGGAAATCAAGGGAATGTCTATCGATTGGGGAACGGCCAGCTAAGTTGTGGTATAGGATTGTGATGGAATACTACTGTGTGATAAGAAATGATGAGCAGGCAATTTCAGAAAAAATCTGGGAAGACTTATATGAACTGATGCAAGGTGAATTGAGCAGAACCAGGAGAACATTGTACACAGTAACAGCCATACTCTATAGTGATTAATCGTGAATGACGTATTCTCAGCAATACAATTTTCCAAGATAGTTCTTTTTTCTTTTCTTTTCTTCCAATTTATTTACTTTTAGTTTTCAATATTCACTTGTATAAATTTTAAATTTCCTCTCCCTCCATCTCCTCTCCCTCTCCAAGAAGGTATGCAATCCTATATGTCCAAAACAGTTCTGAAGGGCTTAAATGTTATCCACTTCTAATGAAAGCACTGATAGAGTCTTAGAAGATTGAAGCATTTTTCTCTCTCTCTCTCTCTCATCTGTGTTTTCTTTTACAATATGACTAATATGGAAATATGTTTTTCATGATTGCAGTTGTAAAAAAAGAAAGGTTGTGGAAAAACAGACATACTGGTTCACTCATGGTAGAACCAATTCATCTAGTCATTCTGAAAAGTAATGTGGAATTATGACCCAAAAGTCATTAAGTCATGCCTTTTTACCCAGAAATATCACAAGGAGATAAAAGACAGTGGGAAATGCCTCACTGGCACAAAAATACTTATAGCAGCACTTCTCATAGGAAAGAAATGGAAGCTAAGGGGATACCCATCACTTTAGACATGGCTGTATAAATTATAGTATATGCATGTAGTGGAATATTATTATGCAATAAGAAATAATGAAAAGAACCAAATTCACAGAAACCTGGGAAGACTTTTGTGAACTGGAACAGAGTAGAGTATGTAGAAACAGGAGAACAATTTACACCATGACTACAACATAGTCTTAACATACAGAATTAAACATTGGACCTAGGAAATGTATGGATTTTTTTTTTGCTTGAATATGTTTATCTGTCCCATCTTCCCACCAAAGAGAAAAAATATTTTCAAAATATACAACAAAACAAACTCTTGAATCATAGGATACAAGGACGAAAATGAGAGGATAACAAATTGAAGAAATATGGAAAAGATTAATAAAGAGAATTATAACGTTTTCTCTGTGAAAGAATGATCACATTTGGACCCTAATATCACTGTCACAATTGTGCAGCTGGGGAAATAGAAATAGCAATAATGAAAATAAATAGAAAAAGCAGATGAAAAGGACCAAGGAGAGATCCATGCTGGTAGTGACACTCTTGTGAGGAAATGGAGAGAAAAAAATACACTAGTTATCCAAAGGAGGGGAAGATATCAAAAATGTGGGGAAAATCTGAGATCTTGTTAATGCCAGAAAAAAGGACAGGAGAATGGGGAGGGTACTGATAGAACATCAATAACTGCTTATTCTCTCATCTTCAGAAATATTTTTCTAGAGTCATACATAAGCTAATTGAGATGTTTCTTTCCGAGGGAAGAAGCAGGTTTCCCAACTTCCAAAACGATGAGATCACAGTTAAAATTGAGAGATAGAGACAGACAGACACACTCAGAGGCAGAGACAGGGAGGCAGAGAGAGATATAGACACAGAGAGGGTCAGAGAAAGACAGAGAGAGGCATAAAGATACAGAGAGACAGACAGAGACAGAGAGAGACAAAGAAACTCAGAGACAGAAATAGAGAGCCACCTCTGTGGGTTCAGATATTCTTTCCTTAAAATGCTATTAAAACATAAATTTGTTACCTGGAAAAGAGAACACATTAAAATATTAGCCTCTATTATCATATCAATTCTTTTGTCAGATTTTCATGGGCAGATAGAGAGCCAAATATTTTATATTGTGTGAAGTTATTTTAAATGGAATTTCTCTTTCTATTTTTTCCTGCTGGATTTTGTTGGTAATCTGGTTCTAAGATATTTGGGCAGTTTTCCTTCATGATTTCTTGAAATATAGTGTCTAGACTCTTTGTTTGGGGGGTAATCTAATAATTTTTAAATTGTCTCTCCTTGATCTATTTTCCAGGGCAATCATAGTTTTTCCCCTCACATTTTCTTCTAATTTTCATTCTTTTAACTTTGTTTTATTGCTTCTTGATATCTCACGGAGTCATTAGTTTCCACTTAGCCAATTCTGCCTTTTAAGGGATTATTTTCTTCATTGAAGGTTTTGTGCCTCTTTTTCCATTTGGCCAATTCTGCTTTTTAAGGACTTCTTTTCTTCCAAAACATTTTGTACCTCTTTTTACCTTTTAGTCAATCTTACTTTTTAAGAAGTTATTTTCTTCAAATTTTTTTTAACCAAGCTGTTAATTCTTTTTTTCATAATTTCTTTGCTTTGTTCTTGTTTATTTTTCCACTTTCTCTTTTACAGCTCTTGTCTGATTAAAATATCTCTCTCTCTCTTCTTAATTTCTTTAAATCTTCTAAGAATTCTTGTTAGGTTTATGTCCAATCTACATTTTTCTTTGAATCTTTACTTGTAAATGTTTTAAAGTAATTGTCTTTTTCTGAGTTTGTTTCTTGGACATCCCTGTCACTATAGTAGCTTTATAGTCAGGCACTTTTGTTATTGTTGTTTGGTTATACCACCCTCCTACTTCCCCAACCCATTTCTTGACTTTGAACTTTATGTTACAGTTGGGTTCTGCTCCCCTCTGGGGAGGAAGTTGGGGGTGGTCACTGTCCCATGTTTCAGGTTTTTTTGGCTCTGCTGTCTTTACTGTTAGTTCTAGGGGGTCTATACATTTTCAATGCTTCCAAAGTTTGGCAGGAGAAATCTGAGGAGAGGTATGGCCACTGTTCTCCTAGTTTGCATACTATCCTTTCACGGGTAGGACCCTTTTTTCTCTTTCCACCATAAGCATTAGCATTCCTCTCTCCACCTGGAGCTGCTACCAGGAATTGGGTCATAGGCACTGCCAGGTTGGCATCACAGGGGTCCCTTGTAATCTCTTTCTGACCAGGTGCCCAATCCTTTTACCTTCTTTGGCAGTGAAATCTTTTGGTTCTTCTGCTGCTGGTATTGATGCCACTGTCTCCCAGTCGTACAACTGGTGTTGCCTCCAGGCTGCACTCCCAGCCAACTTCCACCCTAGTACATCCCAAACTTTTCTTTCCTAAATTGTTCTTGACTGGAAAAAGTGTCTCACGCCATCTTTTGCTGGTTATGCTGCTCCAGAATTCTATTTGACACATTATTTTCAAGTTGTTTAGTAGGGAACATTGGGAGAGTTCAGCTTGAATGCTCCCTCTACTCCACCATCTTGGTACTCAGTTCACATTGTCTAAAGAAATTGGTCTCAGGTTTCCTTTTGACCTTTCTCCTGAATGGTTCCTTTTTTAGTATACACATTCTCAGAAAGCAACTAAAATGACTTGGTATTTATCTGAGAACAAGACCTTTTACAAAAATCCAGGTAGCAAGCAAGTATGTTTTAAATAAAGCAGGAAACTCACTAAGGGTAGGCATCTCATTTGGCAAAGCAGTAGTGAAGCAGTATGGGGAAGGTGGGGTAAAGATAATTCCATCATGACCTAAAGCAAAAAACAAAGTGTGTGCAAGCAGATGACTCCACAAGAGGGCCACCAAGTCACAGGAGACTCCATCCTCCCCACCCCCTTCAGAGAGTGGGGGAAATTTGCTGGGTTTCTTCTATCTCCTACAATCCTTCAGTCCCTCCTTCCAACTGGGTAAACTACTCTTCTCACTAGATCGCCTTGCCAATGAAAGGTAAATCACGTCATATCTCTGAAACTTGTTTGTTCATCTTCAAAATGATGACAATATTGTTTATCATTACCTATGGAGAACACAGGCTGCCAGATGGGGCAGTGGACTCAGATGCAGGAAGACTTGAGTTCAGATCTTGCCTCAGATGCTAGCTGTGTGAGCCTGGCCAATTCCTCTCTCAGCCTCAGTCTCCTTGTCTGGCAAAGTGGGGGTGTTCACATCACCTGCCTCCCAAGGTTGTTGTAGGATCAAATGAGTTGATATTTGTGAAATGTTTTGTAAATCTTCAAGTCCTATAAAGATACTATTATTAGAAATTGAAGTGTTTTGGGAACCTTAACACCTTATTCAAATGCTAATTTTTAACCTAAATTTCCCTTAATTTTGCCAGTGTGGTGAAGTGGAGAGGGTCAAGGGTGGAGACAGAGAACTTGGGTTTAAATCTCAAATTTGTCACTCACTATTTATATCACCTTGGGCAGGCTACTTAACTTTAATGGTAAGGTGAATTGGTTTGACTCAATGACCTTTAAGGTCCTTTCTACCTGTAAATCTAATAGTGTGATCTATAAAATAGGGAAGATAACGTTACAGAAGGGAATTTCTTTGAGAGATTGAAAGGCAGAGGTATGCTAGAACCAGCTTGTACTAGCTCATGAGAGCTGATTGTTAAATTTTTCGTGTGAGCATTTATATGTTGGAAATTGGCAAATGCTGCCCATTGGGGTTTTGTTTATCATTGATTGTCTAGACTGAAGAAAGTGGTGGAAAAAATGGGTCCTTTCCTGGATCTTCATCTTTTTTCCCTCTGTACTTCACTTGGTCATCTCATCAGCTTCCCTGGATTTAATGACTGTCTCTGTGCCAGTGATTCTCAAATGTACCTGTCCTGTTCCCGATCTCTCTCTTGACTTCCAGTCTTCCATCTTCAGTCACTTTTTAGACATCTCAAACTGGGTGTCCAGTGGGGATCTTAACCTCACTACGTCCAAGACACAACTCATTATCTTTTCCCTTAAAACCTCCCCCAAACTTCCCTATTGATGTAGAGGGCAATACATTCTTCTCCAACCCTGACCTTAACTAATTAGGAGTCATCTTGGATTTTTCATTATCTCTCATCCCCCATATCCAAGCTGTTGCCAAGGGCTGTCGATTTTACCTTTGTGCCATCTCTCATAAATGCTCCCTTCCCTCTTCTGACGCTGGTGCAGACCCTCATCACCATGTGCCTTGATTATTGCAATAGTCCATCGGTGGATCTGACTGCCTCATGTCTCTCCCCACTCCAACCCGTCCTCTACTCAGCCACTAAAGTCATTTTTCTAAAATGCAGGTCTGATTATATCACATACACACACACACACATGCACACACACACATATGCACACACACACACCACACTCAATCAATCTCCAGTGGTTTCCTGTTAACTCCAGCATCAAATACAAAGTGCTGTTTGGCATTCAGAGTTTTTCAGAACTTAACCCCTTTCCAGTCTTCTTACATCTGACTTCCCATCATGTGTTTTTTGATTCAGTGATGGAGGCCTCCTCGCTGTTCTGCCTCTCAGACCTGACTTTTTTCTTTCTGTCTGTCTGTCCCCCACGCCTGGAACATTGTCCCTCTTCCCTTCTGTCTACTGACCTCTCTGGCTTCCTTTAAAGTCCATCTTTTACAGGAAGCCTTCTCCAGACCCTCTTGATTCCAATGCCTTCTCTCTGTTATTTCTTGTTTATCCTCCATGTAGCCTTCTTTGTATATATTTGTTTGCATGTTGTCTCCCTGTTAGATTGTAAGCTCCTTGAGAGCAGGAACTGTCTTTTGCCTCATTTTCTATCCCCAGTCTTTAGCAGAGTACCTGTCACACAGTAGGCACTTAATAAATGTTTACTGAATGAGTGAAAATAATGCAGATTAAATTTAAAAATAAGTTTTGTGTACATTCCCCACCCCTACCCTCAGAGAGCTGGTTGTTAAACGTTTACCAGCACATCCCTCCTAAAAGCATTCCATGAATGTGAAATTTTAGTTGTCTGATTTCCTTTGGGGTAAATTTTTTGAAAAATCATGTTATCAAATGCTATGACATTAATATAGATAACATCTTGTGAGAGGAAAAAGCCTTACAGAAAGAAATTCTAGGTCCAGATATTAGCAAATGCCTGAACTTGAATTAAAACTGAGCATGAACTACAGATGCTGTTTGCTTTTGTCAGAGTGAAGCAGAAGAAACTGATTCCAGATTTTCCAAGTCCTTGGAGCTTACCTGATGAGGGAAAGACCAAAGCATGTTCAAGCTTGAGAAGTGCAGGCTAGTGGGAGTGATCCTAGACATGGATCTTTCTGATTAACATCAGAATTCATATCTATCCAAATATTAATTTCCAAGACACTCACCAAAGGCCTTCATTTGGCCACAAAAACTAGGCTTCACCCTTAAGCCCAAATTCTCCATTTTTGAGGAATTTCCATATCTACTTCCTAGCTCCCTTGTTCCTTCCTGCCTCCCCCCACCCTCTTTTCTTCACTTTTATCTTTCTTGAAATAAATGCATGCCAGCTGAGCATTTTCCAAAGCTTGAGGGAGAAAGTTTCTCTCTTACCCGTTTCTAAAAAGAAGCCGAGGTGAAACTGGAAACATGAAGTCTCATCTTTTGTTCTATCTGGCTTCATGGCTGCCCAGAGAATAATAAATGCCGTTCTGTACACATTTTCCCCCTGGCTCAGCCAAAACACAGGCCACTGTTGTTGGGCAAACGGTAAAACTCCAGTGTTTACTGCTTGTCTTACTATTCAGGCATTTCCAGCTAGCTTTTAGGAAAAATAAACAACAAAAAGAAGCCCTCTCAAATCTTTTATTGATTTTACAGCTCAGTTCAATAAATGTATGTCAGAATACACAGGGTCAACTGAATTAGCTTAATTCTCAAGAAAGACATGGTTGAAACTGACCTTCCTTGTAGCCATGAACCGTTCTTTAACCTTTCCTTCCATTTCATTCAGCCCTGTTAGTGAATTGGCATTATTTTTCCTATTAAATCATTGAAACAGCCCTCCACCAACTGCTGCCTTTAATCCAAGAGAAGACATTATTATTCTTGAGGTTAGTTATTTCTGAAGTTCTCCAGATTCAGATCCGCTGTGTTCTCTTCCAAATCCTCACATTTATTTCCATTTTCAAATGTGGTCCTAAAGTCAGCCGGTGAGCCTAATCTTCCAGGCTTGACATTGCGGCATTTCCATCAGTTGGGTTAGGCTTTCCTCTTCATGGGCCAAATTGTCCCTCCCCGTGTGCAGAGACATAGCAGAAAAGGAGGATGAAAAGAAAACAGACGCATGAGGATGAGAGTCTAGGAAGGCCACCCATCTTCTTGAACCTAGAAAATTCAACAGAAAAAAATAAAAAACCAAAACTTTCAACTACTTTCCTCAATACCACAAACACCCGATGTTTGTCTTTTCTAGGGAAAGTCAAAATGTCAGCGACACAGGTGCCCTCTACAGTTTGGCATACTGAGATTTCCCCTAAGTAATTGTTTCCTTGATCACATCCATGTCATGAACAGCTGTCTCCACCTAACATTCACAGATTTTCCCTGTCTTAAGGGAACATTTCTTCAATAGCTCAGCGTGAGAAGAGGCAACTCAGCTCAAATAGAAATGAAGCCAATAAATCCTACATCAGGATCCCAGAAGGAAGCAGATTGATCTGGTTTTCAAAATGCTGTTCTCTATGTTTATCATGCATATATATATATATATATATATATATATCTACACACACACACACACACACACACACACACACACACACACATATATATATATATATATATATACATATCCATATCTATATGTCTATCTATCTATTGATCTATCCCATTTTAATTTTGCTAAACATTTCCCAGTTGCATCTTAATCTGGTTCAGGCTGAACCATGGTAGTGTTGAGGGTCCATTGGACAGATATCTGACATCTTTGATATAGTGGCTAGAGAGCTGACTTCATCTGTCTTGGTATGAGAGGGGAGGCAGTTGGGCTTAAGTGACTTACTTACCCATGGTCATGTAGCTAGTAAATATTTAAGGCTAGATTTGAACTCAGTTTATCCTGAATCCAGGGCTGGGGCTGTATCCCCTGAGCCACTTAGGGCTCCGGCATTACTATTATTTAAAATCTAATATATGTTCTTGTTTTCTTCAATCAGCCACCACACTGACTCTTCCAAACCTTTTCATCTCTCTTTAAGCCTCTCGTGACTCCCCTTCTCTCCATTGTATCAGCTGAAAACCTTTCCTCATATTTAATTGAAAAAATTGAGACCATACACGGAGAGGGAATTGGCACTTCAGTGGATAGAGGGCTAGGCCTGGAGGCAGGAAGATCTGTGTTCAAATTCAGCCTCAGATACTTCTTAGCTGTGTGATCCTGGGCAAGTCACCCAGCCTCTGTTTGCCTCCATTTCTTTCTACAGCACATACCTCTCAGGGCTGTTGTGAGGATAAAATGAGATAGTAATTGTCAAGTGTGTAGTACTATGTCTGGCACATGGTAAGGGCTACATAAAAATTAGTTTTGTTATTGTGATTAGTAGTACTCTCTCAACGTTCTAGTAGCTCTCTAAAATGAGAAACTATAAAGATGGTGCTGAACTACATTCGTAATATGGATCTTCCACTGCTAGAAATAGGGAAGTAGGAGGCACAGTGGATAGAGTACCTGGAGTCAGGAAGACCTGAATTATTATATGGAGCATCTCAGTGGCTCAGTGGATAGAGTGCTGAGCCTAGAGTCAGGCAGAAAAGAGTTCAAATACAGCCTCAGATACTTGCTAGTTGCAAGTCACTCAAGTTTGTCTCATCTGTAAAATGAGTTAGAGAAGGAAATGGTAAACCACTCTGGTATCTTTGCTAAGAAAACCCCACATGGGGTCATGAAGAGTTGGACACACAACACCCAGCAATTCCTTATATCAATGAAGTCACAAGTTCAATTACTATCACTATTTCTCCACCAAATAGAAGAATCCATGACCTCCCCTACCTGTTTTGTATTTAGATTTATGATCGTATCAACTTTGGAACTGCAGAGTTTTCAATCCATCCAAACCTCCCTATCCTGAGGGACTCTGGCTCATGTCCTCCCACAAGTTCACCACAAAGAATCCATCCAATATCTTGGAAGCCTTCCCTCATTTCTTGCAATCCATTGAGGGTACCTGTGAGATACTCTGGTCATCTTCTTGACATCCCTCGTTCTCACTGCATGACCAACCCATCATCCATTTCTGACGTACCATTTTCTGATAATGTCCTTTACACTTGGTTTTTCTTCAGGGTTCCCCAATGCTTCTTTGTTGCACCTTTGACTTCTATGTGATGCTTATCATTAGTTCCTTAGAAAGAGCAATGTTCTAGGTTTCAATCCTAGGCAGCTACACCAGCAAAATGGTTGTACTAAAAATGTGGTATGTGTTTTCATGGAAAGCCTCGAGCCAGTAAACAAACTTTAAGATTCCCTCAGAGCAATCCAACCCACTCTTCTTCTTTATAATACTGGCCCTAACTTTGTCCAACTTTGACTCTTCTAGATTTCATATTAATGGACAAGCTCTAGGGTGTCCGTTCAAATGCATATTGGAATGTGAGCAAAAGGCATTCTTTATCCATTTGACCCTCTCAGAGTGATGGCTAGACCAAACTCCCTTGAATAAATAGAACTCTCTTTCAGGACATTTTTCAGTGTTCTGGGGTTTAATACAGTCATCACATTGGCATCCACAGACAGGAAGACTGGACAGAATCCCTATTCCACCTGCATCCTGTTCTGGGTCTTCTCCATCATAGTGGTGAAAATTTTTGGTAATGAGGCTGGACCTGATTCAGGCTGATCCCCTTGTAGTTGAAATGAGACACTTATGTTATTCAATAGTTACTATTCAACATTCAACAATTTTAGGAGTCATACAGGGGCATGAAAAATTGTTGTTTTTCCAATAACATTGATTCCTTCTGACTCATGCAGAATTGTTTTTGTTTTGCAGAGAGATAACAGGGTATTAACACCTTATTCACTCATTAACAATTCATCATCTGTGACTGTATCCAATGGAAAGTGGGGACAGTTACTCTCCTAAAGAGATGCTCTCCATTACATTTACAGAAAATGGAAGGACAATGAACAGAAAAAAATGATAAAAAATAAGAAAAAATATTTTAACAAACATTTTACAATCAGGGATGGTGGGGCCAATACACTTGGATTTGAACACCACAGTCTCAGATGTGCTTATCACAGACATGCTTAGGTAGAAATGTCACCAAAGGAAACAGATAGGTAAAGCAGCCAAATGGAGCAAAGGTATATGGTGGTGATGTGCTCTCAAGACAATATTGTCAGGAGGACATGGAGGACATCAGTTCACCAGACCTCTGAAGGAAGGGGAGATAAGTTGTAGGAAAAAAATCTCAAACCTTATTAATACTGAAAAAAAGGTTACTAAGAGAATAGCAACAGCTATTATTGGCTTCTAGTCTTCACTTCCATCTTCTCAAAAACATTCTAGACTCGCCTGTACATTGATGGAGGGCATCTTCGATTAGAATATTAATAGAGAACAAGTAGACTTTCAGCAGCAATGTTCTACAGTATGTCATATCCTTATTTACTATTTCATAATTGATTGAAGGACGTAGAGAATTAAAAATTCCACTGCTTAGTTTTGTTGTTGTTATTGATTATGGGGGAAAAAAACATTTGATTTGATAGAGCAAAAACACCACTGTAAAGACTACCTTCCAGAAAGGTGTGTCTCATCCACACATCGAAATCATTGCATATTACATGTAAATCTGGAAATAAATGTGGGGCTACTGTCAAATGGATAGATGAGCAGGGGGTCTATAGTATGTGTGACTCTCTTGACTAACGAAGAAACTGATCCAGAATCTGCCAAAAAACAACAACCCCAAGAGTCTCAGGGATGGTGGTGGGGAGGGGGATGGGGTGGGTTGGAATTTTAAAGTTGATGACTCATCACTTCCTTTTGTACTTCATTATTCTGAACAATTTTGGGTGAGGGAATGGGGAGGAAGTGGACATTTTTTTCCCCTCAAATTTTGGCCTCATAAAGTCATACCTAGTGATTCAAGTTTACTGACTAAAAACTATTTAAACAGAGCCAGATGTGCGCAGCCCAGGGCAGATGTCTGGGTCACTGGGGACTGCTAATTACTCCCTCTATGCTTAGAACCCTACACTAATGTATCTATTATCTCATCCACATTGGTACTAACTCCAATGATGCAACTCAACCCATCCATACCTGACCATTCTGTGACACTCATCTATGTTCTCCCATAATTCTGTGAGGATGTACCCAATGTCCTTTTGGACTTTTTTGCATTCTGTTGACACAAAACAAATCTTTGGATACCATTCTATGGCCATAGAAATCTTTACTTCTCACTACTACTTAAAAGGTCAGTCAAAGGAGAATTTAGAGTCTAAAAGATCGTAAGATGAATCACTAAAGCACATGTAGCACCTTTAGGAACCCCAAACTTGGGATGCCCTAAGATGTTACCCAATTTCAAGCTTTTCCATGGGTTTGTATCCCCTCAAAGTATAACTCACACACCCTTATTTTTATATTTACCTTTTCTTGTCAGTCAAAGAATATTGTTAGTCCAAAGCAAAAGCTTGAAATAACATGATAATCAAGGTCATAATAAAGCATTTCTTCCCCATATATCTGAGGAGTATTTTCTCACAAATATATTTAGCAGAGGGAAAAGAGCTGATAAAGTTAGGGAGCACATAAAGAAGACCGCAAAGTTGAGAATGGACATGTCCAGAGCACCTACAATGGATACAGATATATGGACAGGGCATGTGGTAGAGGGACAACTCATGTGCTAATGTTTTCTGTTGATATAATTTTTGTTCCTGGGACTGCTTCTTGCTTGTTGGGTGGGACATTAAGTCTGTTTCAGGCATGTATGCATGGAATATAGCCTCTGCCATATATTGTTCCTTTCTGGTCTCAGATGGCTACTGTTTTATGGTTTTCTTGTGATCCTCTCGTCATTTCTAGTTGCATAGTAACTACTTTGTATTTAACTATTTTCTATCTATTTATTCTCTCTATAATTGTCATCTCTCTTTCTCTCTCTCTCTCTCTCTCTCTTTCTCTCTCTCTCTCTCTCTCTCTCTCTCTCTCTCTCCCCCTGCATCTACCTATCCTTGACTCCTTGCATTAGGATACATGCTCCATGCAAATAGATTGTTTCACATATTTTATTTGTTTCCTTAGCACCTAGAATACAGCCTGGCATATAGATGTGCTTAATACATGATTGATGATTGATTTATGGATGGCTGCAGTGGACACAAAGTTGTGCATCTTCCAGCTTATAGTTTCAGCCAGAGTACTCTACTGAGGTGCTATGACTTCTTTGTAAGATGAATAATGGAAACTGCTATATTTCTTTTAGCTTGACGCACAGAGGTTTAAACTAAAGTACTTGCAGAAGGGCATGGCCCTCAAATATATCAGTCTTGCAACCTTGATTATAACAGAATTTTCCTCTCCAAAGGAGTCATCACCTGAAAGTCCAAGTTCTTTAAAGCACGGAATATCCAACCAGCTATATAGCACCCACAGTGATTAAGTTTGGCTTCAACCTCCTTTTCACCAAGGATGATGTCATCCAGAGTCATCAGAGTCAGTTAATTCTCATCATCACAGTATATATTTCTTTGTGCCAATTTTATCACCTTCAAATGGGTGTGTGAATAGCATTCATTTATCCAATGTGTGACAGAAATATTAACAAAGAATGAACCAAAATCTTTGGAAAGAACACAACAGGTATAGGAGCATGAAATGCAATGGAGCAATGAGGAGAAAATCAGTGACTTCTGAATAAAAGTGAATGTGATTTCCTATTACTTGACTGATGGGAATCAACTCCTGCTTTTGGGCTCCAGGTTTGAATGTTCCCACTTCCTTTCAAGTCCTTTGAAGGAATATTGAGATAGTGGTCCCCAAGTAGTTTTCTTCTTCTCTAGCTGACTGTATAATGATGACATCAGTCTGAAGATTAATTGCTGACACTGGTGCCGTGATTGGATGGTTAAAGATGCTTTATTGAGATCAAGAGCTAGCATATCTTCATGGTCCACAGTTAAAGAACTACTGTTTGTAGTGCTGCAAAATGAATGAGAAAAATAGTAAAAACTCTCCAAAGTTTAAGCAAAATGAATTTTCTGCCAAAAACTTTCTAACTCATAGCTATATATGTCTGTAAATATACATGCATTTACATCTATATGTGCAATATTCAAGACTTTTTAAAAGGATTGCACTGAACTCTGGCACAGAACCATTTTTTGGACATTATTGTTAAAATTCTTTCAAAGAAGGATTTGGAAACATTTTTGAAAAGCTTGCATTCAATTTTTTTCTCCAGCTTCTTTGCCAAAACAAATTATCACAGGTCAACATTTGCTAGTCTCAGTCTTCTTTTTGTCATATGTACATAATAGTCAGAGGAAGCTGCTAGAACACTGAAGATGATTTTTTTTTGCATTTACAGAACAAAGGCTACCATTTTGTCCTACTTATAAAAGAAATATTTTAAAATATTTGTGACCTGGAGTCTTTGTACTGTCTCTTTTCTTTCCTCCCTCCCTCTTCCCCTCTTTCCTTCTTTCCTTCCTTCCTCCCCTCCTTCCTTCCTCTTTCTTTTCTTTCTCCTTCTTTCTTTTTTCCTTCCCCTCTTCTTCCCTCTTTCCCTTCTTTCCTTCCTTTTTCTTTCCTTATCCCTCCCTTTCTTTTTCTTTCTTTTGTTTCTTTGCTTAGGGATGAAATATTTTACATTGCTATAATTTAATATTTATTATGTTCCCAGTTTGTTATACCAAACTCATATAAAACACGTATACACATTCTGTAGGGAAAGGAGAGAGGAAGAGGGAGGGCAAGAATGAAGAGGTAGAGAGACAAACAGACATATTAGGAGTCACGAAGATCTGAGTTTGAATTCTTCCTCAGATACTTACTGGACTGGTGATCCAGGGCAAGTCATGTATGATCTCTCAGCCTTACTTAGTTTTCTTTTCTATGAAAAGAAGATGATGATAGCACCTTCCTCACAGGGTAGTTGTAGAGATCAAATGAAATAATTTATGTCAAGGATTTTACAAACCTTTAAGAGCTATACACATGTAACTATTGTTATTATATATACACCCATACATACCTACACATAAGCCAAAGCACACCCATACCAACCACCAAATAGTTTCTGTCTTTTGAAAATTACATTCAGATGGATGGTAGAGATAGTATGTTTGTCTATACTTTTCTGTAAAATACCTGTAAAATGCTAAAGTTTTTGATGTTCACATGGAAAATTATTCTTTATTTTAAATTGCCACTAACCCTAACAACGTCAAGCTTTGCCTATATAAAATATGGTATTTTTCAAGGAAATGCATTTTGCCTAACTTTAAATCTATTTTTGTCTCTCCAGAATAGAACTAAACATGGCCTATAAGTTAAATGAATTTAAATCAAACACTTTATTAGCTCCTTGAGGTGTATGGATGATATGAAACGATATTGACACACTCAAAATACTCATTAATCAGCTCTTTCCCCCATGAATCCTTTTCTAATGGTATGAGAATGTCATTTGGATGTTGCAAATTTGAAACAATTGTGTAAAATTCTGAGTGAATATGAAGGAAATACGAAGATAAGAAACTGTGAGCTTTAATTTGGAGGTCATGTTGAATAATAAAAAAAGGATAAATGCAGTACTTCCCCAAACCTTGGACTTCATGCAAGATACATGGAGTACAATGGCAGGGCTGTTACTGAATATGTTAAGAGATTTATTGGCATCCTGAAATAAAATCCAAATGGGAAGTACATGCTTTAAGTAATTAACACAATATATATTTCAACATGTACTTTTGGAAGTATACAATGAATTGTAAGAAATTTGGAAAATAACCCAACAAAAATCTGTACAATCTCAACAAAATCACATATAAACATCATAGCAAAATGAATAATTCTCTCACCAAAATGAGGTAGAGGATTGAGAGATCTTCCTAGAGCACATAATTAATAAGTCTAAAATCTGTAGGAATGTTTTGTGAATATGGAGCCATCACATCATCAAGCAATAGTAAAGACTGAATAACAGGTACCAAAAGTTGCTCTACCTCCAAATGGAGGCAATGAAAGCATTAAGATTCAAGATTGAAATCAGAAGATCCTCCATGGGTGACATCTGTATGAATTTATCCCACGATAGGTAGGCAATGAAGTGTGAAACATTAACTGAGTTATATAGATTTCTTTGTGGAAATGAAGTGGTTTATGTTGGCAATTCAGGTATAGGTCAGTGCTATGAAAAACTATAAAAGAGTTACATATTTATGTAGCCTAGACAATCATCAATTTCGATTATACAAGGAAATTATGAATAACAAATTGTATAATTTTCACTTTACATAATAATGTAAATAAGTTGTGTAATAAATTGCATTTGTTACTATGTAATAAAACTACTAAATACTTAGCAATCCATAACTAGAATTATGGACCAGAAGTTTGCTGTCTTGGACAACTTAGAAAAACTTAGAATCTCTGATCAAACACAATTCCAAAAGACTTGCAACATGCTACTCGTCTTCCAGGGCAGCTGGGTGGTGCAGTGGATAGAGAGCTGGGTCTGGAGTCAGGAAGACTCCTGAGTTCAGATGTGGCCTCAAACACTTACTAGCTGCGTGACCCTTGACAAGTCACTTAACCTTGTTTGCCTTAGTTTTCTCACCTGTAAAATGAGCTGGAGAAGGAAATGGCAAAGCACTCCAGTATCTCTGCCAAGAAAATCCTTAATGGGATCACAAAGAGGCAGATATGACTGAAAATGACTGAAAAACAAACCTATCTTTCAATAGAAGAGTGATGGACTTAGTGCAGATTGAGACATATTTTGGGAGGGTATGGACAGTGTACCTATTGTATGGACAATATTGCTTAAATATACACTTTGTAACAATGGTTTTGTTTTCCTTTCCAGATAGAAGTGGGGAGGAGACACTGGAAGGGAAGAAGGCAGATTTCCATTTTGGACGTACTCCTTACAGTAATAAGTTGAAAATGAATCAGGAAAACCTGAGTTCAAATCTTGTCTCAGATACTCATTATCTGTCTTACTTTGGACGCATCACTTAACCTTAAATTTGTACTCTAATTATGGCTTTCCACACTAGAAAAGGTTGAGCAGTGACTGAGAAGACAGGAAGCAGACACAGCTTTTTCTCAGACTTGGCTCAGAAAGGGAGGAGAGCATCTTTTTCAACTTTAAATCTTGTGATAGTATGCTGATTCTTAGCAATCTGGCTAAGGAACCGTGGCTGGATGTGCTGGACATTTGTAGAGTGCCAGAAGCATTGAGGAACTTTCTCCAAAGGTT
Source organism: Potorous gilbertii (assembly GCA_028658325.1). Taxonomy (NCBI): domain Eukaryota; kingdom Metazoa; phylum Chordata; class Mammalia; order Diprotodontia; family Potoroidae; genus Potorous; species Potorous gilbertii. The sequence goes on from CM053774.1 coordinate 115,161,843, forward strand.
CCCTTGTACCACAGTGGATCATAGAGAAGAGTGGCATTCTGACTGCTATCCTATTAGATCCTATGCTAACCTCTGCTATTGCCCCAAAGCCCAACATTATTATGTAGGTCACATACCATAGATGTAGATCTGGAAGTTAACTTCGACGTTGTTTGGTTTCATTCTTTCATCTTAAAGATGGGGAAAATGTGGCCCAAGACATGAGGTTTGTACAAGGTCACACAGTTAGTAAGTGGAAGATCCAAGACACAGATGTCAGCTCCATGTAATGTGCAGAGAAATGCAGGGGTGCCTCCATCCTACATTGGCTTATGTGCTACCTTCCTTTCCTCACACTTTAAGGAAAGGTGTCAGTATATTAATTATCCTCTGAGGGAGTATAATATCTGAAAATCATAACGAAGCCAGCAGTCAAATTGTTTCATTAGAGTGGGTCAGGTGTACACTGGTCCCAGGTACTCAGCGTACAAATGCTCAGATTCTTCCTCCTACCACCCCCTTCCCTGTCATTGCTCTAAGCTGCCTGTAGGTGTAGGATCAAGATGATTGGCAGTCCCCAGGGTGTTTATCTTCCCATGAGGTTCCAATGAGTTGAATGCTTATATTTCTATAATTGTTCATAGGCTCCTCTGAGCCCTTTGTGAATTTCCTCTGGTAGGTTAAATGGTGGGATGGAAGGTCCCATACTTGGTATCCACAGTGTACTCTGCATACTCCAGAGTTGGAGCTGGGAACTGACCCGTAACTGGGGAAACTTAGACATGAGCTATTGTTAACTTTTATCTAAGGGACTTTACTGGAGGTAAACTTCACAAGTGAGTTCAAGGAAACCCTTTGGTGAAAGCTGCCAGGATCTAACCTGTCCGTGTGAGCCTACAACCTTTGTGATTAGGGTAGCAGGGGTATGAAACCTGAGGCCTCAATGCCTCATGTGGCTCCTTAGGTCCTCAAGTGTGGCCCCTTGACCGAAAACAGTTTTGATTCAGTCAAAGAGCCATAGTTGAGGCCCTAGAGGGCCATATGTGGCCCCAGGGCCCCAGGCTCCCCACTCCTGGGTAGGGGCTAGGGACAACAGTTTTAGTGGTAGGTTACAAATTGGCATGTTATTTGTTATTATTCAAGCTTTTTAATAAAGGCAGACAGGTCCTGCTTCCAGATAGCACCTTTATTGAGCTTTATTTATTTATTTGTTTGTTTACTTTTTTTTAGCAAGCTGCTACAAGGACATCGGTGCCTATTTTAATAAGCAGGTTGGAGGGAGAAACTCTTGTGCAGAAGCCAGGTCTTTGCCATCAACACTAACCACAAACCAACCACCACCAAGGGAAACAAACAGTCCTTGGAATAGAAGGGGCACCCACACCCATGTAAGCAACTAGCCCTGTTTCTAGTCTGCTCCCCCCATTCCTTCCTCTCTTCCCACCCCAGCCACTGTTCAACAAACCAGCCCTGTGGAGGAGGGGTTTCCATTTCTGCCACCACTGCCAGGCTTGACTGGGTCGGGGAATTCCAGCAGGGCCAGGCACAGCAGTGCCTCTGAGCCCACTGGCCTTGTTTCCACTCACCTCCCACTGTTACTCTTCCAGGTGAGCAGTTCTTGTAGAGATGTGACCTGAAGCCTGCTTCTGCACTAGCCCCCTACTTTCTCAGCAGCCACAGTTGACTGAGGACTCAACAAAGAAAATTCTCTCCACTAAGGCCCTTGGCATGGCCAGTGGTTCAACAGATTTGGTGTTATCAATAGAAAAGACTATTTACTTCCCTTGTTGTTTAGTCATTCCAGTTATGTTTAACTCTTTGTGGCCCCTTTTGAAGGGTTTCTTGGATAAAGATGCTGGAGTGTTTTCCCCCTTCCTTCTCCAGCTCATTTGACAGATGAGGAAACTGAGATAAACAGGGATAAGTGACTTGCCCAAGGTCACACAGCTACCAAGTGTCTGAGACCAGATTTGAACTTAAGAAGATGAGTCTTCCTACTTCCAGGTCTGGGACTGGATGCATCGTGCTACCCCAATCGTACTCTACTTTCCTGCTCTACCATAACGACCATGGCATCTTTCCATCTGACTCATAGCTGAATCATTTCATATTTGTAGTCTCCCCCAACAGAATGAGATCTCCTGGAGATAAGAGGCTATCTTACTTTTTATTTTCTCCAACTCTTAGTATTTTACTCATAATAAGGGCTTCATAAAAGCTTTTTTCATCCACTCATTCATTCATTCTCAAATATTAAAACACTTTGACCTAGTTGGGAATAAATATTTATAACTTATTCATACCTTTTCCAAAGCATCTCAGCTCCCTTGAAAAATGATCATTTGTATGTTGCAATGTTTTAGGTTTCCTCAGTCCATCCCACCAGTACTGGTAACAGAACAGCTAACTATGGGAACACATAACCGGAGATGTTGTCTCTTAAATCTAGTCATTAAAAGTAGATTATAAGTAACTCTACCCCAAAAGATTACAACATTCCATCTCATTTGTGCTGATAATCAGATGACTCTGAAATGTTAGTTAATTTCAAGTCCTACATATTTTATTTGCAATTCATTAACCTTTACAAATAGTTACTCAAAAATAGAAATAACAAAAGAGGTTTCAGATGTCGTCAGTTGTATTCCAGGAAAGTGATCCAAGTCCCCAGAAAGCTGAGCCTCCTAACAGAAAGTATGAAAAATAATAAACTTTTATAGCAGTCTTACTTTATTATACTCGAATTCTACAGTAGTTCAAGGAATGTATGCCACATGTGATATAACATTGCCTTGGGTGATTCACTGGTCAGGTCACTGAGTTGCCTTAAGTAACATTAAGTCACCTGAACACATTAGAGTACAAAATCTCCAAAGTCATGAATGATCCAGGTGTGGACTGATGATAGTTATATGTGTATGTATATATATATATATATATATATATATATATATATATATATATATATATAATATATGTATATGTATATATATACACACATATATGTGTCTGTATGCATATATGTATGTATGCATATATATGTGTGTGTATATACATACACACACATATATACATATACAGAGAGAGAAACAGAGAGAGACAGAGAGCAAGAGAGAGCGAGGAAGAGAGAGAGAGAGAGAGAGAGAGAGAGAGAGAGAGAGAGAGAGAGAGAGGAGCATGCCTATGTCTGTAATGGGCTCACAGGATTCCAGCTGCTTGTCTTCTGAGACTGAGACACAAGTTGGGGATGGGAAGCCACACTAGTTTCCTGAAGGACATTACATAATGAATCAACCAAGCCATTTATTTATTTGCTCATTGCTCATTTATTTGCTCACAGCCAACTATGACTGTGCAATTCAGTTAAATTCAGTAAGCAATTGCTGAGGGTGCAGGTAGGTGGCACAGTGGATAGTCTTGGAGTCAAGAGGATCTGAGTTCAAATCCAACCTCAGATGCTTACTAGCTGTGTGATCCTGGCCAAGTCACTTAACCTGGTTGCCTCAAAAAGAAAAATAAAGTCAATTATTGAGAGGATGTGTCCATCTGTGGAGCCAGTCAACAAATATTTATCAAGCCCCTACATTTCAGGAATTTGCTAAGCACTGGAATCAAGTGTGGTGATAAAACAAAACAAAAAACCAAAATGGCCCTTGTCCTCAAGGAATTTGCACCTGCTATGCACAATATGCAGACTGACTGTGTGCATCAATAAGTAAGTGTAAACTCTCTAGACTGTCCCCAAAGTCTCAGTGCAGTTTTAATAGCTTTAGTAATTTTTAAAACTTGAAGTTGCACTAAGATTTTGGGGACAGCCTTATGTAAACCAAATTCAAAGTGGTTGAAGAGGAGAGCCCTAACAATTTGGGGGAAACCAGGAAGAACCTTCTGAAGGAAGCGGCATGTGATCTGAGCCTTGAGAGGATCTAGGACTCCCACAAAGTAGAAGGGAAGAAGGGGGGCATTTCAGAAATGGGAGATGACCTGTGCCAAGTCATGGAGGTGCTTACTGTGCATGCCACTGGGGCTGGAATGTAGAGGACATGAGGGGGTGTGATGTGTAATCATCCTGGACAGATCCCTAGACCTGATTTCTTTCCCCTGGCTCTGCAGAGGCGTTTTTTTGAGATGGTTTTGTTTGTTCCAATTTTAATTGCTATCTTCTTTCGGGAATGGAAGCCATCCCAGTCCAGAGTGGGGGAGGCAAGGCAAGAAGGAGCCCAGGCCCTACACGAAAGCAGGGATGGGGGCCAGCTTTTGTGAAATGGAAGGAGTGAATCAGGAAGCCACATTCCTTCCTCTCTAGATCTGTGGGGAATTAGAAAGTCTTGTTGCTGGAGCATGCTTTCTAGTAGATGGAACAGAAAACACAAATACCTGTTCCTCCAGGCTATGAGTATGTAAGCTTAGGGCTGCTCTGCTGCAGCAGTTTGGGGACCTGAAGCTTCTACAAAGAATTCAAGAGGCATGAGAAGGCTTAAAGCAATAGGCCTCTATTCCTTTATGTCTTACCGCCAAGGAGAGGCTGAAGGAGACAGGCAGGGACAGGGGCAGGGGGAGCAGGCAAAGGCATAAGCAGGACAAGACTGGTGGGGCAGCCACCTCCAGACTAGGGAGGGCATACTGGAATGGGGTAAACTCGGGGTGGCTCCATGACACAGGCTAGGAATTTTAGACGGTGGGAGCGGCAGATTCCCGCTCAGATAAATCTGATGGCGTTCCCATCTCTGATGTCACAGGCAGGGCCGGGGCTGCATGGGGCAGGGAAATATCTGTAAAAGAGTTAAATGGGGGGGGGGGAGGGGAGGGCAGCAGGAGCAGGAGGTGTGAATTGCACAGAGGCAGACTTGAGTGAGCAAGATTTATTCATCCCAAGATTTACAAAAATGAAAGGAGAGGGTTTCCCGATCCCCCAGCCTATCACTCTGCATTCCTCAGCAGACTGACTGTGCCTTGAAGCAATTAGAGATGGTGCTCAGCCCCTGATTGCTGAAGGTAGAGTTAAACCTAATCACAACAAGAAAGTAGGACAGAAAGTGAATGCCCGTGGAGGCCTAGGGACTGTAGTTAAGTTTTGAGCCCAGAGGTTCCCCTTTGTCTTTCTCTGAGGTGTGTTCTAGCATAAATAGCAAAACAGGTTGAATTGTCAGGTTGGCTAAATGGTGCTAGGTGGAGCACTGGGCTTGGAAACAGGAAGACTCCTCTTCATCAGTCCAAATCCAGTATGTGACCCTGGGCAAGTCATGTAACCCTGTTTGCCTCAATTTCTTCATGTAAAAAAGTATCTTTGCAAGAAAATCCCATATGGGGTCAGGCACAACTGAAATGACTGAACAACAGAGCCCCAATGCAATAGAAATTTGTCTATCTTTATTTGGAGACAGAAGCCATTAATGCTAGTTTGCCTGGCAGGATGAAGTAGAGCAGCTACATTTGCCAGTGCGCAGTGGTAGCAAAGTTGGAAAATTCTGTTGTGGCAGATTGCTCTTTGGGTTGGTCAGGGAGGCAGACAAGGCTGGCGCTGCTCTTGGTGGTGTTCAGTTTGGGGCAGCAGCAGCCGCTGGCATTGGCTCCTCTCCTCTTGGAACGTCCAAATTCCGGGCCCCCTTCTTTGCTAGACCCTTCTCACAGCAGCCTCTTATCACCCTTCAGTCCTTCTCCATCTGGGAAAAACTGCCCATTAGACCCTGTCCTTCCAAAACACTGATAAAGACAATGGTGTTGTCCTTTGAGGGGGGCGACCCTACAACTTTCACCAACAGGTTGGATTGCCCAAGGAATATGTACCTGTTCAGGTTCAAGGTACTATAGAGCTCTTGGGTCCCCATCAAGGTGCTTATCCTTAATAGTCATTCGGTAAATACAATGAGGTAAGAGCAGTGCCATTTCCTGAGAAGGCACCATACAAACAGAGATAGAACAGTCCCCTTTGGAAAGCCGAGGTGACTCCTACAATCACATAGCATCAGTGAAAAGAGTGGCATGGGCTCCGAGTGCGCTAAGAGAGGCATGTACTTACAGAACACACACGACTCAGACAATTTGTAATTCCAGTGCTGGAGGGTTTCTTGTCTTTCCCTCCTCATAATATCACTAGTTGTTCCCTGCTTCCGGCTCCCTGCCAGGTGCGATATTTCTCATTTGCTAAGTAGCTTTGCGACAAGGTCATACTCAAAGGTAGGAGGGAGAAAATGGTCAAGGGCTGATTGTTTTTTTTTTATTTTTGTTTTTGTTTTTGTAATTAGCTCTCTGGAACAAGAACATTGGGCATAGTAATAGCGACATCATGATGATGATCCACTGTGAAAGACTTGGCTACTCTGGTCAATATGATGATCCATAACAATTCCAAAGGACTCATGATGAAAGATGCTGTCCACCTCCAGAGAGGACTGACAAACTCTGAATGCTCACTGAAGCATATTTTTTGCTATCTTTATTTTTCTTGTTTTTTTGGTCTGTGTTTTCTTTTGTAACATTACATGACTTTACATGTATAATTGATATGAAATTGCTTGCCTTCTCAAGGAGGGGGAAGGAGCAGGAAGAGATCATTTGGAACTCAAAATTTAAAAAAAAAGAATGTTGAAAAATTTACATGTAACTGGGAAATAGTCAAGGAAATAAAAATATATTGATATATTGAAATATATCAATATATACCAACACATATTGAAATATAAAAATATATTGATTAAAATTGCTGGCTCTCTTTCTCTTCAGAACTATGACTACTTTGACTGACTTCTTAGAGAACATGTATCATTTTTTCATAGGTTACCTAGGAGTGGCCAAGCTTTGGCCAGCCTGTGACTAGCTGCCATCTAATTATATCAAACTTAGATGTAGAATTCCACATCTTGAAAAGAAGTAACAGTTTAAATTAAACTTTTAATTTAATTTAAGACCTTATTGCCTCTGTTACCTATTTCCCTACTTTGAGTAATTTTATTAACAGTATCCAAAAGAAACCCACTACAGTAGGTTTAAAATAATAACTTTCTTTTCTTTGGTCGCTTGTGGGGATGTTGGCATGGATATAAAATCATCTGAAGAATTAGCCAATCCATCTTCTAGAAGGGGAGAACATGGTCTGATAGCCCTCTCTTCTAGCCCTCCTATTCCTTCAGCATGAATTCTCACTATCATAAAGGGTACCTCTCTGATTTCATTTATAATTGACCTCCTGGAGTTAGGTTCTCCATTCCCCACACACATCAGGATCTCATCCTTATTCTATAGCACGCTTTGATTTACTTCCAGGTTGTTAGATGACAGCAATAAAAAAAAAGAACTGAAGGAGTGCCCTCATAAAGGTCAATAGCAGGTCTTTTCTGCTCACCGCTAGGGTTATCCTTGCTGGGGAGGACCATCTGGTTTCATTTACCCTTAGAAGTTTAACTAGATACATTATTTTATTGGATTTAATTTCTATCATTTCATTTTAATCTTGGGTAAAGTTTGTGTCCTGAGATAATAGTATTAACCTATAGCATCTACTACTTACCAGCCAATGTGCTAAATGTAAGTGAAAAATTGAAAACGGTTAACTGATTTATGAATATTAGTTTGTACAGAACAGGAGTTCCTAATTTGAAGGTTTCCATCTTTCCACTATCCCAGGTCAGCTCTACCCTATTACTTTCATAGTACAGGGATAACTTAAAGTTAGTCAAACTTGGCCCCTCTCTTAAAGGAAGAGGAGCCAGGCCACCAGGATTTCTTAGCAGTTCTGAGCAAATAATCTGAGCAAAGTGTTTCTTATGACATATTGCAATCTTTGGAAGGTAGTACCAATAAGGTAGCACTTCAGGTTGGATTATTCACTGTGGATGAGTCTAGCCAAGACGGGGATTATCATAGCACTCCTGAGGAGGACAAAGAAGTCTTCAACAAAGGGAGGGAAAATAGGGAGCTGAAAGGGCTAGGACTTAAACCATTTGGGTAACAAAAAATCTCTCAAGGTCTTCCCAACAACTGAAGCAGCTCAAACACATTGACAATTATTCTTTGGAGAGAATTTTGTAGATTTCTAAGAGGAATCAAGGTCTTAATTCAGTCCCCCTAATTTATGACAAAAGTCCTGGAGACTTTTCCATTCATCATCAGACTTTGTAAGAAGTTCATATAAGCCCCTCATCATCCAGGCTACCAGATTAGATACACAAGGTGAGTGCAGGAGAAAGGTTGCTGCAGCAATATGATGCCACTGAGGGATTTGATTTGGGGCTACTATAGCTGATGAATGAGCTAGGAGGATTTCTACCATCCAACCCAGAGCTATTGCACCACACAAGGGGGCTATACATATAATATTGCATTACTCCTGGGACAGCCATTATTAAACAGAAACATCCCATTTTTACATGTGTGGACATATTATAAGTGGAACCCTGCCCAAACCCCTTTTATCCCATCTTCTATATTCAGAGGCTATCTCTACAAGTAGAAATATCTCCCATTCTCTCTTTCTATCTCTCTCTCTTTCACTTCTTTTCTTTATTCTCTCTTTTGCTTTCTCCTCCCTGTCTTGTTCTTCCCATTTGTCTCCTAACCTCTCTTCTCTTGGTTTTCTATCTCTCTCCTCTCCTCCCTTTTCTCTCTCTTCTTCCTGCTTCTATCTCTCTGTCCCTGTCTCCCATTTCTTCCTTTCCCATCAACCGTCTCTTGGACATTTCCAGCTGGATGTCCCATAGGTATCTCAAGGTCAGTATGCGCAAGTCAGAGCTCTACCTTCCTCCCTAAACTCTCCCCTCTTCCTAGCTTTCCTGCTTTTGCTGGGAGAGTTCCTAACCATCATACAAGTAACCAAGGTTTGAAACTCAGCTTTTCTTGTTTCCTCACCCTCCTGTCCACTCAGCTGTCCACTTTCGTTAGCTCTACAGTGTATCTATAGCAAACCCATCCTCTTGCCCATTAACACCCTCCTATCCACTCAGCTGTCCACTTTCATCAGTTCCACAGCGTGTCTCTATAGTGAACCCATTGTCTTGCCCATTAACACCTTCCTCCCTAGTTCAGATCCTTCTCATCTTGCTAGACTGTTGCAATAGTCTTCTAATTAATCTTGTTGCCCCCTGGCCCTCTGATCTCCCATTGAGAATTTTTTTTTTTAAATCAGGGCTTTCCATCTCATCTGGGCAGGGAATGTTGTGGCCACTCATGGGACAGATCCCATAGCTGATCAGCTCACAAGCCTTGACTGGCTCCATTTTTCCATCCTAGGCTGGTTTGACTCTAGACAGACTGGTTACCCTCTGCCCCCAGGGACTCACCTGGACTTAGTGTGGTCATTGAATTAGCTTTAACCCCTTGCAACTCAGAACTTCCAACTCAAGGGATCTGCTAGCCTCAGCTTCCCTCAGTAGAAAGGTGCACACCATCACCTCCAGGTGAATAATTATAATAGGGCCAACTAGATAATACAGTGGTTAAAGCAACAGCCTTGAGTCAGGAAGACCCAAGTTCCAATCCAGCCTCAGACACATACTCGCCTTGTGACCTTGAGGAAAACACTTAGCTTCTTTCTGCCTTAGTTTCTTCATCTGTAAAATGGGGAAAATAACAGAACCTATCTCCCAAGGTGGCTGTGAGATGTGGTTGTAATATTTATAAGGGGCTTAGCATAGTGTCTGGCACATATTTAAAAATGTTATCTAGTTTTAATAACAGCACAAGAATAACTAGCATTTGTGTAGCTCTTACTAGTGCCAGGCACCGTGCTAAACCCTTTACAAATGCCACATCATTTGATCCTCAACAACCCTGGGAGGCAGGAGCTCCCATTTTCCCCATTTTACAGATAAGGAAACCGAGGCAGACAGAATTCAAGTGACTTCCCCAGGTTGCACAACTGGAAATGGTATTCCGTTTAAGATTTACCAATGGTTTCCTACTACCTCTGGGATAGAAAAACAAACTTGCAGGTCTTTTGAAAGCCCTACACAATCTTGATCCAGCCAACTTCCCCAAACTTAGTGCATATCACTATCCTTCATGTACTTCATTTTATGATCACATTGGCTGACTTGCTGTTACCTGAAAAAAATGCTTTCCATCTCCCATTTCTGTGTCTTGGCATAGGATGGTACCCATGTCTGCTGTCTTTCTTCCTTACCTCTGCCTCATCAAATCTATTCTCTTTCTTCAAAGTTCAGCTCAAGCATTACCTGACCTCATTCTTGCCCCCCCCAGGAAACACTTTGTGTCTGTTTATATACATATGTACGTATATATACACATATATGTATATATTACATATGTATCTCTTTAGCTATTGCTACCTTTCTCTCTCTATTTATATATATATATATATATATATATATATATATATATATATATATATCTTTGATATATATATCAAAACGACCATCTCCTGATCTAGATCTTGTCACAGGACCCAGATGATTCTGGAGGAGGGAGTGAGGCTGGTGACTTTGCACAGCCCTGCCTCACTAAAATCCAATTTATTTGTAAGTCACGGCATCATCTTCCTGATTTCACAGTCCTCTTTGAGAACAAAAGACAAACAACAGCATCATTATACATATATATCACATACATGTATATGTGCATGCATATATGTATACATAGATATACACACAATTTATTATGTATTTATTTTGAATTAATCTTTATGCACATATGACTCCCTCCAATTAGTATGTAAAAACTCCTTGAGGAAAGAGACAGTTTTATTTTTTTATCCCCAGCTCCTAGAAGAGCACATGGAACATAGTAGGTGCTTAAAAGAATTTGAATTCAAGAATACCTTGAATGACCAAGCTTCATCAATTGACAAAATAAATTTAAAAAAAATCTAAATGGCAAAGAAAATGCAGACAATAGGAGGAGAATAGATTTCAAAGTAAAATTGTAGTATTTGTATGTAATTATTTATATTTCAAGTATACTCATAGATAAGAAAAATTATGATAAATTATAACAAAATTATAAAAATTATTTTAAAAATTCTTATGTCATTTGGTGCTCTTGGCTCTTCTAATATTTAACAAATATTTGTTGAATCAAATTAAACCATTGGATGGTGTATTTTAACTCACACAAAGGAAGGCTTAAGAAGACATTTTTGGAGTGAGAACAGTATAGTGTGATATTTCTGTGAAGAAATATAAGATGTTAAAAATAATTTAGTGTTAGATACATGTCTAAGTGCTGAGAGAAATAGGGGATTAGAATGAAGTCAGGATAATGAGAAGATTTTTCCTGGGAGAGATGATTTTTAAAGAAAAGTTATAACATCGTCTGAGAAGGTTGCTATAATAATAAATTTGTAATAGTTACATAAGTGTGTGGTTGAAAATGTGACCTCCCAGCCAGGGAAGGCTTCAAGGATTTCTCTTATGTAAATGAATAAGAAAGATGATAGGAATTGACATACTTAATGAGATCCATGGCCCATTTGGTTTAAGAATTGTTTCTGACTATACCACCAAAGTATGCGTATTGTGGGAAAGTTTGGATGCCTTTCCTGAAGTCAGGCTCAAAGGTTCTGAGCACTAAACACATCACTTTCACTCAGTAATTCATCATGGTAACTCACTATGTCCTGAACATCATCACTTCTTTGTCTTTCTTCGTTTTCCTCTTCTTGCCCATCCACTGGCATTGTAGTGTTCTAGGCAGACACATGAAAGTATTACTTGGGGCACTCGCATAGGCACCCCTAAAAGATCTACCCACTTTCAAGGTTCTCTGTTGGTCCAGAGACACTCAAAATAAAACTTCATGAGCCCTCACTGATGTCTCCATCTTTTCCTCTCTGCTCAGCCAGAAGGTATTTAACAAAACAGCATAGTAAGATTTGCAACGGAATATTCTTCTTATAAATAGAGGGTCCACTGTCCCCAGAGACACAAAAACAATATGGAGAGATGGCATGCAGTGATCACATATGGTCACAAGGAGCCCAAGGGAGGGGAATAGATGTATAATACTTAGCTCTGATGATGCAGGATGGTATCTTGTGGCAGTGGTTATCATGTGCTCCCCATGGGCCCCTTGCTCCAGGAGTGTTGGCGTTTCTGTTAAGTGTGTTTCTTGTTGGATAGGCTCACATATCCAATGGGGTAGCTCCTCACAAGTCGTGAAGTTTCTGCCTAAACTGCAATTCTCGATAAGAACAAATTGACAGCTCTGAGTTATAGCCCCCAATATTCACTATGAAAGGCCGGGTCCCTTTCCCCCATGCTAAGAGTTGATCTCTACTTTTTACCCCAGAGTCTGGACTGGAAAAAGGCTCACAGCCTTTTGTTATGGATAACCACCTGGGAAATAACTGACCACTTTGAAACCACCTCAAGATCCTCTTTAATTTAACTGCAAAGTAATCTGAGACTGGACAAAAGGTAACCTATGGGAGTGTTCCCCACCCACCTCCATCCCGTACGTGTCTATGATCTCATCAATTAATGAATCCTCTTTAATAACTAAGACCTCTATCTATACCTGCTTATCCCTTGAGACTCCCCCCCGCCCATATTTAGGTGCTAAATACATTTCTTGAGTTATATTGGATTTAGGATGTTTTGAATGACTAGACTCTGATCCAGTGACACTGGCTATTCCACCAAAAACATGTTGTTGTTGATTCAGTCATTTCACTTGTATCCAACTCTCCATGACTGCATTTGTGGTTTTCTTGGCAAAGATACCGCAGTGGGTTGCCATTTCCTTTTCCGGCTCATTTTACAAATGAGGAAACTGAGGCAAACAGGGTGAAGTGACTCGACCAGGGTCACACAGCTAGTAAGTGTCTGACACTGGATTTGAATTTCCTGGCTCCAGGCCTGGTACTAGAGTATCCACTACACCACCTAGCTGCCCTTCTTAATCATCAAAATTATCCTAAAAATCAACGTGTAGACTCAGGAAGTCGGGAGTTCCCCAACACTAGAAATCATCTAGTAGAGTCTAGGGGAATACTTTTTGAGATATGAGGTAGAGAAGATTTCTGTTCAGGTACAACTGTGGCCCCTTTCAACCTTGATATTCTGTGCTTCTGGGCCATCACATGACTCAAGAATATAGAGAACAAATGAATTCTCCTGAAAGTTCACAGCCTTTGAGGTAATAGATATGAAACTCCACCCTCCTACGTGACAGGCGGAATTCCCTCCTGCAACATGAGTCCTCTCTTTGTGACAGCTCATCCCTGAATTTGGGGGTTTGAATTGAGAGATGTGTTGCTCAGGCATTCGGCTCTGGCTAGCCGATCATTTCCAAGTGTGCAATCATCTCCAGTCTATGGAATCTGCAGGCTCAGCCCTTTGGTTTGTGCTTTGGATTAAGGGCATTCCAGAGAAGGTGACTTGTTACTCCATAAAGATTTAGAAAATGTGAAACTTTCCCCCTTTGGAATTAAACTATGTGGATGGATTCCTGCATTTTACAGTGGAAACGCATGAACTCAGAGCCAGCTTGGCAACTACTTTTATTCATTTAGCAGGTTTTTATTCTTTTAACAGTTAAACTTCTATTAGGTTTTACTATTTGTTACATGCCATTTTTATGTGGTTCACAGTTTTATGCATTTTGCAGTTAACTGTTTAAAAGGATTTTATTTTTGCATCTTGAGTGGAAGAAGCGATATACCAGTCCTGAGTCTTTCTACTCCTTAATCCTGTGACTATTTTTTGTTGCTAAGGTATTAGAATTATGGATGAAAAATAGACATAAAACAATTCATTTTTACTTAGATTCTAGCCTCCTTTTTCTTGCTTCTCATAGTACATTCAAATGCTATGACTAATGGTGCGTGTTTTTATAAATGTTACATGTGATCAATATAAGCAAAGGATCCATAATCTCATTTGTAGATGAAGTTGGATCGATACAACATTGAAGCCAAAGTTGTGGCAAGGATGGTGAACATGTGAGTAAAAAGATTTTAATCTGAATTTAAATCTGACCTCAGTTGTTTACTAGCTGTGAGATGCTGGGTAAATCACTTAACCTCTGTCTGCCTTTGTTTTCTCATGTGTAAAATAGTGTAAAATAATAGCATCTACCTCCTAGGGTTATGAGAATAAAATTAGATTATATTCATGAGGTGTTGTAGATCTTAAAGTGTTATATATATGCTCACCATCATCATCATCCTTATTCCCTATGTTGATGTACAATGTTTTTGAAAGGTGGCGTCAAAAAAAGGCAACGTCATCAGATGTATCAAACACGTGACTCACTAGGCTGGATGAGACCCACAACGCTCCCCAGTGCATCTGAACCAGATGGAAATGTCATCGAGAAATATTTAACAAAACAACCAAACAAGCAAATAAAACTTTAACAAAACAAAACATAAATAAAAACCAATCAAATATAGATCACATTACATTTTACAATTGTCACTATGTAGCCGGTAGGGAGCCTCATATATGAATTAGTGTCCCTTGTTTCTATTTGAGTTTGATACCATCATGTGCATTATTTGAAGTATTAAAATATATATATTTATGTACCCAAGAATAAAATTATAGGCTTCATTAAAATATATAAAAATTAAGCAGATGCTACAATCAGAAGAGTAAAGTAAGTCAGTTAAAACATTGATCTAATTTAAATGAAGGGAGTAAATTCATTTTCACATTCCTTTATGTATTCTTTATCAAAGAAAGTTTTAAAAATTAATTCTAGCTATAGTTTTATTGGAAAGACTTTATTAATATTTGAGATAGAATAACACTGCCATTTAAATCAATCAACCAATCGATAACCATTGACTCATATTGGTGGCTTTTTTTTTAAATTAGCCAATCAACAACCTTTTAGTAAGCACTATTGGGTACTGGGCTACATGTTGGAAATAGAAAGTAAAATGGGAGTCTCTGCTCTCTATTTCCTATTACATATGTTTACTCATATAAGTAAGCATGACCCTTGTTTCAAAAGGCTTTTCTACAGAGGCCATAGAGACTGATCCCATCTCTTAAAGAAATTAAGTTCCTAGGAGTTATGGTTTCATCATTGTCCTATAAGGTCCCTCTCTCTCTATGGAATTTAAGAATAGGTGCAAATTTAACTGTGATTGATGAGAATCTATAGATAAATTATGGGGATGACAGAAAGAAAGAAGGTAGAAAGATTTTTTTTTAAATTTTTTATGAAGAAACATTTTACAGGTAAATTGAATGAGAAGTAAATATACAGAGAGACTGCTAACCATTATGATGCAAGAGAAACTGAAGATACTGTTGTTATTTGCGGAGAGAGACTCAAAGAAGACTGATCAAAAAGTTGAGAATGTCTTCTTCCTCATTAGCAGATTTTGAAGGGGTTTAAAAGCAAAGCAGGGGATTTATAGTAAGTCCTACAGGCAGCAGAGAGCCATTGGAGTTGATGGAATAGGAGAGTGACATTGTTAACTCATTTTTTCTGATATTCTGTGGAACAATCTGTATGGTGGTACTAGGAGCGCGAGAATGTGGTCTATGGCATCTTTCTACATTTGGGTGTCCCAGTTATTATAAACAGCAAAACAACTCTGTCACAAAACTGCCCAAGAGAAAAAGTACACAACTATGTATGTGACTGAGACAGCAAAGAGTTAAGTTCCACAGAGTTGCTAGTTGCTGAAGTCATTGAGAACAAGTCAGAAAATAGGAAAACTAGCAGACTGCAGGTGGGTTCAACCAATCAGGAGACAGTTAGTGGCCTTCAGAAAACCATAGTTTTTGATAAAGGGGAACCAGCCTAAACTGGTTGGGAAAAATGACTGAGAATGACAGGGAGAAAGCTTTTCTTCTCTGAGCTTGCTTAATGAACCTCATATATTTTAACTTCCCCGGGGGGTAGAGATAGCACAAAATTGGGCACAATTCATATGTGAGAGGAGGGGGGAGTTATGTCGAGGAGATGTGTAGGAGGCATGTAGAGAAGATGGTGACTTAATGGAGACCAGACCAATCCATCTTCTGATGGGAGGATCTGCCCTGAACTAACAGTGTAAAAATGCTATCACTTTTTTATGTATCCAGCACTCCCTCCTCCCTCCTCCTGAAGAAGGGTGGAATTCTCTTTTGGTCAAGGCGTTCAATTCTTCTGAACTCTGCTGTAATAAATTTTCCTTGATATCTTTCAATGTCAAGCATGTTTCTAATGGTAACCATTGACCATCTTTTGGCACTAAGTCTTCTTTGTTTCATTCCTATAGAACATCTGGCTAGGTCTGTGGAGATCTACCACAGTCGTGGTGGGACTATCCCTCTGGATGATTTGCTCCCTGACATAATGTCTTTGTATCACAAATTATAACCTTGATAATAGCTTCTAAACCCGATATTCTCTTGGGCACTATTGTGCCAGAGGTGATGAGACCCTGGTGGTCAGTTGCCTCAAGACCCTTTATAGGTTTTAAGCTCTGGTTATATTTCAGAAATGGGAAGAGAAAAGGACCTACAGAGATGAGGATCCACAAGAGAAACTGAGAGCCATTGGATTTTGTGGACACTTCTACCTTCGTCTTCTGGATTTCAAAGACAGCTCTTTTTTGGTCTCAGGACCCATGTAGACTCCTAAAAACTATTGCGAACTCCAAAGAGATTTTATCTGTGTGGGTTGTATCTATCAATATCTACCTCACTGGAAATGGAAATATCTTAGTATTAGGAAAATAATTTTGAACTCATTGACTCCCTGAAAATATCCCATGGACACCCAGGAGTTCCTGGACCACACTCTGAGACTCTCTGCTCCAGCCCAAGGCCATGGGGGAACATCCCACTCCTCACACTTTTTCTTTCCTAATTATAAATAGTTTCATAGACTTACAGAATCTGAGAACAAGGAAAGGCCACAGAAATCATCCATTCCAATTTCCTAAAGTGACAAATAAGTAAAGCAAGACGGAGAAAGGAAGTGATTTGCCCAAGGTTATTGAATAGTTTTTACAAAAGATACACATTCGTTGAATTTGGTACTGAATAGGTCCTTGCTTTCATTTCTCATGTAATAAGTTGTTCTCTGTCCAGTGGAGACCCTTTTCCCATTAAAATTACTTGGTGATGTCCTTGTGACTGGAGGAGGGTAAGGTGGCGACACTTTGTCTAACCTTGGTAATGACTCATCATTGATTCCAAGTGTGTGGGTTTTTTTTCCTGGTATCATCAACCTTGGAGATTCTATTTACACTCAAAATATCAACAATGTTTGCCAAATGAAGAAGCATGATTCTACTAGTGCTGAAGGAAAGGAATAATTTCCAGGATGTTGTAAAAGCCTTACAAAGATTGGAAAGTGACAATCTAAAACTGTTTGATATGTTAGTGGAAATGTTCTCTCTTCTTTGTACTTAATTAGACACACTTGCATTAAGCAACTCAGATGAAGCTAGTAAAGGACATGTGTAAGGATGGCTCATGACATTTATAATTCCTTAAATTTTTTTGACACAATAATCATAAAAATATGTCTTCCTTAATTTGTAAATTTGCTGTGGCATATGAAGATTTGAAGTCATGCATGGAGGTAGACAAGTGGAGGTTTTTCCTTGCCCTGAATTGATAGATAGCATTGTGAAATCCTGGATGTTAGGAAACTGGTATTCTGTGGGCCAAGAAAGCAAAGAAATATTTAGTTTAGTGGGTTAGAGAGAAGGCTGTCTATTCAACAATCAAAACCAAAGGGGAATTGCAGAGGAAAGTGCTTGATTCCAGCTATACAACATATTTATTTGTGCCAAGAAATAATGACATTGATGGATGATGAATGGTTTTGGTGTAAAGCAAATGGCTTAGTAAGTTGGGTATGAGTGACCACTGGAATTCAAAAACTCAAGAACTCCAATGGCTCTGTGATCTCACGAAGTTGGGAGTTCCAGGCCAGGTTTTGGGGCATTACACCAGGATCCCATCTGCTCTGGACCTATGCAAACAGGCAGACCAAGCCTGATATGAGGCAGGATTTGAGGTAGAATTTGAACATAGACTTCCTTTATTCCATGTCTAGCTCTCTGCTACTTTTATTTCAATCTAAGATTCTGAGTTTCTTCTCCTATAACTATTGTAAAGGGTCCCCTCTTCAATACTTATGTAGAACTTTTCTATGCTCACTTCACATGTGTCAAGGGAGATCATTTGCTAGCTAGCTGCCAACTATACTTGCTGCAGAGAGGATTGCTTCAGATCTATACTAGCATCTACCTTTGTTTTCTTCCCATTCACTCATTACCATTGGTTCTGTCTCTCCAGAATCCATAAAATTCCATATGGAAAACACCGTGTGATGACTCTCCTCGCTGACAGCAAAAAGAAGTAAAAGATGGCATAGGAATGAATATGGATTATAGAAAAAAGTGAGTCACTATATGGAATTAAGTAAATACCACACTCTGTTGTGTAGACAGTTAGGGAGAGCACGGACCCTGGCATGCCTGTGGCTGTCCTCCATTCCCAGACCTACCAAAGTTCGTCAAATCTTTCCAAGTTTTCCCTTTTCTTGGCCCCTTTGTTGGTGGAGAAGGGAGGTAGTGTTGGCCACACATCTGCAGATGTCTGACCCCTCTCCCCACCTGGCATACCCAGCATTCTCTGTTACTTAGGAGTCAAGCCAAGCCTAAGTGTAAAGAGTGCTTGGCTATAAGTCTAGCTAATTAAGGAGCCAAAGCTATAAACCATTTGCACGTGTGCCCAATTGGCTCCAGGGCACTGCTGGTAGTCTGGCATCAGGGCAAGTGGTGGTGGAAGGCACCCTATTCCCTAGTCAGTTCTGCTGACTGGTCATGGAATGGTGAGCATGACTGTGCCCTGAAATGGTCTCAGGTCTGTTCATCACCTAAAAGAAATCTAGTGAGCAGGTAGTTATGGGTAATGACAGCTAGGTGGTACAATAGATAAGTGCCAGGCCTGAAGTCAGGAAGAGTCATCTTTGTGAGTTTAAATCTGGCTTCAGATACTTTCTAGCTGTGTGACCCTGGGCAAGTCAATTAACCCTGTTTACCTCAGTTCCGCAACTGTAAAATGAACTGGAGAAGGAAATGGCAAACCACTCTAGTATCTCTGCCAAGAAAGGCCCAAATAAGGTCACAAAAAGTCAGACAGGACTGAAACATCTGAACAACAAACGTTATGGGTAACATCTGGCCCTAATGAGAATGAGAATGCCACGAGAATGAGCCCAGGGAGCACTAAGCAGAAACCAAAGAACACTGACCTCAAGGATAGTCTTTGACATAGACAAGAGGGAAGACATGATGTGATTTGAGGAAAACAGTTAAGAGACTCCCTTCCCTGAAATACTCCCCTCCATAGACTGCTTCAGTGCCTGGAACTACCATCCCTTGTTGCTTAAGGGCAGCCAGGTGACAAGTGAAAGTATTTATACCTTTGCATGAATTACTTAATCTGTTCATTAGCTAGCAGGACCCAAGGAAATGAGTTCTGAAAGGTTTAGAGCTGGGGAGGCTCTTGGAGGATTCTGTTCTGAGTGGAGTGCCACCATTTCCCCTGAATGGCTGGGAGCAACAGGAGGACATATAGATCGGGAGCAGTAGGAAGGCATTGAAGATCGGCCTCTCACTGTTGCCTAAAGGCCACACCTGGCCCAGAGACAAAACACCTGGTATTACAGGAGATGGCAGACTTCATTTTTGATGCCCCAATTCTATAACCGATATTTTGTTGGATTTGATAATAAGAATAGCTAGCTTTTAGAACAGCATGCTAAAGTTTGCAAAAAGCTTTCCTAATGTCATCTACTTTAATTCTTCTAATAATAGTAAAGTAGGGAAGCTGTGGCCCTCTAGGTCCTTAGGTGGGGCCTTTTGACTGAGTCCAAGTTTTACAGAACAAATCCTTTTATTAACAGAATTTATTCCGGGAAGTTTGTATTCAGTCAAAGGGACATACTTGAGGACCTAAAGGGCCGCATGTGGCCTTGAGGCTGCAGTTTCTCACCCCTGGATTAGTTGTTGGTCAGTGGTTTCAGTGGTATCTGACTCTCCACGATCTCTTTTCAGTTTTCTTAGCAGAGATATAGGAGTGGTTTGCCATTTCCTTCTCCAGCTCATTTTACAGATGAGGAAACTGAGGCAAACAGGTTGAAGTGACTTGCCCAGAGTCAGACAGCTAGTAAGTGTCTGAGGTCAAATTGGAACTTGGGTCTTCCTGACTCCAGGCCTGGTACTCTATCCACTAAACTACCTAGTTGCCCCATGTAATAACAGTGATACCTAATATCTAAATAGTACATATTATATGCAAAGCACTGTGTTATGATGTTTACAAATATCACAGTGACCCTGGGAGGTAGGTACTATTATACCCCCATTTTGTAGGTGAAGAAATTGAGGCAAACAGAGATTAAATAACTTGCCCAGGTTTGTACAGCTAATAAGTCTCTCAGGTTGGATTTGATCTTATACCTTCCTGACTCCAGGGCTAGTGCACCCAATGAACCACCCAGCTGCTGATAAATGTTAAAATGCCTGTCACTGTTTTTTATTGAGAACATAATGGCTCTGCTGCTTCTTCTCAGGTAGGATGTATAGTTTTCATAAAATTTATTCAAAATCGCAGATATTTCCATGAAAATTAACATTTATATTTGTCAAACTATAAGAAGAAATGAGAAACATGTTAAGGCAGAGGTAATGTGTAGAGGTCCCCAGTGCGTGATCATGGACCCTAGCTCCACCAGAATGCAGACTCCCACTCACCTTCAGGTTGGTAGATCCCAGTCTACATACTTTTCCAAACCTCTGCTCATGGGAAGCACAGACATTATTTTATAAGAAAGAGGTTCTCCATTTTACAAGAATATCTTTTTGTTGAAAATAATCCTTCTATAAAAAAATCTCACTTTCCTAACCCTCTTGCAATGTTGTACTTGGGAAAGGAAGTTTATGAATTCTAGTCACTTTTCTGACCTAGGACATGAAATCCTGGGACTTCTGCTTATGAATCTATGTTATGAATGCTTCCAACTTGGGCTGACCAGAAAAGGGATGACTTCTCAACTTTCCATTCTATTAATAGTGAGAGGGCCTAAGAAAACACTGAAATGTTGAACAAATAATAAACAAGACCTTGAATTTGTCAAGCCTTTTATACTTTTCAAAACATGGTTACAGTTAAATGATAACTAAGAATTTAAAGAGCTGGGGGCAGAGGCTGGTGAATTTACCCAGAGAAGGATGGGCAGAGGCAGGATAAAGCATTCTCTGCAACACCTTAATGCTTGGATACCAGAAATGACCAGCTGTTTCAGGGAAGCTGATGAGGCTGGGGTGGGGGGAGGGGAGGAAGTGGAGAAAGGGGGAGAAAGCATGCCCTGGTCCAGCAGGATCAGTGCCTTCTAGAGGCACTGTGGACTTTCCCATTTAGCAAACAACAGGAAACCAGTTTGGTTTAACCACATCTTCAGGGAAGGGGAGAGCAAGAAATGCTCAAAACCAGTTTAATCTTTAGGAAGCACAGAGGAAGTAATGATGCCTGCCTATAAAATGGTCTGGTCCTCTCTACATTTCCTAGGAATGGTGATGAGAAAAAGAAAAGACTGGTGGCAAAAAAGTCAGGAAACCATAACCTGGTGCATGTACTTCTCCAGGCCATGAAAGAAATTTGTCGATGGAGCATGGGACAGTAGGTAAATGACTATAAACACTGAAATGAATCTATCTTATTTCTTCATGTATGTGGCAAACTCTTAATATTTTGAATAGGGAATATGGGAAAGCTTACTGAAAGCCAAGGGTTTTAGTAAGTCAGAGAACATTCATTAAATAGTTTTATGTTGCAAGGCACTATGTTAAGGACTAGGAATGCAATTCCTGTCCTAAAAGAGCTTATAGTCTCTTGGAGGATGACAGTGTATATTAAAAAGGTGAAGGCTTGCCCAAGGACATGAGAGAGAAAGAATTATAGAACACTGCAAAGAAGCAGAAAAGTTTGGCCAGCCTGACTCCCTTCCCAATATGGAGGCCCCAGGGAGGATCTTACCCATGGGGGAAGAGCAGGCATAGCAGAGGAATGTTCCTGGGAAGAAAGCCCAAGTTTTGAGGGAATTTCCAGAGTGAAACTGTAACTGACACATGGTGTAGAAGTTGAGAAAGTCAGAATCAGGGGAATGGAAAAATTGGACATCCTGGGACAGTGTGTATTTAGTTTACGGTCTGAAGCTAGAGCAATGTTTTGCTAGGATAGGGTCAATTTGGTTTTAAAAAATCCTACTGTGACAGAGGGGAAACCTAGGCAACAGAAACAAAATATATAGATACAAAGCCAAGTGGCACAGTGGATAGAGTGCAGGACCTGGAGTCAGGGGAGATCTGGGTTCAAATTTCGCCTGTCAGTACTAGCTGTGTGATCCTGGGCAAGTCACTTAACCCAATTTGCCTCAATATTTTCATCTGTAAAATAAGCCGGAAAAGAAAGTGGCAAACTACTTCAGTATCTTTGCCAAGAAAACCACAAATGAGGTCAGGAAGACTCTGACACAACTGTAGGGTCCAGAATTCTCCTGCACAGGAATATTCACAGTTCTCCCCCAAACACTGGGACAAGTTTTATACTGAAGAAAGAAGATAGGAGCTCCATAGTGACTATGAGAGAAGTTTAATGACTATAATGGGTTACTTACAGAGGGGCAGAATGATGGATCCCTGCCAAGAGCTTAATAATCCTCAGTCTGGAGTGGTGGCCTGATGATTTGAAAACTCCAAAGAAGCCCATAGTAATGACAGAAATCAAACAAAGGGAGGAGGGGTGATAGAGCATCATTACATGGTCATCACAGTTGAGCTAATGTTTTAATTTAGTGCTTTGTACTGGGCTTGAGTCCAGAACCCTGGGCACCAAGGCCAATGTTGTTGGGTAGATGTACAGACACACAAGGTCTTATATTGGTCAGTTTGGCCTTGTTAGGGCTTTC
This sequence comes from Potorous gilbertii, assembly GCA_028658325.1. Taxonomy (NCBI): domain Eukaryota; kingdom Metazoa; phylum Chordata; class Mammalia; order Diprotodontia; family Potoroidae; genus Potorous; species Potorous gilbertii. Next base: position 115,184,709 of record CM053774.1, read on the forward strand.
ACCAATCAGGACCCCACAACAACTGAAATGACTGAATAACAAATAGGTACTATTCTAGGCAAAGCCACAATTCACTCAATCAACATTTAATAAGTACCTATGATGTGCCAAGCATTGGCCCTTGGGAATACCAAAACCAAGACAGAAACAATCCCTAATCTTAGGTAGAAAACATTATATATATATAGAAGTATGTGCAGAATAAACATAAATTGGATAAATAAATACAAGGTATGTAGCGGTGAAGGTTACTAACATCTGGGGATAAGAAAAAGTCTCATGCAGAAGGTGATGTTTAAGCTGAGTACTAAAGGAAAACTAGGGATCTGAGGAGGCAGACATGAAAAGTAAGTTCATTCCAGTCGTAGGGTACAGGCATGGCTAAGGAATAAAAAGAGACAACAGACAGTTGTGGGTAAAAAATAGAGAAGGTCAATGTAGCTGGATCACAGAGTTCAGGGTGAGGGGTAGTGGTGTTCAATGAGGAATGATATATTGGGTCCAGGTTGTGAAGAGCTTTAAAAGCTAAAGAGAGGAGTTAATATTTTTTGACCCAGCAATACCACTGCTAGATCCATTTCCAAGATGATTAGGGAAAAGGGAAAAAACCTATATGATCTAAAATGTTTATAGCAGCTCTCTTTGTGGTGGCATTCGGGTAATGGCTGAATAAGCTGGGATGTATGATTTTGATGGAGCACAACTGTGCTATAAGAGATGATGAGCTCAGAGAGCTTAGAAAAACATGGAAGGACTTGCATGGAGTAATGAAGAGTGAAATGGACAGAACCACGAGGACATTGTATACAGTAACTGCAACATTATTTTAAGAATGACTTTGAGCAAGTAAGTCATTTTGTCTATTATAAATACCCAAATTAATGATGAAATTGTAATTATGTAACTATAATATGAAGAAAGATGCTATCTACATCCAGAGAAAGAATTGATAATCTGAAGTATGTACAGAATAATTTTACATATATGTACCTACACAAATACATCATATATGTATATAAATATATGTGTGTAGATATATATAT
>CM053774.1:115186251-115220191 GCA_028658325.1 Potorous gilbertii
AAAAAATGCTTTCTATTGAGATAAAAGAGAATTGCTAGAATTTCTCAGGTGGAGGAGTGACATTGGTCTGCACTTCAGGAATATCTCTTGTGCAGCTGCGTGAGGAGACATTTGAGGACAGACACTAATTAGGAGTCTTTTGTCACACTCTGGGTGACAGCTTCAAGTCGAGTTCATGAGATCATAAGATTTAGCATTAGATCTGAAAGTTCATAAAGACCAACTCCTATCCCATTTTTTCAATAAGGAAACTCAGTCATATGAAGGTGAAATGATTTACCTAAGATGAAGGAGGTAGCATGTGACAGAGAGCGCATGCATTCAAGATCCAACACTCATCTAAAGGTCAACAAACATTTACCAAAACCTCTGTGAGAATCAGCAAGCATTGTAAGAGATACAAAGTTTAATTTAATAGGCAGTTATTAATTAACTAATCACTCAGTAAGTGTTAATTTAGCCCTGGTTAGGTAGCAAGTATTGAGCTGGGTTCTGAGGATATAAAAATAGAATTAAAAACAGCTTCTGTCCTCACTGTCGAACCCTCTACTTGAGGATACAACATGTAAGCAGATTATCTGAGGCAGAATAATAACAGCTGGGGGAGCAAGAAAGGGTTTTCATAGAACTTGGCGCCTAACCTGAGCCTTAGAGGAAGTTAGGGATTCCATGCGGGGGCATGAAGAGGGAGCACATTCCAGGCATGGCGGACAACTTGTGCCAAGACTTGGGCAAGAGATGGAATGTTGTGAATGGGAAACAGCAAGTGGTCCAGTTTGGCTGGAACAAAGAATTCATGCAGGGGAGGGATGTGAAATAAATCTGTAAAGTTAGGTTAGGTTGGAATGAGACTATGGGATGGAGGGCAGGGGGAGAGGGCAGGCAGAGCTTTCAATGCCAGACAAAAGAGTGTGTACTTCATCCTAGGAGCAATAGGAGAGTGATCTTGGCAGCTGTATGGAGCATGGATTGGACAGGACACAGAGAGAGAGAGACAAATTAGGACACTAGTGCATTGTAGAGACAACAAAACTACTACTAGTACTGGCACTACTACTACTAGTATTACTTCCAGTACTACTAGAACCACTACTAATACTATCAGTACTACTACTTCTGACAACAGCAATGATAATATGCTCAATATGCCACCATCCATATTCCAAGAGGGGACATCAGAGCAATGCCTCAATAGAGGAATCATAACCAGGATGATGTATGTCATACACTTCTTGTGCCTTAAACCCTGAACCACCTAAGAATTAGGCTCTGGCTACTGACTGGGTTAGTGCCCCAGGCAGTGTGACAGTCCTAAGTATCAAAGAAATGTGTGGGTGGCAAGAAATAACAGGTTAGCTCTTCTCAAGTCTGCCATGATGATCAACTTGAGAACAACCAAGCGGGTGGTTCTTCTTTGTGATCTGGTACCTCCAAAAGGCATAAAATATGGGAACCAGTCAGAAATGTCAGTATCCCTGGAAATGCTTCAGTGCATTCTGACTGAACACTTAAGTGGATAAATCACAAATGTGCATGATGTGAATACTTTCATATATACATATCACAAAATTGGAAATAGATTTTATCAATTATAGGTACAAATTCTTCTTTTTTGTCAATGGTACTTTTAGTTACAAGTCACGCAATGTATTATTGACCAATGCAGGGCACTTTATAAGAAAGAACTTCATCTCTAAGCCTAAATTAGATGAGATAAAAGATAAAATTGAGATACTACTGAAATCTGAAGAGAAAAATAAGAAATTGAGGTCCCTGAAAATCTTCACTTAATGCAAAGTCCAGGAATTATTCATCATAATGCAATAGATGACAAGAATAATACTGATATCTTGAATGATTTTGAAAAGGAGATGAGTGTACTTTGACAGGAATTTGAAAAATCCTTGTAGGGTCTAATGGCATGAATCCAACTATACAACTGATTATACCAAGAATAAATCATAGCTTAGCAAATGGCATTTGCTAAAACCCTCATCTGTTTGCTTTGTTTAATCATTTTCAGTTACATCCAACTCTGTCACTCTTTGGGGTTTTCTTGGCAAAGATATGGAGTGGTTTGCCATTTCCTTCTCCAGCTTATTTTACAGTTGAGGAAACTGAGACAAAAAGGGTTAAATGACTCCCTCCAGGTCACATAACAAGTGAATGTCTGAGGCCAAATTTGAACTCAACTCTTTCTGACTCTAGGCCCAGCACTCTCTCTGCTACACCATCTAGATGCCCAGAAACAACAACAAAAAAACTCATTATCAATTCAATACAATACAATACAATGCAATGCAATAATCGTTTATTAAGCACATACTATGTACCAGGTCCTCTGCTAAGTTCCGGGTTACAAATAATAAGAAAGACAGTCCATGACCTCAAGGAGCTTCAATCTAATTGGAGAAAATAATACACAAAAAAAGGAGGGAGAGAGGGTACCCAGAGCAGGGGCATGAGGATGTTGGAATTGAAGTCAACCAGAACAATTAGTGATAGATAGATGGGAATCCTGATCCCTGAAAACAGGGTAGCTTCGGGAGGAGTTTTTTATTCTGTCCTTCAGCCCTCCAAGCAGAAGGATAAAGGCAACTGAGGGGTGTGGATGAGGCATAAGTACCAAGGCAGAGGCAGTCTTCATGAGGATAAGTTTCTTGGTGATCAGCTTAATAGGGGGTGGCGTGGGAGGGAGGGAGAGAAGTGATGATGAAGATGAGGAGGAAGATGTTGGAGTCTAAACCCATGAAAATTAAGTGAGAAATGAATACATTCTCTGATAATATTTGAAAGAAAGCATAAAATCACTTCTGAACATACATATGATTGTAAATGAGGCAGCCATTGCCATGGTAAGAATCTTATGATGAGAGATGGAGCTGTCCAGAAGTGGAAAGGGAGGGAGGGAAAGATAGAGATCTTAGAGCTCTCCAGAAGGTCCTTGTATTTTAGGATGTACAAGTAAACAGTAAGAGTGAAAATCTGGTGCATTCCATGCCAAATTATGTAAAACAAATGACTATAGGAAAAGAAAGACACATTATATATTAAACATTTGTAAATATATAAAAGTTGTAAAAATACATATCATTTAATTATTTTACATTGTCCTAATGTATTTGCACACTACTATATATTCACTGCATTCTCCTCATCCACTAATTTAGCAATCTTATAAAAAGGAAAAAGAGATAAGGCAGTCTGATCAGTCTTCTTTTCCTCCTTCTTTTCCTTTTCCTTCTCTTTCTTTACCTTCTTGTCTTTTGCATTTGTTTTCTGAATTAAAACTTTGATAATGTTTCTTTTTTCTTTTTATTTTTCTCATTTATTTATTTATTTAAAATGTTCTACAACCTCTTCCTTAAAATTAAGATTTTATCCGCCCACACACCTCCCCCCACTACTCCCCTCCCTCCCTATGACAGCATTCAATTCTGTGTAGGTTCTATGTGTACTTTCCTATTGAGGACATTTTCACTATAGTCATGCTATGTAGTCACACTAAAATAAATGGAAGAAATCATATAACAAATCAAAATATAATACACTAAACCCCCCCCCCCCACACACAAACATGATCTGCTACATTTGCAAATGATTTCCATATTTCTTTCTCTGAATGTGGAAGGCATTTTGCCTTAGAAAATCATCATTGGGATTTTTTTTGATAATGTTTCTTAAAATCATTTGTCAAATGGCTCATTATTTGTTAATTGAGTAACATTACAAATCATTGTCACCATTGGCTTAGAATCCCAGTCATCCCAGTCATACCTCTTCTCTCTTGTGTACAAATCCCTTGAAAGTCATCATATTGCTTCATTGTTAACTTGGCAAGGACAATGTCATTTAGGGTAAGCCCTTATAAACTGGCTTCCACATATAAGGACACTTTCTGAAATGATCATTAATATGTCAAGAAAAGAAAAATAAAGCAAGAAAAAAGATGTAGATCAATCTACTGTGGTGGTAGTGTATAAAGTATGGATCCATTATCCTCAGGCTTCCCATGAAGTTCCTGGTCAAAATGACCATCTGGGTAAGTCAGCACAGTAAGATTATCACCATCAGCCTGACCCAGAAACTTTAACTTCAGACTAAATCTTGCAGTAGAGGATCACATACATAGAGAGAAGTACAAAAGTCAGTCCAGGTTTGCAGCCCATGCAGCAAAATGGGTTCAGCCCTCCCTTCCCCCTAGTCTGCCATAATAGAAAGTCCAAAAGAACTTTATTGTTCAGTCATGTCAAAATCTTTGCGACCCCATTGGGAGTTTTCTTATCACAGATACTGGAGTGGTTTGCCATTTCCTTCTCCAGCTTATTTGACAGATGAAGAAACAGAGGCAAACAACGTTAAGTGACTTGCCCAGGATCACACAGCTAATACATATCTGAGGTCAGATTTGAACTCAATGAAGATTAGTCTCCTTGGCATTTCACCCGGTGCTCTATCCACTGTACCACCCAGCTGCCCAAGCACAAAGCCAGCCTTGTTTAATTGGATGACCTGGGGTGCTTCAGGATTCAGAGCACAGACTTGATTATATTGAACATTTATGACAAATAAATGTTCCAAATAAAAAGATCTGAAAGGAGAAGATTGGAGTCCTTGCTGAAATCACCACATCTGTGACAGGATGAGAATTCCCTTTCTCTCCTATCTCTTACCTCTCCTATCCTCCCACCTTCTCGGGGATGCTTGAAGACCACAAGACTCAGCACACCCTATTCCACTGAAAAGACACATTTCCAGATCAGATTGAGGGGGGACATGTCCAGACATTAAGTGCTTGAACATTATTGAAAAAAATGAAAAAAAACCCAATACAGTAAAAATAATGGTCCACATTTATTTTGTGTTTTAAGGTTTGCGCAGCACTTTATAGGTATAAGGGTGCTCTACTTTATTTGTTTTTCAACAAAACTCAAGTTTTGAAGGGGCAACAGACAAGATATTACAACATAAAAGAAGTTTGTTTCTTGTCCTTCATTTTGAAGAGGACCCATGACATCACAGGGTAATGTCTTGATTTGCATGTGAATTAGATTTACATTAACCTACATGTTTGCAATAGAGGTCAAGCTGAGGTCAGGCTGACCACTGAGGAAAAGGAATGCCTTCAGCATCCAAGGAAACATCCCACACCTTAGAAAGGACCCGAGGCTTGAAGGACGCAGGAGTCCGAGGAAGCGGGTCAGTGGGTAGCAAAGTGATTTGTCTATTGCCAGCACCTTTCCTGGCACAGAACTTTGTGAAGCCCTTCTAGAGAGATAAAGAATAACCAGGCCATGCCGTTAAACGGTTGTGAGGTACCTTAGCCATTTGTGTTCCCTAAATGTAGTTTCTGTCTACTCCCGTCCACTCCCCCACAGATTCCTGGTCTATCCGTGGGACAGTACACTGCAGATTTTGTCAGGAAATGCTTTTGTAACTCCTGCTTTTTCTATGATGTTGGAGTAAATGCCTTTACTAAAGAACTGAGCTTCCTGATTTATTGTTCAATTGAAGTACACCTGTGGGGGCTTCTGAGATACGGGCTAGGATGATAGATACTTACAGAATCCTAGGACTAGTAGTAGCTCCCCATCTGGGGACCCAACCAGCCAGTGCCAATGCTGGTTGAGGGAGTGAGACCAGAGGAGATGTTACACACATATTAATTAATTTCATCCTCACCACATTTCTGAAGGGTAGGTGCCATTAGGTGAGATAGTCAGTGTCATAGTAAGTGCTCAAGAAAACACTTGTTGAATTGAACTAGATTATTGCCACTTTTGAAAAGATGAAATTAGAAACCTCAGAAAGGTTGTGCCTTGCACAAGGTCATACTCATAGTGGTTATCTGAAGTAGCTTTTGAACCTAAGCCTTCCTGACTTCAAGCCCAGAGTTCTATCCAGTAAAGACAAAGGGCACATGTAGGTGGAAAGTAGATGGAGAAAAGGGTCTGGATGTGAAGTATATTTTAGAAGTAGAACTGAGAAACCTTAGTCATATCACAGCCCTCACGGAGCCTAGAATCCGGTAGAAGCATAGTATGTGACAACCACAGATAAAAATGCATACATGATACAAATGCCATGTGGAGACCAAGGTCAGACGGGGAGGTGCTCCTTCCTGGTAGGGAAGTCATTAAGGTCTCATTTAAAAGGTGGTACTGGAGTCAGTCTTTAAAGAAAGGGCAACAATTCAATAGTAAAAAGGGAGAAGAAAAGACAATCCAGGCACCAAGGTGGGAGAGCTTAGGGGCACTCTTGTAGCATATAAGGAGGGGTTGAATTTTGAGACGAGAGAAATGAAAGGAAATGGAATTAGAGAAGGAAGATGCGACTGAAATGAGGAGTCAGAATCATTATGGAAATGGGGGTGGCCTTTGAAGAAAAGACATGAATGAATGTAAAGGACTGGGACCATTTCCAAGCCAGGTAAAACAGCGTGAATGAAGATACGGAGACAGAAGGAGGATCAGATGAGAATCACGTGAAATTGGCTTTGACATTTCAGTGATTTATTATTCACTTTCCTACCAATAATGCAGACATAAACCTTTATCCATCTTCTTTCCTCCCTTCCAAGTCTTCCATGGGAAGTGGAGAGGGGTGGGATCTACCTAACATGTTAAGGGTCTATGGCTAGATCTCTTCACTCTCACTTTAGCGAGACTGGTGACCTGCACAGCCCTCCCTCACTCCAACAAAGTCAAGTGCAAGTCATGTCATCATTTCTCTGATGGCATGGTCTTCTTTGGCAATGAAGGATGAACACAACAACACCGCTTTACTTGGGTACTAATGATATAATCTAGCACTTAGCAAAGTGTCCCAGTGATTTGCTTAGTGCCTGTTACATTGTAGGTACTTAATAAATGTTGCATGATTGAAACTCAGATGGTTAATCAGTTGTCCCTAATACTCACTACATTATGGACCCACTTTATTTTCTTGTTATAGTTCTCTTTTATGGAATATCTTCTGCATGACTTTGCACTATTATCCTGCTGTAGTCTATTTTGCCCACTGTAAATCTCTCCATGGCAGTTTGGGTCACTTCTAACTTTAATTCTTCAGAGGCTAATGATATTTTGTTTTGGAACCTGATTTGGAAGCAGGAATGCAACCCTGTTTTGACTATTAATGGGGAATAGGTCTCACCAACTGCTCTGTCAGACTTCCTCCTCAATACGCACTACCAGTCTAGGACCAATGACCCTTCTACACCGGATCCTTTCCTTTAAATCTCAGGGGCAATAATCCATTTCACATTGGAGTGAGCCTCAGGGCAGGACTTAACTGAGTGAGGCTTAGTAACTAAAAGATGTCTTACTTTCCCATGAATAGTTGGGTCAAAGGATGCCATTCACCCTTGATTTTAGCATCAAACAGTGTCAATAACTGTCTGCTCTGCTGACCCTTACCCTGACTTTTTAGGATACCATTTCTCAGGGATTAATGGTGGTACAATGGATAGAGCATGGGTCTGGAGTCAGGAAGGCTCATTTTCCTGAGTTAAGTCCAGTCTCAGATACTTACTAGCTGTGTGACCTTGGGCAAGTCACTTAACTGTTTGCCTCAGTTTCCTCATCTGTCAAATGAGTTGGAGAAGGAAATAGCAAACTATTGCAGTATCTTTGCCAAGAAAACTCAAAATAGGTCACAGAGCTACATATGACTGAGAATGACTGAAACATCCAAACAACAATATGTACACACAAACACCAACCAAGTAGCCAGGTCATTTGAGAGGGAGAGCCACAACAGTTAAGGAGGAGGGGACCAGAAAAGGATTCCTATAGAAGATGATTCCTAAACTTCATCCTAAATTAACAGAAGACATCTATGATGTCGCAGTAAGGAAATTTCTTGGGCAGAATCAGCCTTGGGAATTTCTTCCAGAGTAATCTCAAATCAGAAAATTTTGGAATCTGACTCTTTAAAGAAAAAAAAGGAGTTCTTTGAGCACTCTATCTCTTGGAAAGGGTTGAGGAATAGCGGTACGTTGAGCAGCTTGAAAGATGAGGAAGGGACTAGTTTATGGCACCAAACTACATTGCATGTTTATCTTTCATATTACACTAAACTTGTGGTTGTATTGGTACAGGAGACTCCCCTTTGGGAAATGCCCTCTCCCAGGACTGTAGCTCTTGAGAGTTGTGTCAGCTGTATTAAAAAAATTAATAAAATATGTGGAGTTTTTAAATGGAAAGAAATGTACATATTTAATGATCAATAAATGTTGATTGATTAAAGACTGTTTTACTAGTGGCAAAACCACTTTAAGTTCTGATATTTGAGGTTATTTGAATGAAATTAGATCAATTAAATAATAAATTAACATGCATTTCAATACCTACTAAGTCCATTTTGAATTAAGTTTTCAATGACATAAACACTTTTTATGAGGTCAGTTGAGATGAACACCTAGATCATACCTCTGATTAGGAAGATGAGAGTTTTTTAAACTTACAAGCTGAAAGTTATCTAAATCATTTTATAATAACTACCATTGGTGCTATAAGGTTTGCAGAGTGCTTTAAAAACATTATCTCATTGGATCCTCACAGCAACCCTGGGAGGTAAGTTCTTCTATTATCCCCATTTTACAGATGAGGAAACCAAGGCAGAAAATGGTTAAGTGCCAAGGGTCACACTTCTAAGACATATCTGAAGGTAGAATTGAACTTATGTCTTCCTGACCCCTAAATCCACTGCACCATGTAGTTGCTGCTTTTAGTAAAAGCATCAAGATAGCAGATTTTATGAGTCATTTAATTTTATATCACCATGATTTATGTGTGATATCTTTCATACTTGTGGGAGAAATGAATCTTTTAAAGAGATAACTTGTTTAAAGAGAAGTTTATTTCATTATGAATTATAATATTTTTAAAAATTTGATTTTATTTTCAGTTCTGAATTTCTAAATAATTTTATATATAAATCAGGATCATGAAGAACAAATAAAATTTTAAAAAGTCTGTCATACTAATTATGAAAGCTCCTTTCTACTGGGGATTGAGGTGGATAGTATTGATTTCTGGGTAGGAGACTTTGGCATCTCATTGGTGAAATCTGATTGGCTCTCATTAGCTTAGCCTGACCCACCTGGCTCTCAGAAACTTTACAAAGCCAAGCTTTCCCAGAGCATTCCAGGTCTGCACATCCTACAAGCTGAGACCAGCCTACTGAGATGAGCCTAATTGGAGCAAGGAACACATCTGGAAGGTCTGTGTTTAAGATGTGTTCCCGGTTTTAGTATCACAGGATAGGAAATTTTCAGATAATATGCAATCAGGGAGAACTTATTAAGTGTTTACTGTATGTCAGGCATTGTGCTAAGCCTTAGAGATCCAAAGAATGACAAATGGTTAAGGTTGCATTGAAAGGAATGAGATGTGTCTGGTGCACATTTGGCTCAGAGGTGGGGCATAGGACAGAACCCATCCAGCATCCCTGTTACAAGAAATGTAACAGCAGAAATGGCCCACTGCCTTCCTGCTACACTGTTACTGTCATTTATTCACTTGTGTCCAACTCTTCATGACCCTATGGACCATAATACACCAATATTGTCCGTGGGGTTTTCTTGGCAAAGAGACTGAAGTGGTTTGTCATTTCTTTCTTCAGTATTGGATCATACCTCTCCCTTACTGCATCAAATGCACATCTATGTGTAAGGCAGCTAATTCTTGAAAACCCAAGATCTAATCACAGAAAAGGGACTAGTAATGAAATGTTATTAATAATAAAAAGCTATAATTTGTACAGCACTTTAAGGTCTGCCAAATGCCCTGCCTGGGTTACTTCATTTAATCCTCACATCAACCTGGAGAGGTAGGTGCTATTACTATCTCTGTTTTGCAAATGAGGAAACATCAGAAAGAATCAAGTTACTTGTCCAGGGACTCCCAGCTAGTAAATGCCTGAGGCAAGATTTGAACTCCGGTCTCCCAGACTCCAAGTTCATTGTAGAAGATACTTTATGAAACAAACTTTAAAAATAAGGCCTTGCTAAGGTGATTGCTTTATGAGGTGAGAACAAATCCCTCGTGGGGGGTGAGAAAGAGGGGATTTGTGTCTGCTGAGGCTCTCTCTTCTGGGCACTCTTCTTCCTCTATACTGTCTCCATGGGTGTTCTCATCACCTTCCATGGTTCAATGATCATCTGTATGCCGGTGATTTTAAGATCTGTTTCTACAGCCCTAATCTTTCTGCTGACATCTGACCTCCCACCACCAGCTGCCTATTCAGTGTCTCAAACTGGATGTCCTCTAGCTCTCTCAAACTCAGCGTATCCAAAACAGAACTCATTGGCTTTCTCCCCAAACTCTTTCCTCTTCCAAACTTATACGGGAAGTTCTACTATAACACTTGTGAAAGCTGAGTTTGTTCCAATATGGCTGATATAATAGGGAACAGTTTGAACACGAATGTGAATTTTGTATTGGCTTCAGTGTGATTTTGTCATGGGGAAAGCTATACTATGGTGAAGGGGTATGGATCATTTAGGTTACCTCTCTGGAAAGGTTGGGGGAGGGTGCATCCAACTTGTGATGAGAGGAAATCTTTGGTTTCAACAGGGGAAGGGACTTTGCTCATCTTCTTCAGCATAGGATGTGGTGAGAGCTGCTAGAGGGAGGGTAACACTCAGTAAAGCAAGAGACAAGGACTTGAGAAGGGAAAGAAAGGACAGCAGACCCCCAAGGTGCCCCCCAGAACAGGTGACAATAACCGCAGACCCCTTTGACTCCAACCACCCTGGAACCACTTGACCAGAGGAAAACCAGGTCAGAGATGATTGCAATTCACCTCACTGTAGGGTTGGGGAAAGTTGGTGTTCCCTTGTGGCATCTCAGGGAAAAAACTATACCAAACACTTCATGTGACCAGTCATAAGGAGAACCTAAGGGTCATTGGCTGGCACTGTAGTGACTTGAATCCCAGGTCTCTTGTGTCTTAACTTCAGCATCTTCCCCTAAGACCAAGTTTGAATATTGGACACTAACTCTATTTTCCCCATAAGCCCTGTCCTGTCTTGCTAACATCACTTTCTAATCTCTCTACTACAAAACAAAGAGCTCCAGGTGATCTCTGATGATGAGCTAGTGGAAAATGTTGGGCAGCGGAGACTGCTGAATCAACCTGAGGTGCCCTCAGTGCCTAGCCTTGTTGGATATCCCCTTACCATGGCTAAGTAAATTTCCTTTTGTTGACTGTGGGATGACATACAAGTACCTTATGTCATTCCAGTATTGAATCTAAACTATCAGGGGGCTGGTCTGAATCAGGCCTAGCATAAAGCAATATACAACACAGATACTACACAAGAAATGAGGGAAAAAAGATGGCATTAGGGTGATGTAGGCTAGGAGGAGAAGATGGGATGATTTAGAATAGCATGGTGAAGGTGAAAGATGACAGGTAGACCTTCTCTCACACTCTCCATTACACTGGTACTTGATTTTCCATGGTCTCTTCAAGAGTCTTCCATTAGCTCCATCATTGAGCATGGTTTCTCCATTTGAAGTTCGTGCAATAAAAATTTTTCATAGAATTCAAATTATGATGGCAGTAGTATACTGGCCCAGGTCATCGTTCCTGCTTTCTGAAGGAGTGAAACACCCCGTACACCATCTTCTTCTTATGTCCAATTCTTGCTTATCCAAGGGGCCTTTAGTCTCCATCTAGAAGTTCAAACTCCTCATCTCTCAGCCTCCTTAAATCCGATAGCCCATTCCTTCACACCACCTCAGCCAAACTTAGGACATTCAAAGTCCTCCTTACTAGCAGCTTTTCTACCCCTTTAATTAGGAACTTAAACATGATCCTAAATTCCACATCTCCTTAGGCCTTACCTCTCATATTTTCTTCACCCTTTTTGGGAGCTTCATTCCTTTAATTCCTCATTACTTTCTCAGGCCATTACCCCTGCTCTGAGTGCACATACCTTCCTCTTGACCTTGTTTTTAGCTGTTTCAACGGCTATTGAATGCCTTGCCCCCTTACCCTATCACCACTTCTTTTTTTCCTAGCCTAAGCTCTGTGTTAGAGCTCCTGTCCTCTGCCTCCTCTGCTCCCTACCCACAGGCAGCTTAATACAGTTAGAGGATGTCTCATAAAAATGATATAAATTTGTGTTAGATCTTAAATGGGTCCTTGCTGCAGCAAGGCAATCTTTTCATTCCTCCCTAATTAATTCCCTATCTCACTCCCCATAAAAACTATTCCAAACCTTCTCTTCCCTCCACAAGTCCCCACATCTCTTCCTCCTCTCCCCCACCTCCTGCTTTCACCCAAAGACCTCCGCTCTGACTTTACTGAAAGGAATTAAAGCTATTCAGTGGGAACACCCTCCTCTTCCACTCTATTCATCTCAAATCCCCTTGGAAACATCTCTCACCATCCTCCTTTCCCTTAGCAACGAGGTGGCTTGTCTTGCCCAGGCCAAACTAACTACGAGTGAAGTTGATCCTATCCTCTCCTGTCATCACTAGCAAATGGCGTCGTCAATTATCCCATGTCTGTCTTGACAATATAATGTCAAAAGCCTTTCCTAATATTATGATTTCTTCCCTACTGACATTAAACATTCCCAAGCCCCTCCTCCATCCTTAACCAATAACTTTATGAGGCCCTACCATCCCGCAAGGTATTTTCCTTTAAATTCTCCCTTTATTAGCTACATTCCTTGGGAAAACTAGGTATATTCAAGGTCTCCACTTCCTCCCCCATTCACTCACTCCTCTTCAACTCTTTGACATCTGACTTATCTCAGAACTGCTCCCTAGAAAGTTACCAATCATCTCTTTGTTGCCAAATCCAGCACTTTATTTTCTCAGTTCTCATCCTTTTAATTGTATCTTACAGTTGATACTGCTGACTACTCATCCTCTCGTCCTGGATACTGTTTATTCTTTCCCGAAACAACTCATTCAAGGTTCTCCTTCTGCCTGTTTGACTGTGTCTTCTTGATCTGTTTCCTACGACGGCTTCATCATCTGTACAGTGGCCCCTAACTTGTTCGCACATCTAACTGCTAGAATTTGTTCCTTTCAGATTACCTTCCATGTACTCCATATGTATCCTACATCTGCCTGTATTGCTGTATGTTTTCCCTATTATAATGTAAGCTCCTGGAGGATAAGGATTTGTTTTGCTTTCTCTTTGTTTTATCTCTGAGCTCAGTGCTTGGCACATAGAAAACACCAGATGTGGTGGTGGTTTGTTTTTTTTTTTGATGGATTGATTGAGTTTTGTGGAAGCAAGGCACTATGCTAATCTTAGATCAAAAAGTCTTACAGGTAGACTAGATATTGCTAATGTGAAGACAACTATGGAGAAATATGTTTCCACTGGATAGATTACTATGCTTAGGCAAGATAATGGAAAGTACCTGATCAGACTCGCAATATTCATTTTTAGAATTTTCTAATCGTAACTCATTTCAGTGTCTTACTAACTACACCTTCACCAGCTTTCTAACTTTGAACTTCTCCAATTATGTTCCAACTCTCTACCATCAACATTTTGTTCCTTGTCTCTTCAACATAGATGTAAAACTGTAAAGCCACATTCCACTTTAGGGAGAATATAACTACAAGACCTGCTTGCCTATCCATGGCCTAATTGTCTACTTATGTACACTAAGTTAAGACAGAAAATTGCAGAGTGCTAAATTCTTTGGCTTATTAGAGATCATTTAATCTAAACACATAACACAATACATAAGTGAAGGTTATACTCTCCACCTCAGTTGATATCTTTATAGGATATAATTATATAGCATATACTCTACATAAGATAGAATCATAGAAGACAGGGTTTCAATGTGTTAATGAGGTGTCAATATCCATATTTCCTTTATGAGGATTAAACACTTCACTCTGATTAAGAACAGAGTGAATGGATGAACCATGACTGTGTCTATAGATGACCTTGAAGTTGGAAAGTCTAAGGCAGTCCAGCCCTAAAATAATGAAGTGTGAATCTTGTGCCTATATCAGAAGGGAAAAGGGAGGGGTGGGGCGGAAAAGTTGGTTTTCTTGGCTAAGGTATAGCAGAAGAGCTACTCTCCTAGGAGATAATTCTACACATCCTGATCCAGCAGTTGCAGTTAGTTCAAGTGGTATAACTAAAGGATCAGAGAGGCATATACGCTAGATATACGTAGAGAGAATTAGTTAAGGAACAAAGCAAGTTCAAGGAGCATGACCTCCAGCAGCAAACATGAGAGCCAACTATGACCCCCAAAGAAAATCAGGCCTGGCACTTGAGAGCTGAGCTTCATGAGGCTTCTCTAAGGAGATTAAGGACATGTGTAGTACCAGATTTGTGAAGTACTTTGACCACGTGTATACTCTACTGGCTTGAGGCCTTTTAGTTACCCTCAATCTTGTTTAGCCCCTCTGCTTAGATGGCTCTGTTGACATATGGCCACTGCATATGGTATAGCTTCTTGGAGGTGAGAGCTTAGTGAATCAGGTGGACAGCCAAGGTGGATGAGCAGCCCTGAAAAGGGTTCAGCAGTCCTCATATTAGACGTGCTGGTCCTCCTTAACACCTCATACCTCCCTCTAATAGGAGTAGCCACACACAGAATACCCTTAAAATCCAATGTAGCAGCTGTATTCTTTAGAGCCAATACACTAGTACAAATGGGAGGAGTAGGCCAAGGGGGTGATACACAAAGGTTAGTATGGTAAACTCTCTTTCCTACTCTGCTGACCTCTGGCATAGGCAAAGGGGTAGTATTCTACAACAGTTCCCAATCCAGTCTGCCTCAAGCTCTCCAAACCTTCAGCTATAGCTGTCACCAGTCACTTTTTACTCAATGAAGTTGTTTCCTTCTGACTTAATCTGAGAGACATTGTGGCTCATAGTTTATAAAGGGATCATTCAGTGTTAATACCTTGTTAATGATTTAATAGCCCATTATCAATTATTATATCAGCTGAGGGGATGGAAGGGGGCAGATTCTTCCTTCACATTTAGATAAGGAGAATGAGGAGGACACAGATGGTACATGACTAGTCCAAGGTCATAAATGTAGAAAGCATCAGCCTTTAAAGCTAGACCTCTTAAATCTATTTACTCTTGGGCTACAGGAATGGAAAAGAACACACACAGGAACCAGCAGAGCCTGAAGATGGAGCAGAGGGGAAACACAAATCAGAGATGATTCTTTTGTAAAATAGTTTGGCTTATAGGATTAAAAATCAATGCACATTTTGGTGATATATTTGAATGAAAGCCACTAGACTATAACCAGTTATCAAAGTACTTTGTTTTAGTTGCTTTTACTGAAACTGCTGATGTTTCACTTGACTGTGATGATTTATTTAGTCTAGTGGTCCACTAGACTTGCTCAATTTAAACCACCTTATTGAATGACATTGGAGAAAAGCAAAATCTTCAGAAGGCAAGTGGAAAAGAATTGAAGAAAAAGGAGAATATTGGAGGTTCAGAGAACAATTAGAATTTAACAGAATATTAAAGCTCCAAGGAACCTTAGAAATTTTCTAGCCTAATCCCTTATTTTACAGATGAGGAAATTGAGCCAAGGAGAAGGGAAATGATTTGTCTAAGACCTCACAATCAGTTAGTGGAAGAACTGGTACTAAAACCCATGTCTTTCTTGACTCATTTCACCCAATCCAGTGCATTTTTCATGGATTTTTTTCTTTTTCCCTGCCCTTCTCATCTACCAGTTTTCCAGAAGAGTGTTCTGAGGGAATGGAGGCTAAATCGGGAAGAAGAGGGCTGAATATTCTTTAGCATATGTCTGCATATTTGCCTGTTCACATGGCGCCTTTTACTTTAGACTAAACATTTTTGATGAATGTATTTGGGGGTATAAGGGGAAGGAGAGCATATTTGTCTCAAAACAATGCTATAAATTTTGTTAACCCCAAATTTATAATTACATGTGGTTCACAAAGTGCCACTCACACAAGTACATGATGTGCAGCATGAAATCTGAAACCTATCATTTTTATGGTACATAACATGGCAGTACTGAAATGGAACTGGCTAAGAAGCTACCAGCTGAAGTTACCAGCAAGAATGATACAGAGCTGGGGGCACAATTGGAGCTGGGGCAACCAGGGAACTGGAGCATGGAGCTATCCAACGTTTTGGGCCACATGATATGCTTTCCTGGATGACATAGCAACTCCTGACCAGTCCCTTGTGTTCCTGATAGGGGGAAGGATTTAATGAAAAATGATTGGAGATCGAGTCAACAAGAATCTCTCCTTCATTGATGTATCAAAGAAGTTGAAATAAGGAAGACAATGAATTGAAATAAGTGAGACAATGAGTTGAAATAAGTGAGAAATAGAAGAGACAATGAGTTGTAATTTGAAAATGAAATGGATTAGTGTATTGGAAGTTCTTTGTAAACTTTAAAGCAATCTGTAAATACTGGTGCTTAAATGCCTTCACCCCTTTCTCTTTGGGGCTCTGTTCTCAGGGCATACACTTACTTTCCTTTGGACATCCATCAAGGAGCAGGGAAGGGATTTCTTTCTCCTCCCCGCTCCTACTCCTTACCCCAAGAAGTAATGGCTACTATATAAGCGCATGACAGGGTGACATCTGGCTACCTAAGTAAGCTATATACTCTGGTCTTCTGGTTTCCATTTTCATGTGTGAGTCTAGGCCATGAACTTGGAGTCCTGTCAAATAACATTTCTAGTTTTGGTAGCTCTCTGGTTAAACGTTCCTGGCGTAAAGTAAGCATCTAATAAATGTTTTATCTATCCATTATGAGCTTGTATGTTCTAGAATCAGATGGCAGCTCCCTGTTAGAGTGCCATTTCTACAGCAGCATGCTTTTTAGAGGGGAAGACAGCTATTTCCAGGGCAATCCAAGAGTGAAGCACCGAAGAAAGCCCAAACCATACTGAGACTGACAAGAGATTTGGATCTGAGAAGTCACTCAGGCAGTACCAGTACAGGTGAAATATTTCTTCAATAGACCCCAAAGGACCTGTACCCTTTCAGAGGAGTATAACAAGCTAATATTATTATTATGCAAGTAACCACTCTCAGCCTTGGTTTTCTAATCTGTAAACTGGGATAGTAATGACACCCATTTCACAGAGTTGTTGTGAAAGTCAAAGAAAATTACACTGTAACATATTTTGCAAACTTTAAAGTGATATGTAAATGCTTATTTTTATTAATTGGTTATTTGAGATGTTTTATGTTCACTGTACCTGTCCATATGTACACTTGTGATTTTATATCGTATTTTTGGCGTTGAAGGAAACAAGCAACTGTCTATATATTACATCCATATTGTACAAAGGACATAATTTCTAGAATAAATTCTGTTACCCACATTTTGAGAAAACAACAGACAAGAGCCATACCTATCCTTTATTTTGGAGTTTTCCCAGGAATTACACAAGAGTAAGAGATGCAAGCCAGAGTGAAAGAATAAGCCTGGCATCTTTCCTCTGTCACAAAACAGCTCTTTCTTTTATGCATTTCTATCTCCAAATCAGAGGATGAGATTTTGATAATAAAGACTGTCTTTTTTGTTGATGTTTTTTACCTACTTGAATCTTCAGCTCTTAACACCATTCTTAGCATGTATTGCATTTAAGGGCTCTTTTATTCATTTATTCAGATTTATTCTTTCATTAATTGAAATATTGACAAGTAATCCTGGATTGCTTGTAGACATCATGAAAATAAGATTTAATATGGGGCTGAATCAGAGAAAAATAGCCTGAGGTATCCTGTAAGTGAGACTGGTGACCTGTTTATAACTAATTTTTGTCAAATAGTTATATATAAAGGGCTAGAGTCAGGTAAAAGACTTGTAATATCATCTGATAGCATTAGTATCAGACATCCTGAGATAAGAAAACTTCCTTAATGAGTGTAAGCCTACTACAATTTACTGTGTTAAAGGGTTGCCTCAAGCCCCAGAAGGCTAAGCCACCTGGCTGGCTCACAAGGCCAGTATTTGAACCAAGGTCTTCCTGACTTTGAAGATAGCCCCCTTATCCTCTGCATCATGGTATCTCTAAGACATATACAAAATACGTAAGAGATAAAAGGCAACCTTGGTGGAGGAAGACACTAACAGCTGGAGGTTAGGGGTAGGGCCACCAAGAAAGACCTCCTACAGAAGACAGCTCTTGAACTGAGTTTTGAAGGAAAGTAAGCATTCCAAGAGATTCATATGAGGAGTGCATTTCAGGCACAGGGGACTGCCAGTACAAAGATGTGGAGAAGGGAGCTGGAGTTCTGTGTGTGAGGAACAGTAGGAAAGCCAGTTTGCATGGAGAGGAGTGATTTGTAAATAAGTCAGGCTGTGTAATTAGGACAGTAACGTTTAATAGGACAGTTAGATGGCACAGTGGATTGAGTTCTGGGGCTGGAGTCAGAAAGATCCATCCCTTGACATATACTAGCTGTGTAACCCTGGGCAAGTCACTGTAATGAAAATTGAAGGTAATAGACTTCACTTGGAACCATTGGGGGAGGAATTTGTTTAAAGGGAAAGTTTGCTTGCCTGAAGGCTTTCACACCTTTTCGTAATTAGGTACTGAAGTGCATTTTGTGGATTGTGAGGCATTCTGGCTCTATATATACTCTGAGGTGAGGTTTTGCTTTGGGACTCAAATCATTGGAAGAGTGTTTGTGTGAATTGGCCAGAGAAGACTCTGGGCAGTCACTAAGGAGCCTCCTGACTTTGAAAACCTAAATGTTGGTGCTTTTCTCTCTGGTAGTGATGTCTACAGTCAGACAGGTTGAAGCTCTGTCTGTTGGTCTTTCTGTTTGTAATTTCTATTTGTATTTTCTCTGAAGTTCAGGGTACTGACTTGTCCCCCTGAACTAAATGAATGTTATATGTGCTTGATTAAAGTAGATTGTTGACCCCTCCAAAGTTGCTTTCCTTTTAGAAAAGCAGATCTAAGAACCTGTGCAGCAGGCCC
This sequence comes from Potorous gilbertii, assembly GCA_028658325.1. Lineage (NCBI taxonomy): Eukaryota > Metazoa > Chordata > Mammalia > Diprotodontia > Potoroidae > Potorous > Potorous gilbertii. The sequence goes on from CM053774.1 coordinate 115,205,205, forward strand.
TCTTGTGTATGCTGGCATCCTTGCTGTTACAGTCACTTAATCCTGTTTGCTCAGTTTCTCCATCTGTAAAATAAGCTGGAAAAGGAAATAGCAAACCAATTCAGTATCTTTGCCAAGAAAACACCAAATGGGGTCACGGAGAGTTGGACCCGACTGAAACAACTGGACAACAGCAACATTTAATAAGTCAAAGTGTGTACTTATTGCACATTTCTGCTTTAATTATGTATTATCATCACACATTTTAAATTGAGATCTTCTGACTTGAAGTCCAATGTTCTTTCCACTGCACCTTGGCTTACTCTTCCCTTTTATTTTTTAACAGATAAGGAAACCAAGTGTCTCATCAACAAATATTTTCTCAGCATATGCCAGGCACTGTACTAAGTATTAGATTAAGAACTGCAGAGGTTCATTCAGGAGTTTTCCAAAATAAAACAGCCACTCAGTGGCTGAGTCATGATGAGAACTCAGATATCATCCCTTCTCATCCAGTATCCTTGCCATAATGAGTTGCTCTTTACAAGTTTATATGGAACATTCTCCCTCCTCATCTCTATGACCTGCATTTTTTAGCTTCCTTCAAGTCTCAGCTAAAGTTTTGCCCTCTGCCAAAAGTCTCCCAATTCTCCTTAATCCCGGTGCCTTCCCTCTGAGATTATCTCCAATTTAGTCTGTATATGTCATTCTTGTGCATAGTGGTCCTTGCCTGTAGTCTCCCCATTAGATGGTGAGTTCGTTTTGGGCTACAAAGGACCTCTTTATATCACCAGTGGCTGGTATATAGTAGGTGCTTAATCAATGCTAGTTGACCTGAAAAATAACCCAATTAAATAATAAAACTTGAGTCATTTTTTAAAAATATCAGTGTCAAGACTGAATTGGCTCATATCATTCATACTTCTGTCAGCATTGTCTTGAAATAAATTTCTTCAAAATTTCTGGCATGATTTTTCCTTCCTCTCATCCTTAATAACTCGGTACATTCTTGTGTATCTGCGTATCTTCAATTGACCTTTGACTTTTACATTTAAAAATCCTAGCAAGATAGCCAAGGACCAGAGTAACTAGTTGTGTTCTTAAAAGGATACCCCTGAGAACTTGTCCTGCTTCACTGAAGAGAAAAATCTCTGTTCCCACTTGTCAATCCAGGGGATTACCCATTAGCATAGCACATGGCTAAACAATGAAGAATATTATGTGGTGTCTTCCTTGAAAATTCTAAAGTGGGTACATCGAAACAAAGTATTTTTGGATGTTTTGAGCCTAATCTCCTGGACGATGCTCTGTTACCAGGAAGTTAATGGGAGCTGGAGATCACCTCCCCATGCAATTTAGGAGATTTTGCTACAAATTCCATCTGTTCCTTGAAGCAGTTTATGGGTTTTGGCAGTGTGATGCTTTGGCCTGACAGTGGTTGAAAAAATTCATTTTACCCTGATACAGGTATAAAGATTTTTAATGGGCTCCAGTTTTATTTTCTTCAGACAGCCGATTATAAATAAGAATCGACTCCAGCTCTGTGTCTGGGATACCAAATTCCTTTGGAATGTTACTTTTTATAGAACAACCTTTTGACCAAAGAGAAGGCAAGGTTCACCCTGATGTGGAGAAATCATGCCTTGTGACCTACATTTTCACTCTGCATGAGAATGGGAATTTTACTGACTGTAATTGACCCATCAATCAACCAACAGTATTTATTATATTCCAGGCATGATATCAGACTCTGAGAATGCAAAGAAAACAGGAAACATTCCCTGACCTTAAAGGACTCACATTCTCGTAAGGTATAACACATACTGTGGAGTTACTCTCCTATCCTACCCTCTCACTGACAGGCTGAGTCCTCAGAGGGCAGCTACTCTCAGGTATTTAGGTAAATCCTTCAAGAGTTGAGAGTTGTCTTTCTAGTATCATGCAGTTCATAAACCCTATCAGTATGCTTTCTGCCATGATTATTAGTTGATATCAATGAGGCAACAAAACTTACTAAACATGTTGAAAGGAGTATTTTACTATGACAGTATTGTTGGTACAAAACGTCTCGCCCAAAGACACACCCTCCTGCTAGGCTATATAGGGTCCACAGTAAAGTGGACTGAAACAGCACTCAAAAAGTGGCAAAGGGAGTAACTCACCAGTCTTTGATGTCCTTTTTCTGGAATCTTCAAGATGTTTCTTTTGAGCCTGGTATAGCTTTTCTTCCGGACTCTTGGTAGAGCTAAGTCCTTGGCTCTCAATGTTGACACTGCCATCTGCTTCTCTCGGGAGTGTTGTTAGAATGTTTATGGGAAAATGGGAAATCTAAATTCTTAGGCTGAGATTAAGACCAGAACTAAGGTCGAAACTGATGCTCACATGCAGGACTCTGCTTCTCCCTTCCTCATAGCATGTTGGTTGCTTCTCAGTCTTCCATGATTTCTCTTCCCCAGTGATAGACGTTCATATCTCTAAATCCAGTTAGATTTTCTATATGGAGCTATTCCATTCCCAAGTATCTGGAGTGATGAGTGCTGTGACCTACCTCAGGACAATGTCTACTCTCTTTTGAAAATCAAAGTTAAGACATTCATCACAGACTGATTCAACCACTCTGGAGAATATTTTGGAACCATGCCCAAAGGGCAGTCATACAGTTCATATCCTCTGATCCAGCAATACCACTACTAGGTTTGTATCCCAAAGAAATTGTAAACAGAAGAAAAGGACCTACATGTACAAAAATATTTGTAGCAGCTCTTTTTTGGTGGCAAAGAATTAGAAACTGAGGGAATGCCCATCAACTGGGGAGTGGCTGAACAAGTTGTGGCATATGAATGTAATGGAATTCGATTGTGCTATAAGAAATGATGAGCAGGCAGATTTCAGGAAAATCTGAAAAGACTTATATGAATTGATGCAAAGTGAAATTAGCAGAATCAGAAGAACATTGTAACATTATTAGATGACCAACTGTGATTTTCTTAGCTCTTCTCAGCAATACAGTGATCCAAGACAATTCCAAAAGACTCATAGTCTTGGAAAATGCTGTCCACATTCAGAGAAAGAACTGGAATCTACCGCAGATCAAGACATACTATTTTCATTTTATTTTTTTCATGTTTTTTTTTGCTTTTGCAAACTGTAATAGCTTTGCAGATTATTTCTTTTCATGTTTTATTTTATTTTATTTTTTTCATGTTTTTTTTTGCTTTTGCAAACTGTAATAGCTTTGCAGATTATTTCTTCTTTCACAACATGACTAATATGGAAATAGTTTTACGTGATTGAACAAATATAACCTATATAAAATTGCTTACCATCTTGGAGGGTAGGGAGAGGAGAGAAGAAGGGAGGGAGAAAATTTGAAACTCAAAATTTTATTTAAAAAATGAATGTTAAAAATTATCTTTATATGTAATTGGAAAAAAATGAAATATAATTACAAAATAAATTGATTACAGGAAGCAACAGAGTGATAACTGTTCTGAAGTATTAACCCCAAATAGTATTTAACATAATATAGCTTGCTTCTTAGTCAAGATTCCTACATTGTTACTGGAAATATTCTTAAGGGCAGTGTTATGTTGGAAGTCATGGGGGACTACACTAATTTGAACATCTCTCTCTCCAAACTAGAAATGGCTTAGATTAATTAAATTAAATAGATTAATTAATAATGTTTCTGGAAGACCAACCTAAATCACAAATTGCATCATTAGTATTTATAATTTTTTTTGACAACACCACTGACGATGTAGGGAGACCAGTAATCCTGACCCCTACTTCTGTCCTTGCTGCATTCCTAACTCCAATTCCCTTTCTCAACTTCATTTAATTTTTAATTCTAAATTTAATTATAGCCATGTATAACAAAACCCAGAGCTAGATTAGAGATTACTTTATGCTTAGGATCATGTATCACCAAGGAAGTAGACTGGTCTCAGACCTATGGATTCTGTATTAATTCTGAATTATTTTGGACAATGTTATAAGCAGTATTTTGAATTCTCAAGGAGTTGGAGTAGGATAAGAGAAGAGTGACTTGAAAAAAGCCTCTGTCTTTATCTATATAGTGTAAAAACTGAGAGAGGTGACGTGGTAGCACCAACAATCTTGACAAGTTTCACTCTGTTTCTTCAGTCTGTCTCATTCACCCCTGTTGAGGCTTACCTTCGGCAACCCAATGGTCCAGAATGGGAACTGGAATGCAGTGAGACACTCATGGACCACAAAATATTTAACAAAGAGCAACTCAGCCACAAAAAGGATGAATAAAGATACAACACTAATTCAGGTGAAGGTGAGTCCTCTCTGCATCCATATTTGTTACAATAAAGATGCCCAATCAGGAAAGTATATTGACTCATATAGCAGGGGGAATTCCATCAGCCTTTAGAAGTCTTGGTTCTTTTTAGGCTGAGCTTTTTATACCTCAGAAGCCACCCCAAAGACTCAAGCCCTAATTACCTGCATCAATCAAATCTCAAGAATGGTCACCTTTCTAGACTTTATTCTGGGGGTATAAAATCTTAATTTTAAGGAAGTGATTGTAGAACATTTATAAATAAATAAAATAAAAATTAAAAAAAAAAAAGAATGGTCACCTTGCCCCTTTAAAGAGAAATCAGCTTAGCCTATGCCAAATAAGTCATACTCCTCACGTCCCCAATTTCACCTATTTTTAAAAAATGTTCCAGCCCCCATAATTACATATCACTGGCTTCTGACTTTTCTCTGTGCCTGATCCATGCCCTCCTGTTAACTTGTCCTCCAAATCTTCTCCTTTTCTACCTTCCAGCATCTTCTTCTTGTCCTTTCTTGCCACCTCTACTATCTCCCCAACTGTCTCTTACCAGTGCCTATCACGTGCCAGTCACTTTTAAGTTGTTGCGATGTTATTTGTCTTCTTAGAGACTCAGAGTTAAAAGTCCTTCAGAATTAAACTTATTTCAGTGGGATTTGCTCTGCTTTGCTGTATCTAAGTCTGTCATCCTGCCTTGATTTTAAAAGATGAAAAACCACTTTCATTCTGCTGAAATTTTCAGCTTTCTTTGTAGTAAAGTCCTGCAAATACGTTGAGGGACATTTGGCATTTCTATTGAAAAGACAGTGTAAGATTTGCTGAATAAGAAGTCCTGTTAGGAAATGACTGCAAGAAAATCTTCTCCCACTCCTTGTGTATTTTCACTTAAAAAGTATTTATTATGCCCCTGTTACATGTGCCAGACATTGTATCAGGCATCGATGTTACAAATAGTCCCTACGTCTCCGAGGCTTAAATTCTCTTTACTGAAAGGAAGAAAGTAACACTTCAACTACATATCTACATGAATTTTGTTGATTAATAGGGGACTTGTCTAGTCTATGGGAGGCTCATTTCAGAGACTTTTATTTTTGGTGTTTTTGTTTTATTTTCTGACAAGCTACCTGGAAGTTTAAAATGAGCATACATTCATTCCTTTTCCTGATAACCATCAAGGGTAAGAACAAAATAGTCAGGTATTGGATTGAGCAAAAACATTCCCAAACTGTTTTTCATATCTTTTGGAATCAACAAAACCCCAAACAGACTTTGCCCAGAATACTTAAAAAATTCCTCTGTATTTCAATGGATATTCAATATCTCCTTTTCTGCCTCATTTACATGCAACTTATTACATTATTTTGTGAATGCTCTTTGACTTCCAAGAATCCTCAGGAGTTTTTGCTATGACGCTCTTTCAGTTCTTTTGAATTTTTATTTTGTCATCCAGTGTGTTAACTATCATTCCCAAGGAGTGATAACTAACTCTCAGGGGGCACTAGCACCTCTGGTATGATGGTCCCTTTTTAGGGCTGCTCATCTACCTTTGGTGTCCACCTGTCATCCAACTCTCGTCTGTGACTCCAAGAAGGTGTAGCATGTGCAGCAGTCATACCAGAGTAAACTGTTTCAGCAGAATGTCTAAACTAGTTTGAGGGTTATAGCCAACAGGCTGGAAACCCACCAGTGAGTTAGGGGGACATCGACCCCAAGCATGGTACATCTTCCTTTTGCAGAACGAGAGGATGAGAACTATTTGTTCCAATGGCCATGAAGGCAGTTGAAGCAGGTGCTACAGAGTGCCTATAGCTTAGTCAGGCATCAAAGATGCCAAGGTCATCCACTGGCCTCTTAGCCCATTGCTAGTCATCTTGATTTTTCTCTTGATGGACTTTGATAATTTTGGAAGAGAGAGTGAGGCTGACACTTGAACCAGATTCATGTGCAAGTCACATGGCAACACCCATCTTCTACTATTTCCTTTACTTTAACTCCAACTGTCATCAATCAGTGGACAATAACTCCATATTGTCATCTAATTGGATAAACAGACCATCTATGTCTTTATCTGTCTTTGATAAAAGAGTTAAACAGTGCAAGGTCATGTACAGATCACTGAGACACCCCACTGGAGATCTCTTACTATGTTGACATTGAACCATTAATCATTAGCCTTTAAGTCAGACCATTCAACCAATTCTAAATCCATTGGATTGTGTTATGGACTAACCTCCACATCTCCCTCTTCTGCTCAAACAGTAAGAGATACTTTATAAAAAGTTTTGCTAAAATCTATGGTAAAATCTATCTACAACATTCTCCCCTTTATTAATTCTATCCAAAAAAAGGATTTTCGTTTGGCATAGCCTGTGCTTGATGAAGCCAGGTTGGGCTCTTTGTAATCACTGCTTTCCTTTCCAGATGTTTACCAATCATCTCCTTAATGATCCATTTTCACAGGACTCAGTTTGAAGACTGTTTTCATTCTGCCCCCTCCTAAAAAATTTAGGACATTTGCCTTCTTTAATCTCTTGGTCCCGCTCCCATTGTCTATGATCTTAAATAGCAGTGGCTTAGCTTCTCATTCTCTTCCTATCTATCAGATGGCCTCTCGCTATGCTTTGTTGGATCTTCATACATTTCACACTTGCTAATCATGAGGCCCCTGAGAACTCTGTCCTGGGCACTCTTCTCTATACTGTTTCACTTTGTAATCTCACCAGCTCCCATGGATCCAATGGCCATCTCTAGTCAGATGATTCTTGTATCTATTTATCTAGTCCTAACCTGTCTTTTGACCTCCACCCTTGAATCTTCAATGCCTGTTGGACAGGGGATGTCCCATAGACATCCACAAAACTGATTTTGTTATCTTTTCCCCCAAATCCTCCCATCGTCTTAACTTCCCTATTCTAATCTTCCCCTTACTTTTACAGACTGTACCATGATACTAGGTTCTCTTACTTGGCTTTACTTCCATCTTCCATTTTCTAAGCGCATTTCTTTTGAAAATCTAAGTTGTTTGGCTAGTTCACTTTGGTCTCTGCAGACTAATCCCATTTTCCTCATGAAACGATTCCTCTTTTTCTCTTCAGAATTTCGTTACAAGCATTTCCCATCCCTCCTGGGCTGACTTCCCCTGAAGTATTTGATTCCCTAGGACGTGACGGTTCTTTTGTCTGGATCCTTTGACATTGGTTTTTTCCCAGATTTAGAGTAAAACTATGCCTGGATTTCCTTTCCTTCTCTACCTAGGATCCAGTGGTCCCTAACCCCCGGAGTTCCTATCAGTTCTGCCACAAGAACAGTTTCCTCCCTATTAGTGCAAATCAGATCCAGAATAGAATTTCCTTTTGTTCATTCTTCCGCATTTTGGTGAATAAAATGATTCCTCAGACAAATCAAGAAGGTATTAGCTGATCTAATTTTGGCAGAGACAGAGCTCCAGCAGAGGTCTGGATAACTGAAGTCTCCTTTTTACTACTGTATCTATTTCCCAAACTCCTTTACCTTCTTTCTATTCAAGTGACCTATCTGATGTCAACATCACTTCTGTTTCTACTTCTGTTAAAACCATCACTCAATACTCTACATCATGCTTCCTTCTTTCTTAATACACAAGGTTACCTGTCCTATCTCCCCCCCAACTTTTTATCTGTCTTGTTTCTTTTGAATAAGATGTACATACCTATCCAGAGCCATAGAACAATCATGGATTTCATCTCAGTTGTGAGTGACAACTTTAAAATCAAAATAACCTCTTTGCATTAGAACCATAAAGTCGTTTGGTTTGTGGCCTGAACTTTGGGCATTTATGTATAGACATTTGAGGCCAGAATGGTTAGTACTGACGCTAATGAATTTCTGAGTATTCCAGCTGCTCTTTTTCCATTTTTTGTGGTTACCCTCTAAAGACAATATGTTCCTTTCCCTCTCCTTGTTATTTTAAATCTTTTTGATTATCCTTCTAAGACAAATGGCCGATATATTCTTACAGTTCTTTGTTGAGTGGTCTCCACTAGACCAACATTTTCAACAGAATTGATCAGGGTACACTTTTCCCTCAAAAAGAATGCTAGTCTAGACACTCTAACAAATTTTAATGAACTTTTGGGTTTTTATATCACAATTATTTTCTTATATACATTTATGCCACAATGAACTTATAAAAAAGAAAAATAATTAAGCAAAAGTCATTCAACACAATGCCTGTCTCTGATCGCATCTGCAGTATTCTGTACACGTTAAGAGTCCCTCATGATTCCAGTGAAAGGAGGCTTTTGCATTTCTTCATTTTTATGGGCTAAGCTAGATGGCTCAGTGGATAGAGTACTGGGCCTATAGTCATGAAGACCTGATGTCAAATGTAGCCTTAGACACTTAACAGCTGTGTGATCCTAGCCAAGTCACTTAACCTCTATGTGCCTCAGTTTCCTCCATTGTAAAATGGAGACAGTAACAGTAACTACTTTCCTGGGTTGTTGTTTTGGATCAAATGAAATAATAATTGTAAAGTGCTTAACATAATGCCTGGCACATAAATAAATATGTTTATATTTATATGTATACATATTTTATATAAACACATGCATATATGCACATATATAAATGTTAGATATTTTTATTGTAAGCACCTAATTATTTTCCAACCTTGTTCTTTCTATCTTTTTTATACACTGTAATATATATTTTGTGTGTATATACATATATGTGTATACACACATAATATTTTATTTTGCCCCAATTACATGTTAAAACTTTAAATTTTTTAACATTTAAAAAGTTGAGTTTTAAATTTTATCTTTCCTTCCTTCCCTCACCTTCCCCTTTCCTGAGATGGTAGGCAATCCAATATAGTTTCTACACTGACAATCATGTAAAACTTTTCCATATTAGTCATTTTGTCCGAGAAGACTTAAAAAAAGAAAGAAAGTGAAAAATACAATGCTTCATTCTGTATTCAGACAGTATCAGTTCTTTCTCTGGAGGTGGATAGCACGCTTCATCATGAGTCTTTTAGGGTTGTCTTGGATCATTGTATTGCTGAGAACAGCTAAATCATTAACAGTACTTCATAGTACAATATTGCTGTTACTGAGAACAAAGTTCTCCTGTTTCTACTCACTTCGCTTTGCATCAGTTCATGCATATCTTTTCAGATTTTTTCTGAAATCTTGCTTGTCATTTCTAATACAACAATAAATATTCCATCATAATCCTATACCACAACTTGTTTAGCTATTCCCCAAGTGATGGACATCCTCTTGATTTCCAATTCTTAGCCACTATACTACAAATATTTTTGTACAAATAGGTTCTTTTCCCTTTGTTATGTTGTTGGGATATGGATTTAGCAGCAATATTGCTGGTTCAAAGGGTATGCACAATGTTATGGCCTGTTGGACAAATTGCTCTCCAGAATGGCTAGATCAGTTTACAATTCCACCAACAGGGGATTAGTGTCCCAGTTTTCCCACATCCCCTCCAACATTTATCCATTTGTAATTTTCTTTTTTTAAATCATATCACCCAATCTAATAGATGTTAGGTGGCACCTCAGAGTTGTTTTAATTTGAATTTCTCTAATCAATGATGATTTAGAATATTTTTTCCTATGACTACTTTGATAGCTTTGATTTCTTTGTCTGAAAGCTGCCTGTTCGTATCCTTTGACCATGTCTATTTTTTAAATTAATAAATATTTTAAAAATATCACTGTCCCTTCCCAATGACCTCCTCCACCCCAACAGAACAATTTCTTGAAATTATGGCTGATATTTGTACCCAGCACCATGCTAAGTACTTCATAAATATAACTCACTTGATCTTCACAACAATCCTGAAAGGCAGGCTGCTGTTATCATCTCCATTTAGCAGATGAGGAAACTAAGAAAAACAGAATTTATACAGCTAACTTACATTTATTATTTTGAAAATTGCTTATTTGTGTATTTTGGCTACATGAGAATGGATCTTTTCTTACATATATATTCCCTATTTATCTTAGATATCAGCCCATGATAAACCATAATGATATTAGCAGCTAGCATTTATATATGCTAAGGCTTGTAAAACTCTTTACACATTAACTCATTTGGTCCTCAAAATAATTCTGTGAGGTAAATATGATTTATTATTCTCACTTTACAGTGAGGAAACTGAGGGTAAGAGATGCTAAATGACTTGCCCAAGGTTATACAATTCAAGTAAGTGTCTGAGGCAGTACTGAATTCTGGTCTACCTGATTTCAAATTTGACACTTTAGTCATTGAACCATCTAGCTATGAGATTTTTTTCTCAGTCCAAAAATGACTCTCCTTATGCAAATGATTTTTAATTTTGTGTAATCAAAATTTTCTCTTTTGTCTTTAATGCTAACCTTCATCTCTTCATCAAGAATATCTCTCTTGCGACTGTATACAAATTTCATGGAGCTTGTTTGTAGGTGATTATGTAATCAATTATTCAATCCGCAAGCAATATTCAGGGTACTGAGGATGCAATAATGAAAATGAAACAATTCCTGATTTCAACGAGTGTCTTTTTCTTACACAGTTTATTGGAAACCACGCTATATGTGAATGAAGTTTCTACAACCCAGATCACAGGACTTTGATCAGAGCTTTTCTCACTAGTTTCCAAGAAGGTCATGAAAGGATTAATGTTTTAGGAAGCCAATAAAGGAAAAAATACATCAAAGACACTCTTAAAACTATGGGGGTGGAATGTCTGGTGGGCTAGGGAAGGGAAATAAAGTCCAATAAAAAAGAGAAATATCTTTAAAGGAAAAAGTTCTAAATGTAGAACCAATCAAAAGATGATTTATTGTCTGGGTAAGAATTTAAGAGTAGGCAAGTACTCACATAGAAATTAGATGATGGGGACTTTGATAATGAAACCACTGATGTTAACTTGGGGAAATTTTGAAATAATTTAAGCAACAAGGGTAAAAAGAGTATTATGAAAGCTTTAAGAATTCAATAAATAAGAAAGCAATAAATTCACTGTTTATTTTGAAAGAGTTATATTTGGGGAAAAAAAGAAACAATATTTGGGATTTGTAGCAATACTGGTGAGCAGTTCAAAGATAAAGAAATGAACATATTTACAAAAAAGAATTCTGTACTGGACCATAGTTATAAAAGCTATTTCCTTCCATTCTTATCTATTTAAAAAATGATGTGACATGTTATATTTCGATCACATATCCATTTGGATCTCTGCATAGTTCTATTCCATGGGTTCTTTATGATCTGAAAAGGACCCTAGATTCTCAAGGGTATTCTAATGGATTGACAATTCTATCAGCCTTTTGCCATTCTGGAAAGACTGTGAATATAGTCCTAAAAACACAATAAAACTGCTTTCCTAGAAACTGCCTTGCTTACATAGAAGTTTGTCACTGTTGGTGTGGTCACTTGGTGATGAATTCTTCTGCCATAGCAATCCATGAAACAAAGAAAAATACAAAATGGCCCCCAATCCTACTTCATCAGGGATTGAAGCAGAATAGTGAGAAAAGAGACAGAGGGTACTAAGAATCATAGAGTTTTTGGACCACTTATGTACATTAAATTTAACATGGAAATAATAAACGTGTTATTCCATCATGGGAAATTGAAGCCTTGAGAGACAATGACCTTAAGGTTCTCAGAGAAGAAATAAAGAAGTTAGATTTTATCATGAGTCCAAAGGCTCATGGTTATTTCGTAAGACATTTAGTCATATTTTATTACATTTCCTTATTTCATCTTGTTTTATATTTTGTATGCAGCTAATTGTTTTCGTATTATTTCCACCATTAGAAAATAAGTTCCTATTTGTAAAAAAAATTATGAAAATAATTATAATTTGTATGCCAATGTCTGTTGTAGATGATGATGAAGAAGAATTCTATAAGGAACATAGAGGCATTCAGATTAAATCAATATATATTTTGATAACATGAAAAAATGGGATGGAAAAGATGATGGGAAATATGTTGGAAAGTATTGATCAGGAATAAAAAATGAGAGAAGCCAAAGTCTGGCAGAGTATATAGAAACTTCATTCCTATATATGAAACATGAAGCCTCATATTTCTTAGAATAAAACTGAAAGGGATTGGATATGGCAGGAACTGAATAACTTCCCTCCAAATGAAGCTATATTTAACAGTGAGAAACAACTCATTATTGATATGTCATTTTTGGAGCAGGACTCTGTGTAGTCAGATCACTGACTTGTTATATCAAAGGTCAAATTAAAACAATGCTAGAAAAAATAAAAACAAGAAACAGATATTGTGTACCTTGAAAGTAGCTCAAATGTAGCCTATTTAAAAATACTCATATAAAAATGGTATATAGGTGGAGAAAGGACACTGACATTACTTATAATGCTGTCATGTAGAAGTTGAACCAATGTAAATAAGTTGATTGAGGAGATGAAAACATTCTAAAAATCAAGTTAGCAAATATATAGCTTACTTGTCAAATTGAAACATTATAGAAGCCAAGGGCTACAATGATCTGCAATACAAATCATTTTAAAATTTTATGAAGTATAAAATACAAAAGTTAGTTTAGAGAAATCTTGGTGAGACAGACAAATAATAAAAATCATGCAAAGAGATTTTGAGGATGAAACTGGAAGAACAATAAAAAAATGAAAGATGGAAAAGATCTGCAAAAATTTTCCTAGATGAGATCCATAACCACTTGAAACAGTTTGGCTAAAACACACACACACACACACGCACGCACGCACGCACGCACGCACGCACACACACACAGCCAAGTGGATAAAGAATGTTTATTTTTCCAGGTTATGGCATTGTTAGATGGGCAACCTTTCATTATCTCCCCCCAAATCACAGATCCGTCCCTTATCTCTGTTCCTATCAGATGAATACCAACAATCATCATTCTTGGTTTATTCCTGATCTTATTGGAAAGATTCCTACTATACCTCTCTTATCAATAATCAATAATTCTACCTCTTGGTTTTTTTTTTGGAAAGATAATCTCATCCTGCATTCATTAGGCAGGTCACTCAGTAAAGCTCCTTGGACCTGCTCTTTTCTATCTCTATTGGGCATGGCATTTTTTTTAACTGGAAAAGATACACTGCCACAAGATGTCATTGTGAGTAGGGGAGGGGAGGAAAAAAGATACACTCCCTCCTTTCACTCTGCTATATTTTGAAGAGGCACAAGGAAAATTGTAAAGAACAATTCCCTCTCAAGAGCTGTTGTACATTGATTGAGGAACTTTTCCCACACCTGCTTTACAAATACAACAAGGGATGGGGAAAGGGAAGTATTTTTTACCAGTCATTTTAATTATGAATTCACTCTCTCCAGGGACCAGACTGGTATGAACAGTGAAGCATGTGTTTCTAGGTTTGGGGAATGTTGATATATTTTGATCCTTGCTAATTGATGTTAATTGGTATATCATTCCAACAGGAGCACACTAGTGGGGGCTAATGAGCATTAGGAAAACCCACAACCACACAGAGTTAATAATAGTCAGATGCTCTCTGGATATTCAACTTTGTAGTATGAATGTGGATTGAGTTCAGAACCTGCGCTTCACATGCAAAAAAATCTTGAAAGAAATATAAACTGTCATACCAAGGTAAGCTATAGATATTACTAAATTAGAAATGGGGTCAACATTACTGCTCTTTAAAGGCTTTGTAATTTCCCGGAAAAGGAAATCTATGTATTCTTTTCAATCTACCTTAAATGTTCCAATACATTAACTCACTCTATAGGGCAAATATTCTATCCCTTGAACAATGGGTAATTGGAGGACACAGCATCAGACACAATAGAGCAGAACTACTGTTTAAAAAAATCTATGTAATAGTCACTTTTAAATTGTGTCAATGTAACTGATGCCTCTGTAGAAAGCATCTTTTTGTATCAACCCCCTGAAAAACAGTTCACTCTAGGGAGGATTTACAAGGGATGGGGCAGGAGTGTGTGTGTGGGGGGAAGGTAGATAATAATTCCTCTGGATTTATCATTTTCTGATTTAGAGCCCATGAAATGAATGACACAGGGTGTCCACAACTTTTTAAAAATCTTCATTTTCTCCAAGAATAATCCTGGTGGTGGGGAGAAGAGATGTAGGTGGGTGGAAGCTAGAAGGCAAAGTTAATTCTGATCCCTGGAATACAAACATGTATGTAAATACAGGGAGCTATGTATCATGACTTGTGCTGAAATCCATGCTAAACATAAACCTTCCCTTTTCTTGGTTGAACCATTCCATTTGACAACCCGTGCCCAACCATACCTTGTTGAACCCTGAAGACAGTGACAACTTCTCATCCTGACTTCCACTTCTGGCTTCTGTCTCTTCACTTGAATACTTCATCACTCCTGGAACTGGTTCCTGGCTCTGCATGATCAACCCTAAGCCTCTGGGCCCTTCGGAACCCTTCCCAACAGGGACCTTCTGTTGTATCCTTGCCCTCTTATCTGCTCAGAAATCTCTTAGAATCCTTCGTCTCTTTCAAGGCTTTGCTCGTGTACCACCTCCTCCTAGAGGCAGCGATGAGTTACTAGTGCCTGTCCCTCCACCCAAATTAACTTGCATTTGCTGAGATATATTTTGATTATATATATGAATATATATGTACAATATATCCTGGATTGCTGAATTCATGGGACAAGTGAGGTCCTCCTCTAGACTATTGTTTTCCCTTC
>CM053774.1:115226099-115241837 GCA_028658325.1 Potorous gilbertii
AAGTCACTTAACTCTGTTTCCCTCAGTTTCTTCATCTGTAAAATGTTCTGGACAAGGAAACTGCAAACCCCAAGTAGGGTTATGGAGAGTTGAGCATGACTGAAATGACTCAATCATGGACTCATTACATTCTTAGAGTATGCAGAAGATGGTAGATTCAAGCATTTTAAATTTCCAAAGAAAACAGGTCATATTTCACTCCCCTCCCTTCCTTACTAACATATTTTGTTTTTCAACTATTATCACTGTCGTAAATGAAGTAAGACCTTCATGCGTATATCTAGGTTATAATAGTATTCAAATTTTGGACACATTTTTAGAAAATTAGATGAATAACCTAATCATGTCCAAGAAGTGATTGGGAGGAGAATTTTGTCCCTCAGAGACTTTTTGTAAGGTTTGATTCATTTAAGGGCAAGTCATTGATGTCTCCACCAGGAATCTGGGAAACATGATTTCATTTACTAGTAGAACTAGATTCCAAAGTCACATTTGGATAAATGGCATATCCTCCCATATAATTCTCCCAATGTATGAGTGTCTTCTTCACATATAGGATAATTTATATAATTTTGATGATTAATATCTGTCTGCAGTCAGGTTCCTTTTATTTTAATGGCACCATTGGACTTTTGATTAGCCAAGAATATAATTATCAATGGCCATGACTTTGTATTGGCACACAGAAAGGCATATTAAAACTTTACGTTCAAAAAAGGGAGAACTGCTAAAGTAACCTATCCAATCGGTACCATCGCCAAATAGTTGAAAACATCACAAATCAGAAGGACTTTTGTGCATGTATCCAGATGCTGATCTAATTCCTCATCTTGTTGCAAAGAAGAGAGTATCTAGGACATGGGATCATATGGAACATCTATAAATTGCTTCCTTCTTGAACACCAGTGGTTTCTAGCTGCCTGGCATATATTACTCACAATTCAGAAGGTTAATAGCCTACATGTGGATGTCATTTGTTCTTAAGGTCCTTACTTATTATATACATCATAATACATACTGCAACAATTATGGTATTACTAGAAAACTTGACATAGGCAATATCTTGAAGAAGGGAAAGTATTAAGTGTTGGAGTACAATAGGTAAGAACTTGGGCTGCTGGTTTGGCCAAGTTTTCCTTTTCTGGTGGTTAGGATTCCATTGTTGCTTTGCTACTAGAAATAAATATGACAACTTTACTAAAGGGTGTCTGTGACCTATAAGGAAAGCTGTCCTTGCTTCGTCATGACACATTGAGTTAGAGAGATGGGATGCCTAATACTAATTAATATTTTAATTTATGGTTTTTTATCATATATCAGACTATAGTCTACTTTAATAATTAACACCAAATGCAGTCAGAACATTATCTCTCCCCTGCTTTATTTTCACTTGTCCAAAGGGCAGCTAGCCTTGAACACTTTTTCCAGATATGTCTGTGGATCTATCAGATAATCATTCAGTCATTTTCAGTCATGTCTGATTCTTTGTGACCCCTTTTGGAGTTTTCTTGGCAAAGATACTGAGGGGATTTGTCATTTCCTTCTCTAGCTCATTTTACAGATGAGGAACTGAAGCAAACAAGGTTAAATGATTTGCCCAGGGTCACAAGCTAGTGAGTGGCTGAGGCTGAATTTGAACTCAGGAGTATGTCTTCCTGATTCCAGGCTCGGTGCTCTATTTACTGTACCACCTAGCTTCCCCTGAACTAGCAGGTAAGATTGCTCAGTGGAGACCAAACTTACGTCCATGAATCCCACTGCCCAAATGATTTCCTCCATTTTGAGGCTGCTCATAAGTGTCTACCCATTAAGTGTAAGGTAAGTGATATAAAAGATTTTGGGCACTAGGGACAAAAGTTACCCAAAGATATAGAGTTCTTCTGGTAGCTAGGATGAATTGTCCTCATGTGAATATATGTTAACTACTAAGCCACACTTACCTTGGGTATGGCCTTCCCTGAAAGATATGTGAGCAGCTTGGCCTGGAAGATACTTATCATCTGGGTTACTCTGAGGAAAGTGAAGAAATTCAGAATTCTCTGGGGATACTACCTCCTGGTACCTTTCCTCTGGAATGATATTTTCCATGATATTCATATCAGTTCAATAAGAAGTGAATGTGGCTTTGTCTCAGCTAGAACCAGGGGTATAGATGACCTTAGGACATGGAGATTATATGAATGACACTACTTGGAGAAACAAGAATTTTTGATGTAAAGATTTTTGATGTATTAGGACAGAAACTTCCCAAGGCACCCAAAGCCTGTTTCTGAACCCTGACTAATTCATAATCCTTCCTCAGTTCTCTTACTAGTGACTGTCCTAGCTTCTAAAATCCCAGGTAAGCCATTCTTTTGTTTATTGTCATTCATTCATTTAACTATTTATTCTTTAATTTATGTTTTTGTAGCCATCTATTCATTCATTTATTTGTTTAGTTTTATAGTATTTCTTAAATCTCCCACTTCCCCCAATGAAACGATAAAAATCCCTCATAACAAATATGCATAATTCAGCAAAACATATTTCCATATTAGTCTTTAGATGTTGCTTAATGTCTCCAAAATATGTTCCAAAGCACAGTGTAATGCACCTTCTCATAAAGTGCAAATCTTTTTTTTTTTATTGACTTTGATGCAAAAGGAATTTAATGTTGCATCCTGGCGCACAGAAATTATCTACACTGAAACAGGATGACTGCTGCCAATTAGTGGCTTAAACTCCCATTTTCCATGTACATTAAGAGGCAAAATTTGCAAATATTACTTAATTGTAGCAAATGAGAATTGATATAGTTAAAAAGAAAATTGTGGATGGAATAATGTTCTGGAAGCTGGAGAAGTGACAAGCTGTTCTATTATTTGATGTACTTAATGTCCACAATAAATAAGGGATTTCAGAATGTCATCCATATTATATTTGCAGAATCATTCCCAAAATAATGCAATAAGAAAATAAAAATAATTTTTACCCCCATTTTCAGACAATTTCCTCCAAATGAGGCAGCTAGAAAGTTTAGTGGATAAAACATAGGCTCTACAGTCAGGAAGACCTGAATTCAAATCTGACCTCTGATACTTACTAGCTGTGTGAACCTGGACAAGTCGCTTAACCTCTATCTGCCTCTGTTTCTTCAACTATAAAATGGCAATAAAAATAAAACATTCTTCCTATCTGTGAGGATCAAATGAAATATTTATAACGTTCTTATCAAAGTATGTGGCATACAGTAAAACCGAAAGGAAAAACAAAAACAACCCAGCATTGACTGGCAAATGAGGTTTATTCCTTCTGTTGTAGACTTCCTCTATCCCTCCTTCTATTTAAATGTGCCTTTCATCTTTAGCTCCTTGTGTGTTTTAGAAAGAAATATCTTAATGCTGCCTCTGTTCTTATTTTCTGTTTTTAGTTGTATAGTTGTCTTTTTCTCTTTAGTTCTCCCTCCCTCCCCCACAGTTTATTTTGCTATTTGTTTTTACCCTGAAATCCATTTTCAGGTCCTTTTCTTGTCTTTCTCTTGTCCAGGATATTTACAAAGCAAATAATCTCATATCACTGTTTATTTATTCATTCATTCATTTATTTATCTATTCATTCATCCATTAATTATTTTATTATTTATCTACCTAATCTAGCTCTCTGTCTATCTATCTATTGTAGGACTAATTCAGAACTATTAAACTTGATCATAGAGGTGAATTTAGCATAGAATCTGTATATTTGATGATCAGCTTCCAACAATTTCTATAAAGTGATCTCACAGCTGTAATAGTCAAGAAGTTATCTGATCCTCACTCACTTTTATCCTGAAAACTCCCTAATGGTTGGTTGGTGAGAAACTTGTGTCATTCTCCTTTCTATTTCCTCTTAGCCCACACCTCCTCTACACCTTTGTCATGAAGGAATGCATCTGTATCCGTATAGATCAGACCAGTTTCCAGATTGGCAATGACTGTTGGGAACTATACTGCCTGGCACATGGTAACCAGCCCAATGGACAGATGTAAGTGACAAGACCATTGGGGATAGAAATGATTCTTTCAATACTTTCTTCAGTGAAACAGAGGCTAGACAGCAAGTTCCTCATACCATGTCTGTAGTCCTAGAACCAACTATTATTGATGAAGTTTGAAGTGAACCTGTCTTCAACTCTTCCACCCTGAGCAGCTGATCACTGGCAAGGAAGATGCCACCAATAACTATGCCTGTGGGCACTGCTATTGGCAAGGAAATCATTGACATGGCTCTGGACAGAATTTGGAAATTTGCTCATTGATACACAGATCTTCAAGGCTTCTTGGTTTTCCATAGGTTTGTTTTTATCTCTTTGTTGATGGAAAGTCAGTCCATCGATTATGGCAAGAAGACCAACCTGAAGTTCTCCATATACCTATCTCCTCAGGTTCCCACAGCTGTAGTTAAGCCTTACAACTCCATTCTGAGCACTACTAACACCCCAGAACACTCTGATTGTGCCTTCATGGTAGACCACAAAGCCAGAAACCTTGATATGAAATGCCCAACCTACACTAATCTGAATCACCTTTTTAGACAAATTGTGTCCATCACTGCCTCTCTCTGATTTGACAATACTCTGAATGTTGATCTGATGCCCTATTCTTGTATCCATTTATCTCTAGACACATATGTCCCAGTCATTTCTACTGAGAAAGCCTACCATGAGTAGCTGATTGTGGCAGAGATCATCAATGCTTGCTTTGAGCCTGCCAAACAAATGATGAAGTGCAGTCCTCCACAGTAAATACATGACTTGCTTCCTATTGGACCATGGTGATGTGGTTCCTAAAGATGCCAATGCTGCCATCACCACCATCAAGACACAGCATGGCATCCAGTTTGTGGATTGGTGCCCAACAGACTTCAGTGTTGGCATGAATTACCAGCCTCCCACCGTGGTTCCTGGTGTTGACCTGGCAAAGGTACAACAGGCTATGTACATGTTGAGCAACACTACAGCTATTGCCGAGGTCTGGGTTCACCCGCACCACAAGTTTGATTTCATGTATGCCAAGCATGCCTTTGTTCATTGGTATGTGGGGGAGAGCTTGGCTGAAGGAGACTTCTTTGAGACATGGGAGGATATGACTGCCCTGAGAAGGATTCTGAGGATGTTGGAGTAGACAGTCCTGAGGGGAAAGAGGAAAGTAAGGAATACTAATTTGTATGTTATCTTTTTCTTCACAATAGATCTGTCTCCTTTTGCTATTCTGTTAAAATATCCTCTGAAGTCATTAAATATCAATAAAAATGTGATACTTGCAAAAAAACTGGATGCTTGGGCATATTTGCCTCAATTGGCAAATAGGAGAGCCAGTGGTCTTTCTTCGTTTCTTTTCCATCCTTCCTCCCTCCCTCCCTCCCTCCCTTCCTTCCTTCCTTCCTTCCTTCCTTCCTTCCTTCTTCTCCTTCTTGCCTTCTAATAAAAAAGACAAATTCCAGTTTTAAGGCACTTAGAAGCACCTCTCTACTCAAATGATTTCATAAATTTAGGCAAACACCCCTCTAAAAATTCTCATGAATTTGGAATGAAGCGTGGAATAATTTAGTCGTATGAATGTAGTGCTCAGAAGTTTTATCTAGATAATGGAGGACCTCGCTAAGTTAGGATAAAGCCACCCAAAGGCTCCAAATTACCAATCTAAATTGGGTCAAAATTAGAAAAGGACGAAAGGAAAGCTGCTCAGACAAATGAGGTTACAGCACTTTGGCTCTGGCTAACTTTGGCTCCACATCGCTGTTCAGGATCCAGAATGCTGTGAGGCCAAGGAGACAAAGGGAGTGGAAGCAGACAGCACTGGACCTGGAGGTAGGAAGGCCTGGGTTCAAATCAATCCTCAGACATTTAAATAGCTATGTGACCTGTTGGCCTCAGTTTCTTTATCTTCAAAATAGAAATAATAATAGAACTTACTTCCCAGGGCTGTTGCAAGGACAAAAAGATATAATATTTACTAGATGCTTTATAAACTTTACAACGCTATAAACTTCCAGCTATGATAATGATGACTTGGGAAATATTTGGCTGACTTTTTCCACTTTCACCTCGATTTAGCACCACACAGATATAGCCGATGTGTATGTTGGGAAACATAGGAAATGAATGTGGTCTGGCAGAAAATAGATCAGGTCATATATGAGATCTCTTCCTCACTCTTTTTTTTCTGCTCTGTAGCTCTGAAAGAGCCAAAGGAGATTCATTGACCAAAGAATCATTGATCTAACAGCTAGAAGGAAACTTTGGGGTCATCTAGTCCTACCCAGTTACTTTATCAATGATCACATAGGTGGTAAGTAGCAGAGCAAAGGTTAGAATCAAGATCTTTTTTTCTCCTGTACCATGGTGTTTTGCGTTAGGTGTGTGTGTGAGTGTGTGTGACTATGTGCATGTGTGTTAAATGTGGAAGGTAAAAGAGGAAAGGCAGAGAGACTGGTTCAAGAATGGAGCTGTAACAGTATACCATTCTATATTCAAAGTCCTCATTCATTTTTGGTTTCCTTCCTTTAATCCCAGTCCATGCAACTGTAGACAAATAATCTCATGGTTTCTTTAATAACAGTTTAAATAGCATAGAAACTGGAAATAAACTCTTAGGGAAATAAAAATTGCAAAGATCACTTAGTTTCACTGGAAGTCAAGAAGGGACAAGAAAATGCTCTTCCTCCTGTGCATTCCCATTGGCAGGAGGGAAAAGCAGGAAGTCAGGATGGACTGGCCAATGGGAAAATGGCTTCCTTTCTAGAGGGATATAAAGGGAGGAGAAAGATATGAACCAAGTCCTGCCTCTCTAGGGCACTATCTCATCTTCCTGGCCTGTCTCACTCATGTCCTCCTTCAGTTGAGGGCTTTGGTCTCATTCTCATTCTCACCCTCTCCATTCTGTGTTCCTCCTCACCTGAGAGTACTTGTAAGCCAGGAAGGGTCCCAGAAACATGGATGCCGAGTGGCATTCTTTCATTCTTAAGCTTTAATGCAGAAATGTTCTTGGTTTCCCTGCATGGGGTCTTTAAAGTCATCCCAGACTCACAGGAACTTTGGGAACATTGGGGAATGATGAAACCTTAACCTGTTAATTGTGTGGTAATGAATCTAGAAGGAGAGCTAATGGAACAACATGAGACAAAGTGATTTTAAATGTTATGACTGTGATTTTTATCCCTTAATTTCTACTTTTCTAGGACTGTGGCTCAGTTCTACTTTTTAGCTCAGAGAATTTTTTTCCGGTATTTTTTTTCCCAATGATAGTGAAGCCTTTTGAAAATCAGATATAAGGAAATACACAGAAGACAGGACCATCTGAGAGTGAAAAGATATGTAGTGGGGCATCCTTCTAGGCACAAACATGCACATTAGGTCTAAGAAGAAACCCAATTTCAAATCCATCTGTATTCTTAGTTGATATAAGCCATTCTGGATGGGTTTTCTACTTAAATCTTCCAAGGAATGAATCCTCAATTCATCTTGCATCATCCCAGAGCTCATCAAAATTCCCTCAGGGTAGTTGTGAAAAAGGAACTTAGACCATTGTTTCTACTCATTTACTCTGGAAAAAGGCATATTTGTGGGACTAGAAAAATACATCAAAGATGGGCTCAGTGTGTTATAATAGAAAGAGCCCTTCTCAGAAGTGTTGGGTTCAAATCCTGGAGCTGGTACTTAAAGATGTCATCTTTTCAGCAAATAGCTTATGCTCTCTGAGCCCCAGTTTCAATATTTTAGAATGAAAATAATGCTCATACCATTCACCTCACCGGGTTTCTGTGAGGGTTGTGTTTATAGAGATAAAATATTTTGGTACTGCGAAGAGTTTCACACTACAATGGCAGTTATTCTTTTCTTTCCTACTTCCCCTACCATGCAGTTATAAACTACATAAATTCTGGGAAGAAAATCTACTCAAACTTTCCATCTCAAGGACATTCAGGGCACTGCATACAGTAGATGCTTAATAAATGCTTATTGTATTGATTGAAATGACCAGAATCAAGCTGTATGAAGTAATGGGACATCCTGAGTAACTGGAGGGAAACTGATACTTTGCCCAACTTAAACATTTTGTAGAGTGTATTATGAAAGAGCCATTACATTAAGTACCAAGAGTCCCTCTGAAGAAACAAAAAATGA
Organism: Potorous gilbertii; assembly: GCA_028658325.1. Lineage (NCBI taxonomy): Eukaryota > Metazoa > Chordata > Mammalia > Diprotodontia > Potoroidae > Potorous > Potorous gilbertii. Next base: position 115,234,243 of record CM053774.1, read on the forward strand.
CACACCTATTCAGGATGACCTGGTTCCATGAAGAAATAAAATCAATGAATTTTTCTTTAAAGCTTGCACAGTTTACAGCCTCTCTCTTGTCCTCCTGAGAGTAATAAATCCTTTATTGTCAAGCAGCTGAGTTGCCAAAAGGGAAAATTCTAATGAGATTTTGGAAGTTAAATGAGAAAAGGCTCACCATTTTGAAAGCAAGGGGCCCTCTTGTTGTGGAGTGTAATTTACTCAAAGACTGAAGTAGTGACCTTCCTTTTGCACAAACGCTTCCAAGCACCTTAAGAACCCTTGAGTAAATTAGCAAAGGGAAGCCAACATTCCCCTATTACAATCAAATCTGCCAGCATTCTTGGCAAAGCCAAATCTACTTATAAAAAGTATTTGGATTATTTCAAATGTCTCTGGGCTAGAGACAAAATGTGAGAACAGTAAGAGAGAAAATGCAATTTTCACTAACAGTCATTATTTCAGGATTTTAATAATAGAAAGAATTTATTATTCTTTAATCTCTCATACTGCTTTAGATACTAGATGATAATATAGGCCTAAGACCCAATTCACGTGTAAATGCAATGTAATGGGCATCTGTCCAACGATGGCTCATTCCTGGTAATATAGGCAGGGGACCCTTGGGGCATTTGGTATGTCTGTTACTGGAAGTGCATGATGATACATAATGGAGGGGCCCAGCTCTCAGTTTCATTCCATGTGCGGGGATTCTGCGTTTTTTTCACGTATACTCACTGCATGGTTAAGAGGGGTCTTCAGATGGGCTATTAGGTCTCAATTAAAAGTCCATATGCAAGGCCCCATGGAGAAACACCTTTTCCTTCATATTAGTCATGAGCTATAAACAAGAATCCTTGAACTCTGGGGAGGCTGGTGGAAGGGTGCTCCCTTCTTACTACTGAAATACCTAGGAGGTGTCATGGGCAAAGTGCTGACCTTGGAAGACTTGAGTTCAAAAACGGCTTCAGCTTTCCTCAGCCGTGTGGCCCTGTGTACGTCATTTGACCTTGCTCAGTTCAGTAAAATAAAAGCAATGCTAGTATCTCCCTCATGGGATTGATGTGAAGATCATATGTTATAACCTATGTAAAGTACTTTGAAAACTTTAAAGCCTTATCTAAATAAATGCGAACTATTGATGATGATGGTGATTGCCTGATAGTGATAATGATAGGAATACTTACTAGCTGAATGGCCCTGAGTCACTTAATCCTGTTTGCCTCAGTTTCCTCATTTATAAAATGAGTTGGAGAAGGAAATGGCAAACCACTCTCTTTGTAAAAAAAAAAAAACAACCCAACCCAGATGAGGTCACAAAGAATCTGAAATAGCAGATGATTGAACACCAGCAAAATGGTGACGATGAAGATGCTAACCTGTGGTTATGTGGCTTCTTACCTAAGCCTCTGTTTGGTGTGTTTCTATATGCTTTCCTTTAATACGGGGCTTGTGAAATCTCAAAAGTTCAAGGAACCAGAGTCTATATTAGTTTACTCTCAGTCAATTTTAGTGAGATGTAGACATCCTGTCCTGCAATCAGGAGAATGACTTCTTCCATCAGCCAGACTGCGTCAGAAGCAACCTTGGTGGGGGAAATGTTTTGTCGTAAGTGCTTCAGGCTGAGTGAATTCTCCCACAGGGATCAGAGCAATGGAAGGGTGAATGTGTCCGGATTCAGGGAGATGTGTTTGTACTTTCATTCTTGTTGTATCTTTTCTGTAAATTGTCCTCCACAAAAACTGGTGCTCATTATTTTAACTAAAATAATTTAATAAATGTCAATTGGTTAAATTGACAATGTAATGATAAACAATGGTATAGATGATATCAAGAACATATAAATTAGCATAGAGTGAAATGCTATTTCAGAGAAGGCACTGGAACGGATATTGAGCCTATAACATTAAGACTGTGTAAGTTTTTAGGGCTGTTCCCAGAAGCCTCAGGAGTAGATGGACCTGGAAGTACACTGGAGAGAATAAATCCAGAGTCTGCTTACATAAGGGGACTCATGTAGGATTTATATCGGCCTTTTGCAAAGTCCTGTTGGAGAGATTCTCTACTATATGTTGGACAGTTATTCAATAATTGTCATTCAATAATCCATTCTCTACCATGGATTGGGTTGTTATTGAATTTCCCTAGGGTTTAGAAAACTTGCTGTTTATTTTCTCTCACTTGTTCTTTCTCTTTTCTAAAAATTAATTCCATTTGAATGGATCATTTTGGCTAATTTTTTAAAAAGATTTGGTTCACCATTATTCAAGATATTAAATTCTAGAGAAGGCTCATAACATGAGCTAACTTTTTCTCGTTTGTATGTAGTTGTACTAAATCATGAGGCTATAAATAACTTTCTGCAAGAACTGTGCCTCAACAAAGTTTTGTGTAAAATACAAGAGAAAAGCTAAGGAACCCAAAGAAGCATGAACCCTGTGATGAACTAATCTGACCTCTTGAGGTCATAGAACTCGGTTCTCATAAACAGGTGCAGGAAAGTTGAAATACTAAATACGACTTTTACTGACCACAATGCAATAAAATTATATATGATTCAAAAAAAGAATTACAAACTAATATGAAACTATATACTTTAATGCTAGGGAATAGATACATAAGTAAGTTATAGAAATAATAGAAAATTTCATACAAGAAAATAACAATAATGAGACAGTTATAACAAAATGTGGGATGTAGTCAAAGCAGTCTTTAGGGGGAAATTTATACTTCTAAATTCTTTCATCAACAAGAGAGAGAAAGAATAGATTCACCATTTGGCATACAACTTTAAAAAATCATATTAGAAAACCAAAAAACTTAAAGCCTCAATAAGCTCAAGGAAGATCAAAGAAGAAATTCTAAAGATCAAAGAAAGTATCAACAAAATCAAAAGCAAATCAAACAAATCAATAAAACAGGAGCTGTTTTTGAAAATAAAATACATAAATCATTAACTAATTTCAGTTTTAAAAAGAAAAAATCCCCCCCAAATTGGGAACAAATCCCCCATCAATTTGAGAAAGATTGAACAGACAAAAGATGAAAGGGATGGTTTTAGAGAATCCTGGGAAGACTTCTATGGACAAATGCAGAGTGAATTGATCAAAACCAGGGGAACGATTTATATAATGATAACATTTTAAAGGAAAAAACTGAAAAACTTGAGAACTTTAATGCAATGACCAAATACAATTCCAGAGAACTAATTAATGATAAACCCTCTGACAGAGAAACAATGAACTCAAGATGCACAATGAAACATACACCTTTAAACATGCCCAATTTGGTAACTAGCTTGCTTAAACTATGTATGTTTGTTAAAAGGGCTTTTAGAAATTTCTAAGGGGGAGGGGAGTGGGTGAGAGAAAACAAATGCTTGATAATTGGGAAAAGGCAAAATAAAATAAAAATTGAATTTTAAAAAGTTTATATAAAGTTTAAAAATAGTGATTCTTGGTACCTTCTTCCCACCTTCCCCCACAATTCTGCCATATCACTACAAAAATGTCTTGGGAATCCATAGGACTGAGGGCCATTTGATGCCATCTTTTTTTTTCCTCACAAATTTTCATAATTATAGAACTCACCATGATGTCATCAGCCTACTGCTTGATGAGTCTCTCTCTTCTTAACTATGCTGGGCCTCAGAAGGGAGACATGATCTGTTTTTGGAGTCATGCTTAAAGGCTTCTGAGAATATAATAAACTCTTAGAGTTTGCACTTTGCTAACATGGCATTTAAAAACCCAAGGTCACATTTATGCCAAGGACGAACTTTGAAATAAGACCTTGTGAAGTTGAGGCTATCAACTGTGATTTGTGGTAGTTGAAATCAGTACCATTTACTGAATTTTTTCTAGTGACACTTAGCAAGAGGAAAGAAATTCAAGATGATAAGAACCCAATGATGAGAACTGGCAAGCCTGGAGTGCTGGAGGGTTAGGGAGTGAGGGATTCTTACGCAATGGCTAGTTAGCATTGGGGTAGCAGACTAGTGGAGCATGAAAGGAATAGAGGCAAATGAAGCCATGGTAGAATCAAACTTGAGAAAAGAAAAAGGGGAATAAAGTGAAAGGAAGGGTCTAGTGAAAAGAGATTACAATGGAACATAACAGTAAATGTAGTATGAATGGATTAAATTTTAAATTGATTTAGTATATAGTTTTTAAAAATTAATTGTTCCCACCACCACTGAAGTTCATTTATGTCATATAGCTGTTAGTCAAATTATCTTACTGTTGGGCATTTGTTATTTGATTATGGAATTATGGAATATGAGATTTGGAAGGGTCATCATTAGCCAACTAGTTCCACCATACACAGAAGGAATCTTTACAGAGTTACATATATGACAAGAAATCACCCACTCTCTGTTTGAAGACCTCAGGAGAGAGAGAACAGACCACCACCACCAACTGAGTCAAAGTCTATGTTGCCTTGTTATTTCTTAACAATGATTCCCAGGGGAGAACAAACCAATACTTGTCACTATGACAGCCCTTCTCCATTTCTTGAAGACAATTATTGATCTTGCTGCAACACCTAACAGTCACTCTGGCGTTTGCTAACTTCAGGTAATATTTACACCAAATCTCCTGCCAAATTCTGCCCCCATCCCCTTGAGACAAGTTCAGATCATAACATCCCCACTGTTGTTTTTCTAACCCTGTATGTTTACCCCAAATCCTCTTAGCAAAGCCATTCAATGCACCCAAGTAAAAAAACAGTATCTCAGTGAGCTGAATATGACATTTTTGTCTGATAGTTCTGTCGTCTGCTTATTAAACATATGTCCATCTGAACCCTCCACTTATCTTATTTTGCTAAGTTTTCTACTATTTTTACTGATGCTTCTTCCAGCTTAAGAATTTTATTTCCTATTGGTTTCATGTCTTTCCTCCAACTCCCAATTTTCCATTGTTTTCTCCATGTCATTGTTGGTAATCTGTTAGCAGTGTGTCTTCTGTTTTTGCTGATGACAGAATTTGCTTTAGAGATGCCAGGTTTTTCTTGACACACGATCCTTCTTCATTGACTTTATAGTGCTTAATCATACAATTTAATGTTTCTTGGGCTAGCTCCAACTTGGTTTCTTGGGCTGTTGGTGAACCTAATTTGTTATTTTTTTTCCTTCTGGTGAGGTCAGTTTAGGGTTTTTGAATCCATAGAATTTGTTCATTGTGCAGGAGGCTTTTATATCTTGGTTGTTTGATCATTTACTTGCTCTTTTCTTTTCAATCAATCAGTCAGTAATCAACAAGCCCTTGTGGAGAACCTACTATGTGACAGGCAATGGGGTTACAAAGGCAGAAAAATGAAACAACTCCTGTGCTCAAGAGGTTTACTTTCTGTGGGGGAACAAAACGTACACATAAAAATAGATGCAAAATATATGCGAAGTAAATGCAAGATAATTGGGAGAATCATTAGCAGTTGGGGGTAGGGGTGAAGGATCAGGGAAGGCTCCACTGAAAAGCTTGGGCCTAAATTTGAAGGAAGCTGGTGATTTCTTTCTCCATCTAGGGGGAGGTGAGAGAGGAGTACATTCCAGGGAAAGGGACCATGAATAAAGCCCTGGGACAGGGGATGGAGTGTTTTTTATTTGCAAAATGGTGAGCATAGCACCTGTTCTCACCATTACAGAGCTGATTTGAGGAACAAATACCATAATATATGGAAAGAGAATGAATAAAAAAAATTTGTTTAAGTTCTTCTATGTTCTCAATATAGTACTTAGTGCTAGAAATACAGATACAAGTAAAAGCATTCCCTGCCTTCAAGGTGCTTGTATTCTGTGGGGAAGGAGAACAACATGGAGTATGAGATGAGGCGGAGTTTGGGGGATGATGTAAGGCATGGGAGGAGCCTGAACTTTGATGCTGGGGGTGACTGAGGTGACCATCAATCAGGCCAAAGTGGGGGGAGGGAGGGGAAGAAAAAGGAAGAGGCCAGTAAAGAAATATCCAGTGGTAATTTGATATTTTGCAGATCTTAAAGAATGTTTTTAAATATAAATTATGTCTGTTGGTGTACTAGCCAAAGAACAGATTGGCTCAAGTGGCTACTTGGGAATGGAATTCACTTCTCTGCAGTCTGTGAAGAACTGACCTCTCTAAATAATGTGCCCTACTTCTCTCAAGGCAGGTGTATGTGCTTGATTCCCTCATGGATGGAAGGGAATCCTTTGAAATCTCCCTAGAGTTCTATCTTTGCTGTTCACCTGAAAATGGATTACTCAAAATGCTGATAGAACTTTCAAGAAATAGGACTGTCCCAGGGCAAGGAGCCCTGACTGCCTCCCAAACAAACACTCTAGCTTTGGCGAGAATGTGCATTGTACACATTCGGCTAATGGCAATGGAAAAAGCAGATATTCCATCTGCCAACAATCAGAGAAATAAAATTGTAGAGGAATGGACAGTAGGAACTGCATAGCCAGAGAGAAAGGACCTGCCTGCTTATGCCTCCTGGAAAGGACATTAGTGGAGAAAGCTTTGATGTTTAAGCAATCACATAATTGAGTCTTCTGTTGGAGTCAACAGTCAAAGAGGTGGACGTTGGAATGAGCCCTGAACAGCCTTAAGATATACAGTGACAAAGGTTAAGTAGGCTATTCTCTGTGGAAACTGTGATAGGGCAACTTCTTTGCAATCCACTTCTTGTCTGAGTAGCTTTAAAATGCATTCTGAGTGTTCCTGAGTCAAGCAACTCAATCAGATTGAGATTACCTTTGTAGAAGCATGTATCTTTGGAATTCCCTCTTTCTAAGCAGGAATACTTAGATTTAGATAATTAATATTTTTTCCCTTCTGGATCAAGTTGTGCCTAACAAAGAGTATAGAATTTTCTTCTTCCATGGGTGGTGAGCTCTATTTTCCTGTGAGTCTTCACAAATGGGACATCTGCTTGTGATGGTTAAGGGATTATGCTACAGTGGTTTGTGTGGTAGGATGGTGGTGGTGGTGAAGGTAAATGGAAAGTCTGTATCTGAGTGATAAGTTCAGATAGCCTGTGGGTTACACTGAGTTATAAAACTGTAAATTAATGTTATCTATGTTGTATTTTTAAAAATCTGTTTTGCTGTTTTGGTTTCGGCCACAAAGGAATATTGTGGACTATATACAAATGATCCCTAGAGATCATTTGGCAGGTAGGTGGGGCAATGGATAGACTGCTGGGTCTGAACCCAGGAAGACTCAGCTTCCTGAGTTCAAATCTGGCCTCAGACACTTACTAGTTGTGGGACCCTGGGAAAGTCATATAAACCTATTTGCCTCAGTTTTCCCATCTGTAAAATGAACTGGAGAAGGAAATGGCAAACTAACATTTTAATGAAATAAGTTACAACTTGAGAGGTATTTAATATAATATAATAATCATGTATGAACTTAATTTTGATATTGAACTTTTTCATTTGAACAAAAATGTATGATATTTGGCTCAACACTAGACAAACACAGTCAAATATGGTTCCATACTGAATTTATTTCTGCATTTTGACTTAAAACATGAATAAAGTGAAAATACTTCCTCACACAAACATATGGTGGAAATAGTAGAAGAATTTTACAAGTTCTTTTGAT
>CM053774.1:115242337-115259437 GCA_028658325.1 Potorous gilbertii
TTTGGCCAATTCCTTTCTATAACTCTTGTCATTGCTGATGGCAGTGCCATCTTTACAGGATAACTGAAAAACATTTTTAGAGCCATTTCTTTAGCTACTGAAAAAAACTCAAAATTATTTTTGAGGTCTTGTTGCATGTTTGGAGTGCATAACTCAGTAAAGAAAAATTCCTTCAGCCTTTGATACATCTATATCACTAAACTTGATAGGACCAAGACCTAAGTTCAGGTGTCACCTCTGCTACATACTGGTCCATGACTCTGAGCAAGTCACTTACATTTTCCAGTCTTCTTCCATGTCCTCTGTGATCCAGTGACACTGGATTCCTTTCTGCTCTTTGTATGAGACACTATCTCTCAATTCCATGGGTTCCTTGACTGTTTTGTTCCTTTTCTCTAGAATCTGTCTCCTAGCTCTTCTGTCTTCCTTCTCAATCTCAATCTAAAACCTTCTATAGGAAGTCTTTCCAGGCCTTCCTTAATGTTAGTGTCTTCTTTCTGTTAATTTTCTACAATTTATCCTGTATATATAGCTTGTTTGTACCCAGCTGTTAACATGTTCTCTCTCCCATTAGGTTCTATAAGTTCCTTGCCATTTTGGGGGGGGTATCTCTAGTACTTAGCACAGTGCCTAGCACATAGTAGGCACTTATTAAATACTGTTGACTTAACCTCTCAGTATTCCAGGGAATTTTCTAACACTATAAATTGAAGAGAAGTTGCTAATTTTCATCAATGGAGGGAGTTTCCTAGTCTAGGCCTTTCCTAGGATTAACAAAATCAAAATTTGTCACTTTATGTAGTAATAAATATATATAATATATATAATGGGAGTACATTGTTAAATTTTCATTGTGATCATTTATAACACAGAAATCATCAAATGCTACAAATCAGGGCTTGATTTGTAGTTTTGGTAATTGTTTAGACTTAAAAATCTAAATAAATACATGTAGCATTTATATATAATAAATGTTGATAAATATAAAATTTATAAATATATAAATATATATGTGCATTCTTATTATCTCTAGCTCACATTTGTATAAAAATATAAGATTTACACAGTACTATTCTTACAATAGGCCTTTGAGATCAATTCACAGTGTTTCACAGCCTTTGAGGCAAAGGATATTGGAAATGTTGGTATTATATCCAGCTTAGATTGACACTTGCATCAACTTTTGTCTATAGCTACCAGACAAAGCTGCTGGTGGTGGTGGGGCAGCCTAAGTATTGCTCTTATGTCTTTTGTTTCCAGGGAGTCAGTAAACCTTTGGCAACTTTGGACTAGAAAGGGTCTCCTGGAATGGAATGGGGAAAGAGGGTTGTAGTTGCTGTAGAGATGATATGATATCATGTGGCCACTTTCCAACCCACTTTCTGTATTGAGCATCATGTGATGAAAGAGCCATGTAGGCTTGTACTTCCAGGTGCAGGTGGGAAGCTTCCTGCTGGGTCTTCCTATGGCAGTAAGTTCATTCAAAACCCCTTCAGACATTGTAGACACTTACTCAGCTCAGCCATAGGATGGAAAGGGAGACTTGACGTGGGAGAGGGGCAGAAAATGGGGTAGTGGAAGTATAGCAGAGGGACTTGGAGGAGGAATAAGCTTCCACTTAAAGGAAGGAATATTAGAAACCCTCCTGGGGCCAGTTCTTCTTTTTCCCTGTTCCTTCCCACTATCCTCAGTTTACCCTGGGCAGTAACTTGAACAGAGCCTTCCGCTGTTCTTCCCCACCACCAATAGTCCGAGGATGCCCAACCTCAGGGATCTGTATACTAATTTTAATGGGGAGGATCCAAAGAATTGGGAGAAAAACTAGGGACAATTGCCTGGGAATACAAAACAAAATTAAAAGGTTTAATTCCCCGAAGATCTAGGGTTAAGTAAAAATCTGCCTCAAGTAAATAAACCAGCTGAGAATCAGTTCATAAAGACCAAAGGAAAATTTCATTAAAATGTTAGGGGAAGATAGAATAATGAACAAATACTAGTTGAGGAAGAAAAATGAACCATAATTCCCCATCAATAAAGAAAATCCTCCATATTCCCCAGAGATCATGAAACAACAGTAAGAAATTCTAGAAGGGTTCAAAAGATAAATAAAACTTTCAAGAGAAGGTAGTAGGAATGAAATGAGTTAATTAGGTTGAAAACCAGAGTTGAAAAGAATTGAATTGGACAAAAAGATACAAACATTGTTAAAAAGACCACATGCATTGTATACTCATCAGAGTGATTGTCTTTGACAAGAGAGAATTTTAAGATCTTACATCTTGGAGAAGCAAATGACAAATAAAAAAAAAACTTGAATGACAAACTACATTCAAGGAAATAATATAAGAAAAGTGTCCAAAATTTTTTAACATAGACAAAGCACATATCAATCAAATGCACATCACTGACAAAACAAATACAAAATTCATGTATCACACTCCAAATCATGTTGTGGTTAAATATCACAGCTGTAATGGTAAACATCATATTTTACAAGCACTGGGACAAACACCTTAAAATACAAGGCAACAATGAATTAAAAAGAAACAGCATTATTCTGGAGTCCCAGGAAAATCAGAACAAGAACTGGAATAGGAGAGTCTAAAAATTAAAAGGCTTAAATTGCAACTTAAAATAATATTCTAAAAAGTTGGGCACAAATATCTGCAAAAAAAGATGGGCTTTTAACCAAAGAGAAGCATGTGAGGCATTCTGGAGTGAGAGTGGGGCAGAAAGACATAGACATAGACATAGACAAAGACAGAGAAGAAAAGGGAGAAGTATAAGGTGGATAGACTTGCAAGCAGCCTAAGCAATGAAATACAGGAAAGGTAAATGGTAGCAATCATTAAAAAAAAACAACTTCAGGTTTATAGCCTAGTTTTTTTTAAGGGAAATCTTGAATTGAGGGAGCAGTAGATTGCCCACTAGATAGAGTGGAGATCAAGAAGTCTCATCTTGCTGAGTTTAAATCCAGTTTCAGACACCAGCTGTGTGACCCTGGGCAAGTCACTAAGCAATGTTTGCTTCAGTTTCCTCATCTGTAAAATGAGGTGGAGAAGAAATGGCAGACCACTGCAGTACCAAGAAAGCCCCAAATGGGATTACAGAAGAGTTAGACATGACTGAAACAACTGAACAACAGCAACATTAAATTGAAGGGACCATCATAGACAAAAAGGACCTGAGAGGCTGAAGATAAAAGGAAATGTAAAGGATAGTGGAGACCTGATAAGTGAATCATTATCTAATGTGGGAGAGATAGCACAGTGGGGCATTGTATAAATAGGGGAGAAGAGGAAATATGAAGTAGGGGGTGCTAGAAATGCATTCCCATCCAATGTAGAGATGTGAGTATATGGGAATGATAATCATTTCATAGGGAGTGGTCATGGTTCAGCCATGGGGATCATGACTGGAGATAGAGTGACTCAAACCATTGGACAGTCCTTCTGGTTGACACTACTTCCTTCACTAATTGCCATTTCTAAGAATTAAGGTACAGTAAGTAAGTAGGATGAAGGAAGGTTGACAAGGGCATTAATAGTAAAAGTGAGAATTCTAATTGAGTACTTCTTGGGAGGAGATAAAAATGAAGATAAAGCAAAGAGATACCCCACAAAAGAATATTACTTAATATACAGATGGAGTGGAGGGAAGAATTTGAACCATAGGCTTCACTAGATGAGAAAAGAAAAAACAAAGGGAAAGTAGGGGGAAAGATAAAGAAAAAGAAAAAAATTAACAGTTGAAGGAAATTCAGATCTCTTTTTTAGGGCAGACAGGAGCAGAACAAAAGTCTGTGAGGGGAAAAATAAGCATCAAAATAGGTTAAAAACAAACAAACAAACCTTACTGCTGAGACAAAGTACTGAAACTGTAACCAGTTCTGGGCTCCATGCTTTAAGGACCTTGATAAGCTGGAAAGTGTCTCGAAGGATGGGTAAGGATGTACAAACATGTAAAACATTTTACATATTAGTTATTTTGCACAAGAAAACTGAAAGAAGGAAAGAGAAGGGAAGGAAGGAGGGAAGAAAGAAAGAAAATAGTATGCTTTAGTCTGTATTCAGGTAACATCACTTCTTTCTCTGGAAGCAGATAGCTTTCTCATCATGAGTCCTTTGAGATTGTCTTGGATGATTGTACCATTGAGAATGGCTAAGTCATTTATAGTTCTTCATTGTACAGTATTGCTGTTATGGTGTACTGTGTTCTCCTGGTTCTGCTCATTCAATTTGTATCAGTTTATGTTAGTGTTTTCCAGTTTTTTCTGAAATCATCCTACTTCTCATTTCTTATGGTACAAAATATTCCATTACAACCATGTACCACAACTTGTTCAGTCGTTCCTCAAGTGATGGGTATCCCCTTAATTTCTAACTCTTAGCCATCACAAAAAAGTGATTATAAATAGGTTCTTCTCAGTCTCTGTTTGTCGTCTGTCTCCGTCTCTCTCTTTAAGTCTCTTTGGGGCACACAGTTAGCAGCGGTATTGCTGGAGCAATGGATATGCAGTTTGATTGACCTTTGGGCATATTTCCAAATTATTCAAGAATGGTTGGATTAGTTCACAACCCCATCAACAGTCCATTAGTGTCTCAGTTTCCACACATCCCCTTCAACATTTATCATTTTCCTTTTTTTGTCATATTAGACAATCTGATAGATGTAAGTTGATATCTTAGAGGTTTTTTAATTTTTATTTCTCTAAAAAAGTGATCGAGAGCATTTTTCATATTACTATAGTTTTAATTTATTTTTTCATGAAACATTTTTATTTAAATTTTTGGGTTCCAAATTCTATATTTCCTTTCCTCCCTTCTCTCTCTGAGAAGATAAGCAGTCAGATATAGGTTATACAGGTGGAAATATGTAAAACATTTCCATACTAGTCATTTTGTACAAGAAGGCTAGAATAAAAGAAAAAAAATGAAATAAAGAAAGTGAAAAAATAGCATATTTCACTCTGTATTGAAACAATATCAGTTCTTTCACTGGAGGCAGATATTATGCCTTATCATTAGTCCCTTGAGATTGTCTTGGACCATTGCAATGCTAAGAATAACCAAGTCATTCCCAGTTTTTCATCAAGCAATAATACTGTTGCTGTGTACAACATTGTCTTGGCTCTGTTCATTTCATTATACATCAATTCATGTAAGTTTTTCCAGATTTTTCTGAAATCATCCTGCTTGTCATTTCTTATAACACAACAATCATATACAACAGCTTGTTTAACTATTCCCCAATTGATGGTCATTTCTATGATTTCCAATTTTTAGCCATCACTAAAGGACTGCTACTCTGATTTCTTTGCCTCAGCTGAAGCATAATAGATTCTGCTCCAGCTCTTACCTTTACCCTTGGTGTATCTTTCTGTTTCAGATTTGTTTCTTGTAAACAACATATTGTACGATTTTGATTTTTAATACATTCTGCTATACACTTCAGTTTTATGAGTGAATTCATCCCATTCACATTTATAGTTATGATAAGTAACTGTGTATTTCCCTCCATACTATTTCCCTTTGTTTATCCCTGCCTCTCTCATCTCCCACCCTCTACCTTCTCACAAGTGTTTTACTTCAGATCACCACCTTCCCCAATCTATCCTCCCTTATATCAGTCCCCTTCCCCTTCTGTTATCTCTGTCCCTTTTTATTTCCTTCTAGAGTAAGACAGATTTTTGTATCAAATTGAGCCAATTTTGATAAGAGTAAAGTTTAATCTTTGCCTCCCACCCATTCATCTTCCCCTCCATTATAATAACTCTTTTATGTGGGATAATTTACCCTATTCAATTTTCCTCCTCTTTTTCCAGTGCAATTTTTTTACCCCCTTTTTTGGGGGGTGTATCATCCCATCAAAGTCACTTTATTTCCCCATCCTTGGTCTACATATACTTCTCCTAATTGCTCTTATAGTAATAAAGTTCTTAAGAGTTACAAATATTATCTCACCATATAGAAATATAAACAGTTTAACCTTATTGAATTTCTTATGTTTTCTCTTTCTTGTTTCTTTTTTACGTTTTTATGTTTCCCTTGAGTCTTGTGTTTGGAAGTCAAATGTTAGCTGCTTCCCTGCTCCTTAGATAAATTCTGAGGTGCTTTTCTAGTTGTTTGGAGAAGAATTTGAAAGGGTTGCAGAAGGTTCCTTCCTCACTCCACCATCTTGACACTGAAAGTATTTTCCCCCTCTAATTCTTTGTCTGAAAGCTGACTATTCATATCCTTTGACCATTATTAATAGGGAAATGCCTTGTATTTTTATAAATTTGACTCATTTCTCTCTATATTTGAGAAATGAGGCTTTAATTAAAGATACTTGCTGTAACTTCCCCCATCCCCTAGTTTTCTGCTTTTTTTTCTTCTAATTTTGATTGCATTGATTTTGACCATGACAACTAATAAATCAAAGAAAAATAGAGAAGGATCCTCAGTACTTTGCAGTCCCTTTTCCTAGCCGAAGGGACAAGGTCCAAGTAATGAAAAAGGAAACAGATGGTGTCAATTTTTATAGTCTACAATCAGTATAGAAACTATAAAGTCATTTGACTCCTGGTACTTGCTTAAGGAATTTCTTATCCAGAGACTAAATGGACATACTACTAGTTAAGTCAGATGATGTGTACTTTGACATTCTTCTTCTTAAAGGGAACCAATCAATTAATCAACATTTAACGAAGTTAGTTCTGACTTGGAAGAGTTAGTTTTGTAATTTATCAAAACGTCAAACCTAACAAGTAACTTTTCATAGAATACTTGTGTTCAGTGAATAAATATTCATTTTAAAAATTCCATCTTGAAGATAATTGTAGTCTATAAGTCAACATTTATTACAGGGTATAAGAAGGTAGCTAGGTGGTAGAGTAGATAGCGTACTGGATCTAGAGACAGGCAGACTCGTCTTTGTGAGTTCAAGTGAAGTCTCAAACACTTACTAGCTGTGTGACCTTGAGAAAGTTACTTAACTCTGCTCAATTTCCTCATCTGTGAAATGAACTGAAAAAGGAAATGGCAAACCTCTCCAGTATCTTTGCCAAGAAAACCTCAGTTAAGTCACAAAGAGTCAAAAATAACTGAAAAATGACTGAACATAAGAGGTAGATAAATTCAACAAAGAACTTGACAAAACTCTCCAAATTCAGTCAGCATATGCTTAAATAAAGACATCAGCACAAAGGATGAAGAATATGGAGAAAAGTATGTTGGAAAACATGGTTCTAGTGTAGAAAATGAAAGTGAGGGAGATCAAAGTCTTGTAGACTGGAGACCCAAGTCTATACCTTGTGGACAGAGAGTCTGTTGGTGCCAGACATGGTGAGCACTGAAAAGCATCACAAAACATTGAATTAATTAGTTTTTAACAAATTGTAATAATGAAATAGTGTTTTTGAAGGAGTAAAGTGGCTGACCTCCCTAAGGGCAAAGGAGAGATTCATAATGGGTATGAGTACTTGGCAGCACATTAATAATTAGGAATATGTAGGAGACATCAAGAGAGGGATGTCATCAGAGAGGCATTTGTCCAGACTGACCTTCATTCTCAATTTACACATGCATAAAACACCCAGAATTCCAGAGCAAGTGCCCCAGCATTTTAGGTTGGCTTCCCTATCATGATTTTATGAGAGGACATGGCCTGTAATTGTGTAGAATGAGAAGGTGTGAATGGGTTGCAATCTGTGCAGTGGGAAGGAGTTATTAACAGAGTGAAGATCACAGATCCACTTAAGTTTTGAAATAGACTGGGGAATTTGCACTTCTAGATCCAGATGGCCCTGATCTCTCTGCAGCATAGTCTGGTTCAGTGGGAAGAACAGTGAACTTGGAGTTAAGAGGTCTGAATTTGAATATTGACTCTGTTACCATATGACGGTTTTTAAATTAATTTCACCATTTTGGGACTAACTCACAGGATACTCATGAGGAAAGCAGTTTATACACTGTAATGAATTATTAAAATGTGACCTATATGCTATGAAGCTATTCTAGTATATAACATTATTGAGTTCAGTTGTAGACACTTGGAGTTGTAGATGTATTTAAGACATCCAATATGAAATGTCCTATAGGGGTTTGGTGATCTGGGACTGAAGCTCCGGGGAGATGTAGAAATATATGTACATGCATATGTAAGAAGGGAATAAGCTTTTGTATAGTGCCTACTATGTGCTGGGTACTGTGATTAGCTCTTTGCAAATTTTATCTACTTTATATGTACTATATATGTGTGTAACTATTTTTCTCCCATCTATCTATCTATCTATCATCTCCTTTCTGTTTATTTTCCTAACTACCCATCCAACTATCTATCTATCTCAAATACCTGCATCAGGATGATAGTAAACTCATGGGAGCTGCCACCAGGTAATCGGGAAGCTCATTCACATTGAGGCTGACAAGGTTGAATTTGCTCTTCTAGGGTATTTGTACTTTAAGAGGAGGCACAGGCTTTCTTTCACTTAAGCTAAAGGAATTAATTTTAAATTGTGGAATTTAGGTCATCAAAAAGAAGATTGGGGAATTTGTCTTCTTGATGTCCCTGAATTCATGCAGTAGAGATAACTGTTCAGATATAAAATCCCATGTAATTAATTGGGTTCATGTTTCATGGGAGAATCCATTAGGTGTGCAAAATGAAAATGCAGCTAAACTCTGAATTAATCAGTCCCTGAATATTCATTTTGTTTATTGCTTTCATTTCTCATTCAGTTTTCTCACCTGTTCTTTGCGTATTAGCCTTCTTGCCAACACTGGGAAAGCAGACAAATTAGAAGTGATTACTTCTATCTCAGGAAAATTCTTTTTTTTGTGACAAATTATTCATTCTTTCAATTTTCAGCAGATATTTATGGCTCCCATCCCTTGTATGTGCCAGGCTCAGGTTCCAGGATGCGTGATAGAAAGCTCCCTTGGTGCAATTATTACTGTTTGGTTAGTAAAAGTTTGATGTACACACAAAGTTTTTAGAATATGTCTTTCGGGTCAAATGAGGCATGTGATTGCTAGTTGTCATAAATCTAGCTCTATTAGCACTATTATAAGAAAGAATTCTATAAGTTGTCTTTTATCTTCCCACAGATTTGCCCAAAAAACGATCTAGAGAGTACGAGCTGGTCACTCCCATCAGCACCAACCTCCAGGGGCACTACCTCTCCCACATTCTTTCTGCAAGTCAAAAAAAGAGAGTACCAAGGGATGTGTCTTCCAACCCTGAACAATTGTTTTTCAACGTGACAGCTTTTGGAAGGGACTTTCATCTCCGGCTGAAACCAAACACTCAATTAGTAGCACCAGGAGCCATGGTGGAGTGGTATAAGACCTCTGTGGTCAGGGAGGATAGACCCAGCCATGTAAATGATAGTCAGCCTGGAAGTGATTCAGAGTGGATTTGGAAAAGAGAACCTTTATGGACCAACTGTGCTTATGTTGGCGACTTAACAGACATCCCAGGGACTTCTGTTGCCATTAGCAACTGTGATGGTCTGGTAAGACTTCTCCCTCATTTTGTCCTTTTCGTTATCTACCCTTCTTTCTCCTGACCCAAGCCCTCACTGAGATCTTTGTCCTTCAGCATGCTTCAGGAGAAAGGTGGGTAGAAGCTCACATTCCACATGACTACATACTGAGTTTGCCATACTTGGTCTGCCATCTTTACAAGAAATAGGAAAGGCATGGTATAATGTTTCTTGGGCACATTATTTATGTCTGGTTCATTGAACACGAAGACTTCTAAGGGAAATTGCAATGTGTGGTGATTTTGAAGTTGAAAGGCTAATAATTGTTTTCATTCATTCTTCTAGTGGTACTGGATGTGTCTTTGAAAGTTTTAGAAATCTCAACACTTTCCAAACCAATACAGATTCTTTTACTTCTTACAACAGAATCTTGTCCCTCATTTTAAAAGCATCTTAATACAAAGTATTCATTATCTTCTCCAGGGAACGTTACAAATTGTGAACTGAACTCCACTTACATTGGATCGTTTTTATGTTATGAACCCATTGGCAAGTCTGGTGAAGCCTGTGGATCCTTCTCAGAAAAAAAAATGCCTTTAAATATATAAAGTGCATAGGAACCTGGTTATATTGAATATCGTTATCCAAAGTCCTGGACCCCTGCTCAAAGACCTCTAGGATCTTTCTCTCTAAGTGTACTTTTCACCCTTGAGAAGTCATTTTCTGAGTTTGGGTGGGCAAATGAGTAGGTATGTGCTCACATGTAGGCCATGTCATGCCTTGCTTTTTTCTTTTCACTTTTAAATGTGTAGCTGCTGCTGCTGATTTGTGGTGGGAAAGATTAAAGGACAGTCTGTGGTCCTTGTTATGCCTGGATTGTATTTTGGCTTGATCTATAGATACTATTTGGAAATATTCACTGCTGGTGACTTAGCCTGTTATCTGTTATCAGTCATTTTCCCAAAGTCCATAGCAGTAACACTTTGTAAGTGTAACTTGGGAGGAAATGGGGAATGTGGGAAAGAGCACTGACCCTGGAGTCAGAGGACCCGAGTTCTAATCTCATCTCTGATTCTTACTATCTGTGTGACCTTGGACAATTCACTTAATCAACTTGGGTCTCAGTTTTTTCATCTGTAAAATGAGATGGCTAGATTAGATAGTAACACTAGTAGCCACATTAGCACTTATTGAGCACCTTGAGGTTTCCAAAGCCCTGTATGTGTACGATCTTTACAACAACCTCAGGAGGTCGGTGGTGTTGTTACCCCCATTTTACAGAAGAGGAAACTGAGGCTCAGTTAAATGCTCTGCCCACAGTTCCATAGCTGTTAAGTGCCTCAGACAGGATTCAAATTCAGGTTTTCCTCACTTCCTGATTTCCAGGTTAGTAATCTCTTCACTGAACCAATGGCTTCTGGGTCCTTTCAGGGCTATATCTATGACCTGATGATCTCTCCTGGCCAGTATGTATCTGACCATGAAATTCACATTGTCAATTTGCCTCACAAGCAACCCAATAGAATTTTGATATTATGGCTGGTAAACTACCCATTTTAGAACCTGATTTTTAATGTTTTATCTTCTCATGAGATAAGTAGGGCTTGTACCTGGTGCTGAAGGACATTTTTTAAGAAGTCAAATATACCACATGTAACAGGCACAGGACTCATTTTAGCTGAGTGTGTGTGCGTGCGTGCACATGTGTGCACGCGTGCATAAGGTCATACAGATAGGAAGCATCAGAGCTAGGATTAGAACTCAGAACCCAGCTTCTTAGAAAAATGTTTTTAGGGTTTAACACAGTTAAAGAGTGGAACTGTTATGGATTTTTTTTTCTTTTGAGAAAGCAATTACAGACACAGACATATGTGTGTTCATCCTTTGTTGCCAAAGAAGACCATGCCATCCAGGGGGTTGGGGATTATCATACAGTAATGGGGGGAGAGTGAAGCTGAGTAAAAGATACAGACATATGTAGCTAATATGAATTATATAGGTATATATGCATATATACATGTATGCACACATGTATGTGTATATACATATATATACATGTACATATATACTGTACACATATTATATTTAATTGTATTCATACATTATATCTATGTCAATATCAATATATCTATTCAGCCTTTGGAGGAAACTGATCTTAAAGAGAGAGGATTAGACTTTTCTTGTACCATAAATCTAATTATGCCTCAACCCCAGAGTCCTGGGGAAAATTGATTAATTACCTGGATGGCTTAATAGATAGAGTATGGAAGACTTGAATTTAGATGCAGCCTCAGATACTTACTAGCTTATGTGACCCAGGGCAAATCACTTAATCCTGTTTGCCTTATTCTACTGAAAAAGGAAATGGTAAACCACTCCAGTATTTTTGCCAAGAAAACCTCGCAGACGGTATTAGCACAATATGGCCCCTGGGTTCACAAAGAGTTGGATGTGACTGAACAGTAACAACAACAGCTCAGGTCTAGGGTCTCCTCCAAAAGGATTGCCAGCGTCCCTTCTAGAGAAATTATTCAGTGTACAAAGTTGTAGATATCAGGAATAGGATGGTTAATTATTCTAACGCAAAAGCACGCTTAAAGCACAAAAGACTAACATTGACAAATTCTTAAAAGTGAAACAGCAGTTCAACACTCCTTTCCTGGGAAGTGGACTTCAAAGGATATGTATGACTGCAGGTCCCTGGTCAATTCCTTACTCCCCAGTGATAGAGGGTTGTACCAAAGAGGATGGACGGTTGATCCCAGAAATGATATCTGCTCAACAGATTTTAAACAGAGACACCAAAGTCTCTGCCTCTCCATTTCTTTCTTCTCTTTTGAGTGTGTTTCTGGGGACATCGCTAAGTGTCCCCCAAATTCCCAATGGTACAGAAAGGGTCTTTCTTCTCTACCTCTCCCAATCAGACTCTATGGAGGCTGTGAACACATGGCCTTGACAACATGTACATGCCTGGGACAGCACGTACATTCTCTGATCCCTGGCTGCCTCTTCTGCTTTGTGGTTCTTTCCACATCACAGGTGTCTGAAAAACAATATTGAATGAGAGAAGTTTCTCTGATGTCTATCTTCTGAGTTCAAGAGGTTCGTAGTAGAAAGTGCTTCCTGTAGTTATATTTTTTAGAGGAGGGGAGGTATAGAGAACTAGCCTTGGAGTTAGAGAAGCTGCCTATGGTAAAGTGTTACCTGTGTGACCCTGCACAGCTCACTTAACATTTCTTTGCCTCAACTTCCTAAAACTAAGATGTTAGCCAATTGGGAACCTTCATTGATAGAGGGATTTTCCTCACCTCTTATTCCTTATATAAATTAATTCAGATATCTAGACAAAAAGCCCTAAAACCCCCCACTACTAATTTTGAAAATATTGGGCTTTTGAATGAATGAGAATAACCATTAGTTGCAAAATATCAGGCATCTGGATTAATAAGAATGATGAGCTTGATTTATTGAGGCCAAAGAAGCTAACATTTTACTGTTTAGAAACATAGTATCAGATCATAATTGAGAGCTAATAAGGCATTTAAAGAATGATACCGTAAGTGGTGTGTAGCACTTACAAATATAGCACAGACTCCCAGAGAAAGAAGGCAGGTGAGAGTTTCTCCAGGCTCTACTTGACGACCTTCAGTGGGGAGTAGTTACTTCTTCCATAGGCAGCCCATTGTCTTTTGGGGGGAAGGTTTTCCTTCTATCAAGACACCATCTGTATCACTTCCCACCCACTGCTCCTAGCTCTGATCTCTGGGGCTAAGCAGACAAAGCGTATTCCTACTCCACATGATTGTGTGTCCCAAACCAACTCCACTCAAAATTGGCCAGTGTTTTTGCAAGTCATGATAATGGCATACTTCATAGCATGATGGAAAATGTTTAACAATAACTTTGCTTATAAACGAGAGAGCTAGCAAAGGGAGAAGGGGAAAACTAAACATTTGGTTTTGCTTTTTAAACATCACCCTCATTTCAGTCATTTACGTAAACTGCTGATGCATTATGTCTCATTACCATGAAACATGAGGAAAATGGCATAGATCATTAACTATGCATCATTAAGCTTTGTTCTAAGTTTTGATTACAAGAAGAAACTTTATAGGTATGCTGAGTCACTACCATAACTTGTTATTTGTGGACTGTGGTTGCTTATTCACAACCAAAAAAAAAAAAAACAGAAGGGAAATGGGAAGATGAGGGAGTCCCCTCTGGCTCTAGTTTTTAATGATTCTATAAGTGTATAAAAATGGTGCTTAAAAAAAAGTAAGTCTGAAAAAATTTTAATAGGCCAGATGCTTACTGAATATGGCTAACTTTATTTGGAAAATGAAGAAATCTCCAAGATTTTATGATGACTACAATTGGCAGTTGATCAAGTTTTGTACATTCTTTTTCATTCACTTATGGAGTATGTATTATTTGTACTATTATTTATTATTATTTACTATTTTGAATTATTCTATCCATGTAGTAAATTCTTCACCATTTTTGGAGGGTCCTTCTAAAGATTCCATTATAGGCAAAAATGGTGATGATAGTTAATGAGGGCTTTAGATTTGCAGGACTGTTAATTTATGTCCTCCCAACTACTCAGTGAAGTAGATGTTATTGTCTGCATTTTACAGATGAGGAATCTGAGGTGGAATGATGTTAAGTGACTTGCCTAGGGTCATACAGCTGGTAAGTGTCAAAGATAGAATTTGAACTCAAGACTTTTGATAGTGATACCCAAATGTGATAGGCCATGGTGAATACAAGTGGCAAAGCAAATACTCTAACAGCTCAGTTAGAGTGACCGGAATCCCAATCACAGTCAATCTTAAAATCACAAATAATTTTCAAAAAATTAGTCATATCTCTAAATACTAAATTTGGTGTCCTCTTCTAGGAAAGTATTGCAGTAGATAGAGCGCTCGATCTGGTGCCCATCAGACCTTAGTTTAAATCCAGCCACAAACACTTCATCCCCGTGAGATGTGGACAAGTCACTTAGTTTCTGCCTCAGTGTCTTGCATATGTAAAATGGGGTAAGGATAACACCTACTTCCCCGAGTTGTTGTGCAGATGAAATGAGATAATAAATGTAAGAGATTTTGCAAACCTAAAAGTCCATATAAAGGCTGTCATTGTCGTTATCACTATCATTCCATTATCTTGCTTGATGCTGGTGCCCATCCTTAAAGAGGGTAGAGGCTTCTTCAGACTGCATATGCTTTAATATTTGGACGTGTGTGAATCCTGGAGACACTGGCTTGTCCCTTTTCTCCATGCAGTCAAAATAACTGTGCTGGGACAGGAGAAACAGAGACTTAAATCACCAGTGACTGCCTTTAAAATGTCTGTGCTTAGCTGTTCTGCCCATGTGAGTTCCCAGCAGACTCATGGCTTTTACCATCCTCCACTTCCAGAGGGGAAAGGAAGAAAGCAGCTGGCAGGAACTATCTGTGAGCATCCCTTTTCAAAGGAAAAGTTTTCTGTGAGTTAATGCCAATGTTACAGTCTTGGAATACCCAGATGGTTGGCAGCCCTCTCCCACTCTGGTCCTTGTGCCCTGATTGAGAAGTAGCCCATTGGGAACTAACAGTGCTTCCTGAATTCTGTGTCCCAAAGCATCTCAAGTATGTCATTAGAGGCTGTCCTCAGGTCCCTATGGAAGCAAGTTACCTTTTTTTCTTTATTGCCTACTGATGGGAGAAAATTTGAAATATTCTTTGTAATTCTAAAGTCCGGTATTATTTGCATATGAAATTAATTTTCCTTGTGGTTAACCTTTTCCCAAACACTCCAATTAATTGCGAATTGGCTGTAATTGTGATTAATGCAGCTTTGGTTGTGTGTGGGATCATCCTTTGGAAAAAGGATCCCTGTGTGCTTTCAAGATATAAACTTGGAAGAAAAGAAAATAATTAGAAACACAGTCACAAACTGTTTCTCTATTCTGTTTTCCAGTTGTAGATCTATTCAGAATTAATTCAGGGAAGCTGATGTCAAATATTATTTGTTCAATCATAATGACAGATGACATTTTTGTAGCTTTGAAGTAAAAAAATTTTCCATCATAGGAATGAATATACTTTTATTTATTTCATTAAATATTTCCCAATTGCATGTAAATTTTTTTTAACATTCATTAAAGAAAATTTTAAATTCCAGGTTATCTCCCTCCAACTAGCTCCTTTCCCACCTCTGAAGCAAATGTTTTTATATATATTCTCATTTGTTCTTCAAAACAGCTTTGTGTACCATGGCTAGCTACTATAACCCTATTTCACAGACAAAAAATTGAGGCAGACTAAATTGAGGGAGAAACCAACCCAAATCCCATACTGAATAAGAGTGGAACCAGCCCTTAGTAACTTTTGCATTTCTAGCCTAGGGGAGAGAGGGAAGCCCAATCTTTAAAATATGTATGTAAGTATATGTATATACATATATGTGTATTTATGTATATGTATAAATATGTGTGCATGCATGTATGTATATGTGTCTATATATATATATATACATATACACATACATATGCACATACATTCACACACATATATAAAATACAAGACCCGACAGAGATCTCTCTTCTGCTCCACTGGCAACCAGTCACATAGACATTGTTTCATTATCAGCTACCCTTTCCATCTATTATTTCAACCATCTTGGAATCTAATTATATTATTGTCTAGTCCGGAGCTTCTTAAACTTTTTTCACTCATAACCCTGTGTTTTGGTGGCGTTTGTTGGCATTGTGTGGTGTGATGGCTTGCACAGTGCAAAATGTGCATAGTTTGTATTCAAAAGCAATGCTACATTGAAGTCGTGATGCAACACAGGCAAGTGCTGCCAGAAACACTTCAGCTTCATTACGTGTTTGATTTTTAATTAATTTCTGGTCATTGCACGTTCACAAATCTTTTACTGTTGAAATATGGGGCAGCTACTCACAGTTTAAGAACGGCTGTACTTCGGTTATATCCATGCATCTTCTCTACAGAATACTTTATCAAGAGCTTTGCTAAAATCTAGGCAAATGATATTCATAGCATTTCTCTAATCTACCAGTTACTCTGTTATCAAAAGAAATGCACTGAATCTGGTATGACCTGTGCTCAGTGAAGCCATCTTTAGCTCCTTGTAACCACTGCTTCACTTTTTAGATGTTGGCCAACTATCTCTAATGATCTGTTCTAAGATTTTCCCCAGAATCAAAGTTGGGTTTACTGGACTGTAGTTTATAGACACTATTTTCTTCCTCTCCCCTAGCCTCCCTTTTTAAAAATTGAAGCATTTTCCTCCTCCAATCTTGTGATATTTGCTCTTTTTACACAACTTTTTTTGATATTATTGACAGCAGGCCAGTAATCATATATCTCTCTGTTCTTTCTGTGCTGGAATAAGTAGTCTATCTGGGCCAGATGATTTCAATTCATCAATGCCATCTGCTACTTCTTGACTGTCTCCTTACTTATTTAATGGGGAGGGACTAGCCAATGAGGGAAGGAAGGAAACAGACATTTATTAATTATGTACTATGTGCCAGGTACTGTACTTTATAAATATCTCATTTGATCCTCATAACAACCCTGCATACTAGATACTATCATTACTTCTCATTTCATAGTTGAGGAAAC
>CM053774.1:115259937-115322830 GCA_028658325.1 Potorous gilbertii
GGTAAGCATTGGTCTTCTTCGTCAGAGAGGAATGGTGGAATCATCTGTTCCCCAAGAAAATAACCTTCTATGGTCTTAGTATTTTTCCCTTTTCTGGGCATTTTCCCAGCCAGTTACTTGACTTCTGAGAGTCCTCTCCACCCCTGGCCTAGGTCTGCCCAGCTAGTGCTTGGGGTCTGAGATTCAAATGCTGCTCCCCAGCCTCAGGGCTTCTGGCTGCAGGCTTGACTGCTCTTCAATGGGGGCTTATCTGCTGGTTCTCAGGTGGGGGCAGGGCCACCTCCCAGGCTCAGTTCCCTCAGGGGGTTTATGTAGAGACCTTTTGTAATGGACCCGAGGTCCTGCCTAACCCCTGCCTGCTCCAGGAGCCTCTGGTCGCCTGCTGCCTCTGCTGCTGCCTCTGTCACTGCCTCCCGAGGGGGCCTGAGTCCTGGAGACACCCTGCTCCCCTCTCAGCCTGTCTCTCTCACCGACCTGTGAGTCTGTGGGTGGAGGGACCTTCGTGGCCACTGGAGATTCCGAAGCCAGATCAGATCTGCTTGCTCCTCTCAGTGCTGCGTGGCCAGGGCAGGGCAGGGCTCCGCTCTCATCCGGTTCGTGATTGACCTTTGGGATCGATTTTTCAGGGCTCTCTGGAATGGAAATCTCCTTCACTGTGTTGCTGCGTGGCTTCCATTGTTCCAGAATTTGTTGGGAGTTCTTTTTAGAGGAAATCCATGGGCTGTGGGTTCGGAGCTAGCATAGGTGAGTCTTTCTACTCCACCATCTTGGCTCTGCCCCCTGGGATGTTCTTATTTTAAGATTCCCTTGGCACCCAAGCTATGTACTCACTTGGAGAGAAAGCTGAGCCAACATATGGTTGGGAATAGTGGAGCAAAAAAGGAGTGGACAGTTTTCAGAGATTTGATGTACTGCATCACATTTACTCCCCTTGACCAGAACATTTGCAAATATCAAGATTGGTTTGATAAAAATGATGGGGAAATTCAGAAGCTGCTAAATAAAAAACCATGAAATTCATAGGGTTTATCAGCAGAATAGTTTGTCCTCTAAGAAGGTAGCATTTAATTCCATCAGCAAATGACGCTTAGAGAGGTGCAGGATTCTTGACTGTGTAGGAAGGCAGATAAAATTCAGTTTTACACTGATAGTAACAATCCAATGCACTTTTATGATGCCTTAAAGTCTGTTTATGGGTCAAAGACATATGGTGCATCTCAATTACTCAGTGCTCATAGAGCCCCATCGATTAGTGATGAGGACATGATCCTGAATACTTCCATACTGTCCTCAACAGGTCATTGTCAATGCCGAAGCCCTTGATGGAATATTTGGTTGAAGTCTGTCTTTCTCTAGCCAAATTTCCAACTGAAGAAGAGGTTTTTGAATGCCATTATGCTCTTATCATGTAGCAAAATGCCTTGTGCTGATTCTATTCCAGCTGAGATTTACAAGGCAGGGGGTCCAGGGGGTACAATTCTCTTACAAAAACTGACACATTTTCTGGGTCATATGATAAGAGGAGGTTATCCTCTAGAAGTTCAACTCCATTGTCCATCACTATAAAGGAAAGGGAAATAGGTTGTTCTGTGATGAACAGAAGAGATTCTTCTCTCTTAGTCATTGCTGGCAAGATCCTTGCCAGAGTTCTCTTAAATGACTGATTCTTTACCTGGAAGATGGTCATCTACTCAAGAGTCCATATGACTTCAGAAAGGACTGAGGAATAGTCAGTATGGTGTTTGCTGCCCAACAACTCTAGGGGAAATGCCAGGAACAGAAGAGATGTGAATACAATGTTCACTGGTTCAACAAAGGCCTTTTCTACTGTCATTCATGAGGGCTTCTGGAAAATTACATCAGAATTGGGTTGCCCAGAGAAGTTAAACAGTATCATAGACCAATTTCATGACAGTATGGTCGCATGGGTTCTGGGCAATGGACAACGTTCTTTAGCTTTTGTAGTTGCCAATGGAGTGAAGCAAGGCTGTGAGCTTGCTCCCATTCTTTTTGGCATGATGTTTTCAGTAATGTTTCAGAAGCCTTCAGCAAGAGTGAAAACAGTCTGAAGGTTAGCTACCATACTTATGATAAATTACTTGACTTGAAAAAGCTACAATCCAAGACTAAAGTGGAGGGAGAGCTGGTGCTTGACGTTTTGTTCTCAGATGATTGTGCACTCAACATGGCCTCTGAGGTGGAGATGCGCAAATTATTGATTGATTTCCTATTGCTTGTGCTAATTTTGGCCTAACACTTAACACCAAGAAAAATGATGTTCTCTACCAGTCAGCACACACCTTCTATCCATGGAACCATCAGTTAGAGCAAATGGAGTAATTTTGAATATTATGGATAAGTTCACTTACCTTGGAAGTATACTTTCCAGGAATGTACATGCAGATAATGAGATTGATGCATTCATTGCCACAGCTAGCTCAGTATTTGAGAAGCTCTAAAAGAAAGTGTATGACAGAAGAGGTATTAGGCTGCCTACCAAACTGAAGGTCTACAGAGCGTTTTGTGTTGACCTCATTGTCATATGCCTATGAAACCTGGACAATCTATCAGCGCCATGCCAGGAAACTGATCTCTTCCATTTGAATTGTCTTGAGAAGAGTTTGAAGAAGATAAGATACTAGATAGTAAAATCCATTCTTAAACTGAATCTCCAGGCATTCAAACTCTACTGATAAGAGCCCAACTCTGATGTGTTGGTCACATGGTTTGAATGTCAAAAGTACCTTTGCCTAAAACACTATTTTACAGAGAACTCATAAAAGGGAAGTGCTCCGATGAAGTGATATAAGAAGTGATATAAAGACATTGTCAAGGTCTCTCTGACAAGTATTAGATTAGATTTTGAGACAGGAAAAAGACTGACATAGGACCGCCCAGCATGCTGTACCCCTGTCAAAGGAGGCACTGTGTTCTGTGAGCAAAACAGCATGGTTAAAGGTCAAAAGAAATGTGAGATGAACAAATTTCGAGACAGCACTCCAAATGTTCATATGGACTATTGATGCCTAACCAGTGGGAGAGTCTTCCAAGCTGATATTGGTCTGATCAGGCACTTTAATCCCTACATAGTGGAGTCATTTTGGTCCTCTTTGAGAATGAAGGACTGTGGATGTTCCCAGCATTCCACATAGCTTGGGGAATTTAAGTAATTTTGACAACTTTCATACTGTGTGGGTAAAGGAAAAATAAGTTTAAGTAAATGTGAGACTCATGAATAGAAAGCTGAATTTAGGTTTTAGAGTGAAATCACTTTGGATTTTCTCTGGTAGGGGAAAAAACAACAACAAAAAACATTGCTGCCTATGATGTCTAGCAGACTAGATACTTAGTGGCTGTCTGTTCAATTGGTCTGCTTCTAGGTAGCTGCTAAAGCATTCCCTTTGATCCATAGTAGCTCCTTACATCTTTAAATAGCCTGGCCCTGGCCTCCCTCTGGCAGTGATCCCTCAATCCAACCAGGGTCACAGGGTTGGACTGAAAACCTGTCTGGGAGGCCCACAAAGGGGATTTGTAAGGCTGTCAAGACACTCATATGGGGAAAAGAGCTGAGCAGCGTTTCACTTTAGTGCTTTGGGGGCAGCACCCAAAGGAACAGAACAGGTTTTCCCAGTGTTATGTTTCTTTTTTCTCTGCCCTTATTTTGGCACTGAAATTACCCTGATATGGGAAACTTGGTCAGTTCTACCCTCTAGTAAATCTGGTCTTGACATCAGATTGCTACCTACATGGAAAGACCTCCATGCTGAAGTAGATTAAGACCTACATGGAAAGACCTCTGTGCCACCAAATATCACCCTTATCAGACTACCTCCCTGCCTGAATTTCCCCTAAGTAACTACTTCTCTAGTGGGAGGCTTTGAAGTTGTTTCAATTTGTTTGGGGAGGCTGATTTCTTGAGTTAACTTGCCATTTCCTTAATGGGAACTTGGAATGATAGATACAAACTAAGTTATAGCTTGAAGCAGGGTTATGTTGGGCATCTTGGGGTGAATATCTGCAGAAATCAGCATGAAAATATTTGGACTTCCATGACAGATGTGATCCAGCTTTAGGGATAGGGACCTGAGAGGAGAAGGAAAGAATGACTACACTTGATTACCTCTTGGCCTTACCTCTCCTATGAACTTGCTTTTCTCCCTTTGAAAGGGGCACCAGTTTAGTCAGTAAACGAGCATTTATTAAGCACCTACTGTGTGCCAGAAATTGGGCCAAGTGCTTGCGATACAAAGAGACAAACAGCAACAAAACCAATTTTTACTTTCAAGGAATTTAAAGTTTAATGAGGAAGACAACATACAAACAACTATGTATAAATAAGACACATACAAGATAAAATGGAGATATTCTCAGAAGGAAGGCAGTAAGATTGGGGAGGAAGAGAGGAAAGGGCTGTCTTGAAAAACCAAGCAGAGAACAGATTTTGTTTCTGTAGTTGTCTGTCATAATTTCTATCATTACATTAGTTTCCACCATTAGAATGTCATTGTTCTGGCCTGTCTTTATGTGTCCAGTGCTTAGCACAGTGTTTGATATGCAGTAGGCACTTAATAAATGCTGATTGACTGACTGGACTGTGCCTTTACCATTCTTTGTGGTTTTGCCCTAATTTGTAGGGATGATGCTATGTGAACTTATGTAGTACTGGTTCTGGAAATATGTATACATACATATATATAGGTATACATATACATACATACATACATATACTTATACACATATATGTATACATACATACATATATGTATACATATACATACATACATATATATATATATACTTATACACATACACAAACATACATACAGTCTAGGTTAGGTCTATCCTTAAAGCCCTTCTAGTTTAGGGCCTGTCAGGACTTGCATTTTCCTTTAACTTTCTATATCTCCTTTTTAGGCTTACTTTGAGTTTGATTTTTAATTTTTTAATTCTGCTTTCAGTTCACTAATCTTATTTTTTTATTGTGTTAATGTATGCTTTTAGAGATATCATTTCCTTCCTCAAGACTCCTTTAGTTTGGGGCCCAGAAATTTAGCCATGTTTTGTTTTTATCATTGGCCTTCATATATTTATTTCTTATTTCCATGATTTTCTTTGGTCTAGTTTTTATTCAAGATTCCATTAGTTATCTCCATTGGGGTCAGTGTCTTTTGTTTGTGCTCTCTAAAATTATTACCATTTTATTGTGCTATGCTATATGTAGAATATGATGGCTATTTGTCTTTTTGCTTTTGATTTGCAACGTCTCTGTGCTGTAATACATGGCAGATTCTTGTAAACATTTCATGTGGTGCCATACAGTACCTACATTCTTTAGTGATCTTATTTAGGTTAAATTTTTGTTATGGTTTTATTTTTCCAGTTGTTTATCTTTTAGATTTATCCATATCTGAGAGGGGGACATTAAAGTCTCTTACTATTGTTATTATATATGTCTTAAAATTAATTTAATTTTTCTAAAAATTTCTCATGTATCTGCTACCACTGTGCTACGTTACATATTAATGTAAAATTCTTCTTGGCTGATGATGCTTATATAACTTCATCTTGAGGATCAAGCTGAAGGGTATTGTTATTAAAGCTATTTATTTCCATGTTCATCTTGTTTATGATTTACTAATAATTTATATGTCGCAATTTATTGTTGCAGACTTGTGTTATGGTCATAGATATTTACATGTAGATACAATGACTGGATTCCTATATAGGCCACCTTATCTTCAGAGGAGTCACAGAAAAATTTTCTCTATTACCCAATTTCCTTTTCATTCTTTCCTTTATGTTCATTACTGACTTAAATATGAGGGATATTGTACATGTGTTGCCAGGTTAGTTTCTTACAAATAATGCAATTACTGGTTTAACTGCAACCTCGTGAAAAAAATTACCTGAAAATATATTGATGTCATTATATTTGGATTTTTTTGGGGGGGGATTTCTGTTTTTTTTAAATGAAAACTACATATCATTTGCAATGACCATTTTTTAGTGACTCTTACCATCTTGTGCTGTTTTTTTTCCTTTTTTAAGTACTATTAGTACAGCAAACAATTGATCGTTCTATTTGAAGCTGTTCAGTTTTTTGAACCGGCATTTAGAAGATAAACTAGAGTACACAGACCACCATCCATTTTTCTTGGGACACAAAACCATTTCTGTATTAGTCGAATTACGATATGATCATATTTCAACATATAACCTGTTTTTAAAAATTCTGAATCTTGTAAATACAGGCATATTTCAGTTGAGTTTAGTTGGATTTTTGTCACATGATTCATCAGTGATTCAGGAATTTTATTTTGTGCTTAAAAAGACCCAAGACTAAATCTCTACTCCTGTCAAAGGTGGTGCAATGAACATAGAATCAGAAAGACCTGAGTTCAAATTCAGCCTCAGACACTTAGTAACTGTTTGACCCTTGTCAAGTCACTTAACTCTGTATGCCTCAGTTTCCTCTTCTAGAAAATGAGCTGGAGAAGGGAATGGAAAACCACTCCAGTATCTTTGCCAAGAAAACCTCAAATGGAGTGAAAAAGTATCGGACAAGACTGAAACAACTGAGTAACAACAAAACCCCGAAAATCTATGTGCTGGAATATATGGGAATTTTTGTAAACATTCAGTGTAGTGCCAAGCAAAGTAAATGATGTCTTCAAGAGCCCTCTCAGTTCCAAATCTATGATCCTATTGCATTCTGACCTTAAATTTAATATCTTTAAATATTCCCCAGGGTTTTTTTTTTAACTCATCAGTACTTCTTTTAATGGTACAACTCATAACTCATCCACCCATGCTGTCTCTCCAAAGATTCTCCTTGAGTCCTTACAGGAAATCAGACATTCTAAGAGTCATATATTGGGAGGAAGATCTCTCCTGGCGTGGAGAGCCACCAGTGCAAAAATAGGATGATAGTAGATGCAGTATACTGTGTAAGGAACACAAGTGGTCCATGTAGCTGGAGTATGTGGAAGACAGTAGGATAAGGGAATAGGAAAGGTAGGAAGGGGTTAGGCTATAAAAAATGCTAAATACCAAAGAATGCTATATTTGATCCTATGGGTAATAGGGAGTCACTGTAATTTACTGAGGAGAGGGAGGTGATACGAGTACACCTTCAAATTAGGAAAATCATTTTGGCAGAGGAGGATGGATTTTAGTAGTCAGGGATTTGTGGCAGGGAAATCAATTAGGAGATTATTGCAGGAGTCCAGATATGAAGTGACAAAGGCTTGAACCAAGGCAGGTGTTGTGTGAGTCGAGCGAAGGAAATATGCAAAAGATGTTACAAAGAAAATGTTGGACTAAAGTCAGGAAGACCTGAGTTCGAATCCATCCTCAGACACTTCCTAGTCATGCATCCCTGGATAACACATTTAACCTCTTTGGGTCTCAGTTTCCTCATAGGTAAAATGAGGATGACAATAGAACATACCTCATAGGGCTGTTGGGAGAGTCAAATGAGATAAGACGTATATAAAGTGCTTATTTTAAACCTTAAAGCACCACAGAAATGCAAATTATTTTTATTTTATCATTGTTGTGATATTTACAAACTGATTGGATATAGGAAGACCCTGAGGCAATGTATTCAGGTGCCTGAAAAAAATTACTTTTATTTATTTTTTAATTTATTTAATTTTTTCAATATATTATTTTATATTATATTACATTATATTATTATATTTTTATTTATTTGACAATAAAAGAAAGTGCTGAAGCAAACATCAAAAGCAAAATAGATGGGCTAGTGCCTACTTTAGTCATTTTTTCATGATCAAGGTTAATGACATTTTCTTATGGGTAAAAACCTGAATCTCCATCAATTCAAAGGAATGAGTATTGTTTTTGTTTTAGGTATTTTTGCTTTCCCAGCCCCCTTTCGAAAGGACTTGAGACAGTACATATATTAAACAGTATCAGATAAGGTGGGGATAAGACTGAAATCAGGATGTTGGAAGGAAGCAGGGACCAAGGTAAGTAGATTACAGCACTCGTATGATAAATTTAGCTCTGTTTTCTGGCAGCTAAGACCAAGCTGGGTTACCTCCCTTCAATTTGACCAACGATGCAAAAGCATACACATTTGTCTGAAGCAGCTCACTTTTTCCTGGAATTAAATTCAAGTTGAGGCCAGTACCAGGAGCTCAAATAACCTTGATAAGCCAGAACCCAGATCATAAATTTTGTAAGGTCTAACTTCATATTAAGGTCTTCTTTACATAATTTAATTAGATCCAGAGTGTATGGTAGAAATACAGTCATTTGGGTACACATGGAAATAATTAAATGCCACACTGTGAGTCATAACTGAACGGGCTATGTATCTTTGGTTTCATTAATTTTTCAGACTAGAAAAGGCATCAGTGATGGCTAATGAAATTATTTAAAACTGCTGTAAGCAAAGAGATTTTTGGCTAGGTCAATTATATTTAATATGAGAACTACATTTGTAGGGAAATTTCAGAGAGTGATTGGCACTTTTCACATCAATGGAAAAAACCCTTCTGCTGGAATCTGCAGTAAGAAGAAAACAGGTTTTTTATGGCTTCACTTTCTAAATCTGAATCTAAGATTTATAAACTAACTCATTGCATCTGCATGGACATTGCATTTCAGAAAAGTTCCTAGAATTCAGAAAGAAGAAGGAAAAGAGAGGACCCAGACCAGTGTGAAAGGAATATTGGCCTATAATCAAAAGTGTTTTTTTGTGTGTGAAAATGCAGATCTAAAAAGTAGATTGAAAATATTCTGTGTTATTCAGTTGCTTTTCTGAAATAAAAATGTCCATTTTATTCTTCCTGATTTTGTGTTGGCTTGGTAAGCATTAATTTGACCACATGAAATACAGATATCAGATTATTAGATTGCCAAAGTTGGACACTTTTAGGCACTATCAACCTCATTCGTAATTTTTTTTGTTTTTGGATAAAGTCCTCTAGGAAACTGCCATTGAATGCATTGTTTATTATTTGCTTTTTCAAAAATAATGTTTAATTTTCAGATACTCTAAAAAACCTCTATAGTGTCTTGGGGATTACTGCTGGACCTGGTTTATTATAATGCCTGGTCTTCTGTCTTATTGCTTTTAGCTTATTTTAAGTTGGCAAATACCAGCCGTTCTTTCTTTATTATAGTTATGACTCATCTCTTTCTTACATATTTCCCCAAAGTCTGCTAGATCAGGGTATAGAGAATGCTCCAGTACAGTAGAATCTGGGGGTGAGGTGGGAGGGTGGTGATATTTAATAAATTTTATTTGATCGTGGGTGCAGTTAGATTGTATTGAATCCACAATTTTAAATGCCCAGATTTCATAGTACCACTATTTGTATACTTTCAGTAACCAGGATGAATCACGGAATAACAGAACTGAAAATTGGAAGGGACCTCAGCAACCATCTAGTGTCCAACCCATATAGGAAAGGAATTTCTACTGTAACATACCAGACAAGTTGTGGTCTAGCCTTCCACCACCTCTCCAGGCACCCCATTTGTTGTGGGCCAGGATGCTAGTGGAAAACTAGAGAGACTTGAGTTACCTGCAAATTCCCTGGCTCCCTCCCCCACCTCCCCCACACCAATCTATCGTGTTGTTGCAAGCACTGAAGTTGTGGTACAGGCCTGGGGGAATTATATCCCCTCTCCCCTTAGTAGATTGATGTGGGACCCAGATGTGGACCCTTTGGGCAACAGGAATAAAAAAGTAACTTTTTGAACTGTTTTGAGGAGCTCTTGAGATCCTAGAGAACCTTCTTG
The DNA here is from genome assembly GCA_028658325.1 of Potorous gilbertii. NCBI lineage: Eukaryota > Metazoa > Chordata > Mammalia > Diprotodontia > Potoroidae > Potorous > Potorous gilbertii. The sequence goes on from CM053774.1 coordinate 115,269,712, forward strand.
ATGATTGCTTTTGAACGTTTTTAATTGTTTTTATCTCTCTGAATTACTTTTTAAACTGCCTTTAAGAATTACTTCCACCTGAGGTGATCATACTTTTAGTAAAAGGAATGTTTGCATCCTAGGGCACTGAGTGATCTATTGTTCCAGATGTATAATGGCCACCATTCCACTTTTGGACAGTGACATTACCTTGCGCCTAGTTTCCACCTGGTTTTCTCTTCTTCAATTGCTGTTGCTGGTCGTGTTTGCCCTTTGTTTTTGAAGAGGACCATGACATCATGGAAATGATGACATGACTTGCTGTTGACTTTGATTTGAGTGAGGAAAGGCTGTGCAAAGTCACCAGGCTTCCTTTCTCCTCCAGTCATCTGGATTCAGTAACCAGTCTTCTTTGACCCAACAGAACAAGGCTAACTAATCTCTCTGCCATTTGACTAGCTTTCAAATACTTTTAGACACCTGTTATGCCTTCCCTGAGTCTTTGCTTATGCTTTGCTTTGAGTTTTCAGGCTACCATTCCTTTCAGTTGATCCTCATGACATGACCCCTATGGCCCTTCACTGTTAGGGTTGCCTTCTCTGGTCATTCTCCAGATTATCAATCTTCTTAAATTTTGCTCTCTGGACATTCTCCAGATTATCAATCTTCTTAAATTTTGGTGCCTGGAAATGGTCAGAATATTCAAGCTGAGGACCGAGGAGATCTGACCCTCATCCCACAACCCAAGATTCCATTAGCTCTGTGGGCTATGGTGACACACTGAGGAATCATGGATTATCTCCCTCCAAACTCAGACTCCTGTTTTCAAGCTTAAACTAATGTTGATTCACATTCTTTGCCCCTGTCCTAATGAGCCTAACATAGGAAAATTCTGATGTAATTGGATCGGAATTACAACCATGAAAAGATAAACTGCATTTCATAGTCTTATTCAGTGGAAGAAGATGGGCCATGATAATGAATGAAGGAGATAGGGTCTGAATAGTGACTGTCCTAAATGGGGCCCAAGATGTGAAGTTTGAGTTTCATCTTGGCTCTGATACTTGTGCCATATTCCGAGGCCAGGGAGGCAACTTTTTTGAATCGCAGCTTTTTCAGTGTGAAAAGCATAGGAAGTTGGGTCTCAAAAACCTCCAAGTCTTGTGGTCTAATGTGTGTTAGAAGGACCAGATCTCATCCATTGTAATTTCAATAGGTATCCTGGAAGACTGAGGATTTCAGTCTTTTTCAACATCTGGTAGTTGTACCCCCTAGATTACAATGGCTTTCAGCCCTCCCCAGAGGCAGTTATCTAAATAAGTAACCACCTTGAAAAGGAGTATCAACAAACATGACATCCACTAACTCAATCAGAATTCGGAGATGGATTTCTTCTATAAGATTTTGCCTATAATTGTTACTTGCCTTGCTCTGTGGGAAGGGAATAAGCATTTATATAACTCCTACTGTGTACCAGACACTGTTTTAAGAGCTTTTTACAAAAATTATCTTATTTGATCTGTGTATAATAAATTCTAAATTCCTGTAGTCACTGATGGAATCACTGAGATGGAGGATCACTTGACATTACCATCTGCCTTGCCACTGTCTTCTAAAATGCTTTAGGTCTTACTGATGTGGTTTCAGGGGCTCAGGGACCACCTAAGGACCAGACTATTGGACAGGGTCATCTGGAATTAATTCATGGACTCAAGCATTCTTTAAGTCAAGGTTGGCAAAGGTTTATTGTAATGCCAATACGGTTGGAACTTGCATTTTAACAGGAGTGATGCTAAGGCTTATATAGGAAAGGTAGTGGCTTATCTGACAGATTTACTAGTTAGGTGATATCTTAGAACATTGGTCACAGGCGTCATTCAGTACTGGAAACTAGAGGAAGGGGTTTCTCAGGGGTGTATTTTTGGTCCATTATATTTGTAGCAAGATAGCTTTGAGAGTTGACATCTATAGCTTGACTTCTGGATTGTATATGATAACTTTGGGAATAAATACATGATAATTTTGTGGTTTCAAGATAGTCTCATTTTTACAAGAGAATTTCTTCAGAGGTCAGCTTGTTCTTGTTATGGGAAAAGATTGTTTTGTTGGGGCCCATTCATGAGTAATTGTGGGGAAAGGTACTTTATCTTACTGGAGCCCACTCACAAGTTACTGCTGGCATAATGTCCTTAGGCTGGGGAGAAAACTGTCAGGGCTACTGTTTTCAGACTAGGAAGAATATGTGCTCTTGGAATTGGAATCCAAGCGCAAGCACCCTGTCAATACCATCTGCACTGCCTCTACATCCTCCATGCCTCCAGACCCTGTTATGTGACTTGATGAAGAACCCTGAGTTTTGATATCTTAATTGGGAACTTTCAGTGCTATTCAATTCTCTTTTGTTTTGCTCATTCAATTTGAATGTGAGTTTCATGGGAGCATGGATTATTTTGCTTTTTCTGCATATATTCTAGTGCAAAATTTAATGCTTTGTGCATATTTAGAAGTTAATAAATATGTTTTCATTCATTCACTCATAGAGACTGCCCCCCCATGCCTGGAATACCCTTCTACATTTGCTGTCTGTTGAAATCCTTCTCTTCCTTGAAGACCCTGCTTAGTGCCACATTTGCTATGAAGCCTTCCTTGAGTCCCTCTGCTGCATGTGTTTTCTCTGTCCTCATAATCTCCTGGACTGCTTTAACTGTCTATCTCCCTTGTGCAGAGTATGTTCTCCTTTGTATTAGACTTCTTTGCTTACACACCCTCCACCAATATCCTGTCCAAATTCTTATAAGACAGAACTATCTGTGTAGTCCAAGCTAGGACTCCTCCTGCCAAGCTTCAGGTATGTGCTGGGTGGGGGGCAGCATGCCTGCCATTGGAGGATCAACTTATCTCAGCTGAGAGATGTTCCTCACCAAGATGATTCTTTTTGCCAAAGTCACTCAGAAACTATCAACTAAATGACATGAAGGTTTCTATCTTTCTTTGGAGGGACTACTCACATCGATAAATGACATCCTGGAAGTACTAAAGTGTGAAGAAATATATGTCATTTTTTCTCAACTTCTTGAGGGAAGGAATGGGGGCTGATTTTTATTTTTGTATTCCTAGAAACATCCACACGGACTTAGATGGTAATTGTTCATCCTTCATTTTTGAACATGGCCAATGACATCATGGGGTCATGTCTTGACTTTCTCATGAATTGGATTTAAGTGAGGCAGAGTTACCCAAAGTCTTCAGCTTCACTCTCTCTCCCTGAGTGATCAAAGTCCAGTGACAGGGCAAAAGTCAAAAACAGGTAGCAATGTCCCAGGATGCAGCTTATGACCTTGGTGTCTCTGATGTCTGACCAAGCTCTAAGCATTCCACATTATCTGCTTTCAGTCATCTCCATGGACATTGGAACAAATTGTTCTCATTTGCCCTTTCCACTGGGGGAAGTCTTCACATGCTTGGGATAGACACCCCCTAACTCACCAGTGGGTTTGAGGCCTGTCAGTTATGTTCAAACTGGTTTAGCCCATCTGCCAAGATGGTTTTACCAGGGTGTGGCCCCTGTGCTTACTACAACTTCTTGGAGCCATAGGTGAGAGTTGGGTGGCAGGTGTACACCAAAAGTGGACTAGAAACCCTGAAAAGGCTTGCCAAATTCTTACACTGGAGATATTAGTCCTCCTTGAACACCCCATAGCACCTCTAGATGATAACTTTAACAACACTTATAAAGCATTTTAAGATTGCAGCATGCTTAACAAATATTACCTCATTTGTTTCTCCCAGCAACCCTTGGAAACAAGTGCTATTATTCTTCTTTTACAGATGTGGAAACTGAGGTTCTGAGAAGTTAGATGATTTGCCTAGGGTCATACAGCTAGTAAATGTCTGAAGTAGGATTTTGATTCAGGTCACTCTGACTCCAAATTTCTCTCGCTATTAACTGTGCCATCTAGCTGCCCCTTAGATTAATAAATGTTTGTTGAATAAATGATGAAAAAGCAGGATGAGGGCAAACAGAATTAGCTCTTATAATGTAGGCTTTTTTCAATCTTGGATCTTGCTCTTGACCAGGTGTTAGAAAAATCAGAATCTGCTCTATGGGCCTCTGTTTTTCCTACTGTACCGACTCAGAGGTGGGAGGACAAATTTCAACTCTTCTGCCCAGCTATGGAATTGTAAGTAGGAGAGAGGATATGTAGTTTCCTATGTGATTATGAAATGTGTACCCCAGGGGGCCACCCTCAGTTCTCAGCAGTTTCCATAGATTACTCAACTCTCTCTCACTTCATCATTTCCACAGAGGTCTCTTTCTGCTTTATTACATTTTGCCATTTATTGGTGTGTATCTTTGTCCCAAGGTCTTGAGATCTCTCTTCCTAGCTCCTAAAGGAAAAGTTTAAACTGACATGGTTGTATAAGAAATGTTAGAAACAGTGGCAAGGTACCTCAGATGCCATCTAGTTCTACCTGTACAATTCCCTTTTGATCATGCCTACTAGAGGATTTTTTTGCTCACACTCAGTCCAATTCAACGAATATTTATTCAATCAATTGGTCAGTCAACAAACATTTATTAAGCATCTATTGTATGCTAGCAACTGTATTAGGGATAGAATAACAAAGAATGAAGCAAATGCCTACTAGCAAAGACCTTACATGCTAATGGGGGAGATGAAAAGTACAAAAAAGACCCCCAAAATTAATATAATTAATACACACATCTATATAATTATGTATACTGTAATTTTGGAGGGAGGGCACTAGACATTGGTGGGAGGAGGTCAGGAAGAGCTTCTGGCAGAGGATGGTGCTTGAGCTCTATCTTTGAGGAGAGAAATTTGATGGAGAGGAGCTAGGGAGCAAGTGCATTCCAGGCCATTGCAAAGATAAGAGATGGGAGTGTTGGGTGCGAGAACCCAGAGAGAGAGGGCTAGTTTGGCTAGCATGTCTAATGAGGGTGGAAAAGATAGGTTGGAATGAGGTGGTTAAGGGCTTTCAAAAATAAGAGGTATTTATATTTTGTCCTAGAAGTAATGTTTACTAGAGTTGGTTGAATTGTCTGAGTCTTGTCTATGGGAATTTGAGGAGGGAGTGACTAAGGATTTTAAGGGCGTAGAGGAGAGGACGGAGTGAAGCAAAGTTATAAGGGACAGTTTATACAAGGTCACAAAATGGAGATGAATGTGTGTGAGAACAGTTAGATTCCTACTTAGAGAGCATGTGAAGAGCAATACTATGGACCAAGCCTGCCAAGATGGAATAGTGCTAGCTTTGAAGGGTTTCTAAGGCTGGTACTTTAGAAACCTTAACCTAGAATCAAATTCTTCAAAATTTCTTGAACAAGGGAATGACATGGTCATACTTGCACTTTAGGAAAATTATTTTGGTAATTGGGGGATGAATGGGAGAGGGGAGTCCATTTAGGAGACTTTTGCAATAATCTATATAAGAGCCAGTGAGGGTCTGAATAAGGCTAGAGACTGTGAAAGGAGAAAAGGGGACAGAGATGATAGACGTTGTAGAAGTGTAGGGTAGATGTGGCAACTGATTTGGATATGGGAGGTGAGTCAAAGACAACACTGAGGTTAAAAACTTGACTGAATCAATAGAAATAGATTTTGAAATTGGCATGGATTAATGCAGGAAGATAGGGAATTTTGTTTTGGACAGGTTGAACTGGAAATGCCTAGGAGACATCCAGCTGGATGCATCCAGTAGGCAGTTGGTGATACAAGATAGAACTTCAAGACAGGAAAGTAGGTCTGGAGGAGTAGATATGGGTGTCATTGGTATAGAGATGACAACTCAGCTTATGCTGATGAGATTATCAAGAGAGTGGGTTGATGGGGGCATGGATGAAGATGTGGCAGAGGAGAAGGAGAAGGCATGATCAAATAGAAGAACTACCACTGACCCTCTCAACTTCCTTTTATAAGTTATTTTCCCTCATTAGAATGTAAGATCCTTGAGAATAGGGACGGCACTTTCTTTTTGCTTGGATTTGTATCTCCAGATCTTAGAATAGCACCTAGAACTTAAATAGTTGCTGACTTAACTTGATACCTGATCTCTCCTGTTTGCCTTCTCCAGTCTTTTCCTTTCCAAGGTACTGAAGGAAAAAAGTCTTTGTCTTGGTGTAACTGGTCCTCTCTCTGAGACTAGACTGATGGACATCCCCAGAATCTTAGTGGGATCCTGGAGAGTAGCAGTCTCTAAAAAGGATGTGACCTATGTCCTAAGGCCCCTCTCTCTTCTCTCTAGCCACTTGATTCTTGACAACTAGTAAGTACAATAGAGATGTTTGTATTTTACATTATGCTCTCTGAGCCTGCTTTGTATTGCCAGGGAGAATCTACAGCCCTGCTCAGCAGTGTGAGTAGATTATCCGAGGGTTTTCTAAGAAGACAGGGATTCTCAAGGCTCTTCAGTAGCCCAAGGTCATATAGCTAGAATGTATCAGAGCTGAGTATGGAATCCATGTCCTCTAACTGCAAATTACATTGTCCTCATTTAGTCACAGAATTGATTGGAACCAGAAATTAAAATTGTCAAAGAAGGGCTTTGCTCTAGATAATCCTAGGTAATCTTATTCTGAGGTCACTGGCAAGTTCGACCTGAGGTTAAACTTTATTGGGAGGAACAGGGAATGCTGTCTTGTCAAATCTGTGCTATTATGAGGTGGGGGGGGGGGAAGAGAGAGAGAGAGAGAGAGAGAGAGAGAGAGAGAGAGAGAGAGAGAGAGAGAGAGACTTTGAGAGGGAGAAAGATTGAGATGTGCGGAGAAACACAGACAGCTATGCACAGAGATATAACAATCCTTTTTGAAATCAGGGTCAAGATTTTTAAAAGAGTGAGTTATCTTTCACTGTGGGGGCCTAATTCTAATTGCAATGATTCCAAACACATATTTTTGCAATATAACATCTCTCACATGCTCAATTCTGTATCCATGAAGTCACTGCCTCTCCACATGGGAAACCTCACTTGGTGTGGACAGGGAGAGGATGGACAGATTGATGGCTCTTTCTGGATCCTGTGGGCGATGGTGCACGACTATTTTTAGGTGATGGAATGGTTTGTCTGGTTAATTCTGATCATGAATGATATTCTTGAATGTTAACTAGTTACCCAGTCCTCAAGTGATTGTAATTCCAACTTCTAAGAGGGATAAGTGGGATTCATTTTTCTAAGCTTAAACAATAACAGATCTGGGAGACCCTTATCCTTAGACGTCCAGAGTTCAACATGTGCCTACACTATGCTGGAAAGTTCAGGTGAATCATTGAACCCCATTTGTGATGGGGATCAGAGATGGGAGTTATCTCCCATGAATGAGGAATACCCAATAGTGTAGCTAATATACTTCTATTGATTAAGTCTCTGGCCCTTTGCTGTGGATTGTATGGTTTAGTAAGGGGCTCAGATTGCGATAAGTGGGGAAAAAGTTTAGGGTGTAGAACACTGAGAAGACAGTTGAATATAAATATAAAAAATTGAACAGATTTTGTAACATTCACCCTGGTTTTGCAAACTCATTTCATTCCTTCCTCTCTATCCTTTTTACTTATTTACCTAGATGTTAGTTGTGTGTGTGCACACACTTACATATGCAGGATACAGTCTCATAGATATGTTCATGGATACATATCTGTATCTGTTGACTGATAGGTATTCAAGTACCTGTGATTTCTTTGGTGTGAGGAATTCCAGAGGAGGAAATTATTTACAATAATGCAGATTAGTCACTGTTCTGTAATCTGAGTCTTAGAGATATCTGAGTAACTTAGAGGTTAAGGGATAGCTCAACAGCTTCTCTATCTGTTATACCAGATTTCCTTGTGCATCAGAAAAAGTAAAGGAAGAATTGAGAGAATCAATGTTTCACAGAATTAATACAACTCCGTCAGGGAAAAATAATAGTCCAAAAACCTCTGAGTGGAAAAACAAAGCGTTGTTCAGGCATGATGGCACTCATCTGTAATCCCTGCTATTGGAGGAGGCGAAGGATGGTAGATTGCTAGAGCTCGGGAGTTCTGAGCTGTAGTCCAGATAAAAGCAAGTTGGGTGTCTGCATGAAGTCTAGCACCATTATGATAGAACTCTAGGAGTCGAGTCACAAGGCTACCAGGTTAATTAGTTCAGGTCAGAAACAAAGCAGGTAAAAGCTTCCATGCTGATCAGTAGTGAGATTGAACACGTAGGGGGCTGCTTCATTACCGGCCTATGTGAATTAGGGAGACCTAGTCTCAGAAAGAAAAAGAAGAATGAAGGAAGGAAGGAAAGAGGAAAGAAAGGAATAAAAACTGTTTTTATAAAGAGTTATCATGTCATTCATGAAGACAGAGGGAATGGCTTCACTCAATTACTGAACTGTATGAATTTTAAAATGATTTTAACGAATAATATAGTTTTATTTCCTTTAGACAACATAGAAATATAGGCTAATAAAACAGCTAATATTTGCATAGCATTTTAAGATTTACAGAATTCACTTTACACATTGTCCTATTTGCTTCTCATACCTTGTTCTATCACAACAGGTTATTTACGGCTAAATAGAGATTCTTAGGTTTGTTTACGTATCTTTATTTTATTTATATATAAACAATAAGGGTCATTTAATAAGACTTATTTGGGCTGTGCTAGTAATGTATAAATTATGCTTAATTATATTTGAATGTGCTGAATGACGCTTAAAAACAATTTTAAAAAGTATTTTGGCATAGAATAAGGAAGATATTCCTAGCAATTAGAGATGTTCAGAAGTGGAATAGGATGCCTCTAAAAACAATGAATTGTAAAATCAGTGGGTATGATGAAGCAGATGTTGGGTAATTGCTTGTCAGAGCAGATGAGAGAGGTTAGACAAGGTGACATGAAATGTCTTCCAATAAAATCTAGTAAGAAGTGGTTGGCTACCTACGCTGTGCAAGGTCCTATTAGACACTGGAGCCACAAAAAGAAAAGGGAAAAATGTTCCCTGTTACATTCTGGGGAGGAAGGGTGGGGGACAGGGGATACAACTTGAACAAAGAATGAACAAATAGCATTTCTTAAGGACTCACTATGTTGTGAAGCACTGGAGGTACTAATAGAGCAGTTGCTCTTCTCAAGGGACTCATCTTTTAATGTGGGAGGCTACACATATGGAAGATTTAAGTTGTAATGTAATAACAGATAAATTGATCCAGGATTTGTGGAGGAAGAGAAAGAAAAAGTACTGATAACTAAGGGAATCATTAAAGGATGGTGCTTGAAATGAACCTTTGGCCAGTTGCGTAAACGTGTAAAGGTAAGAGCTGAGTTGGAGAATTTGGGCAAGAGCAAGGAGGTCAGTTTGACTGGATTCTTGGAGGTGGGAAAGTGAATAATGTCTAATCATCTTGGAAGGGTAGACTGGAGCCACACAGGAAGGATTTTGAATGTCAAGCTGAAGCATTTGTATTTTAGAGAGAATAGGCATTTCTTGAACATGAATTGAGATACCCAGAATTGTGCAGTTGGAAGATGGTACAGTGGACAGAGCACTGGACCTGGAGTCAGGAAGACTTGAGTTCAAATTCTACCTTAGAGAACTTACTAGCTGTGTGACCCTGGGCAAGTCACTGAAACTATCCATCTAAATTTCTGTATCTGTAAAATAAGGATAAGAATAGCTCTGATTTCCCAGAATTGTCATAAGGATAAAGTGAGATCATACTTGTAAAGAAATTTGCAAACCTTAAAGTGCTATATAAATGCTAACTACTATTAATGTTATTTTTAGATTCCATATACTATATGAAATGTGCGGTCTCATTAACAGTATTAATTTATATTTTCTTTTATAAATAACTTGATTTCTGCTAGCCCAAATCAAAAGGGAAAGTTTAGTTTCCCTCTCTAAACATTTTTTCTCTATAAAGGTGGGCCAACATTTTATCAGTGGCCAAGTACAAATACTACTTATATTTATGTAAAGACCAGGGATCAAGATAAAAGCATCCATATTCTCCTGAGAGAAATGTCATTTGAATTCTAAGGTAAAGGGTTAGTTTTCATGACAATAATTAAAAATGTTGCCCAACAGTGAAGTGTTTGTCATGATACTACAGAGATAATGAGGATATCACAGATATCTGAGGATGGACATTGGATAATATCTTTTCAAAATCTTACTGTGGCATTGAAATAATTAGCATTTCTTAAGATAAGTATAGATACTCCCTAAAACGAGAGGAATGACGATGGCTCCATAGCAAAGTGAAGGCTCAGGGTCTTCCTCCCTCCCTTCCTTCCTTCCTTCCTTCCTTCCTTTCTTCCTTCCTTCCTTTCTTCTTTCCTTCCTTCTTTCCTTCTTTCCTTTTTCTTCCATCAGTACGATATAGTATATCTATATAATGTATAATATATAAGCAGCATAATTATGCATTTATATATAATAGCATTATACTGGTAACCAAGAGATTGTAATGGCTGTTTGACCTAGCATTGTTATTAATCACAATTATATCTAACATTAATATAGCTATTAAGATTCACATCTGGCCTCAGTTTCTTCACTTGTAAGATAAAGGGGTTAGAAAAGATGATCTCTAAGACTTCTTGCATCTGTAACAACCTATTGTTTTGTGATTGGAAATTCTGGTGACTATTAAAGAGTTTCATAGGCAAGATGGCAAGTTTTTGTAGTAGTTCAAATGCCAGGTGAGAGGGGTTGCTTTCTCGACTGGATGAGAGCATATAACATTGCTTTGGAGGCTTAGAAATTGGAGCATATACCTGTCAGTGAACAAAGCAGAATGATGAACAGAAAGGTAAATATATTTGTATATGTATATGTATAAATACATATACTATGATGGTCACATATAAGTATCTAAGGCCTTTGAATTATTTGTGCCTATTTTCTCTACCACTCCACTATCCCATCAGTATGGGGAGCTGACTTTATAAAGTGATTGTGTGTGTGTGTGTGTGTATATTTATGAGACCAAATGAGACAATATTTGTAAAGTGCTTACAAAGTGCCTGGCACACAGATGCTTAATAAAGATTTATTCCATTGCCCTTCCTTATGAGTGAATATGATCCTTTTTTCCCCTCCAGTAAATGATGAAATTATGAAGTTGCCAAGTTAGTTTTTAAAAAAAATCTATGAATAATGTAGCTAACTTATTTGGGGTATAATACCTGAGAGTAGCTTCCATATACTGTCAAGGATGGAACAGTGAAATTAACAAGGCAACCAGAGAATGGTGCCTCCATTTTTGGAAATATTATTCTAGGGGTAGAAGCCTGGGAGTGGGTTTTTGTGCTTTAAATGCTGTGAATGTATCCTTAATATTTATCTGGAGTGCTTTTCCTTTAAAATTTACTCAGTAGCTTTGATACGAGTATTCTTGCTAAAATCGGTTGTGGGTTTTCCGGTCTGAGAGCCTTTATTTCCTGGGAATTTTTTTTAAAGAAAGAATTCAGTATGTGGTTTATATTTTTATTAAGTTTCTAGTCTTCCCAAATGTTATGGAATCCTGGTCTTACAGAAATATAAGAAGTAGAGCAGAAAGAGATATAGATAATTACCTGAATATTTATCTAAAGTTGACTTTCATCAGCTGTCTCCCTACTTACATGGTAGAGCTAATGCCTGAGTTCCTTCAACTAGAACATCCAGATATGAAACAAATTTGCTTTTGGATTCTACAGTCTCATTTATAGGTGTATGGTATATCCAGCCCAGGAATTCTAAACATCTGTTTAAATCGCATAGTTTCTGACATTCCAACTGGGAGACTCTGCTAGCTCTGTTGATAACTTGACTGAGTAGGAAAACTGATTTCTGGAAAGCCTGAAATTGTGTGTGTGTGTGTGTGTGTGTGTGTGTGTGTGTGCGCGTGTGTGAATGCACAACCCAGGAGAAAGATTCTCAGTGCTTTAGATAACTCCCTCCTTAAAGATTCAGAGATGCTGCTAAAAATAACCCTGCTAATCTTCTGGGAGGTAGGAGAGATTGGATTGTTCTGCAGCAAGGGAGAGAGAATCAGAGTGGAGTTAAACCAAACCCATGTGGTATCACTCCCAATAAAATCCTCTGACTTGAAGCTCTGCCTGATCTAGCTGTATAATCACTGGAAGACATATTCATTGTGACTGATGCTGAGAGGTGGCACAATAATGGGTTTGAGATCTGACTTGAGAGTTAGGAAGTCTTGGGTTCATATCCTGTCTCTGACACATTCTGGGCACTATGTGACCCTCGAAACTCTTAATACCTGAGGCATCCCTCAGAGACTATAATATAAATTACAGGATAGGAGCTGATATTCATCAGTAGAGGAAGGAAGTGGGCACGTATTACACACCTACTGTGTGCCAGGCACCGAACTCAGCTCTTTATAGATACTATTTCATTTTCATCCTCACAACAACACTGTGAGGTAGGTGCTGTTATCTTGCCCATGTTATGGTTGAAACTGAGGGAGACAAAAATGGCTTGTCTAGACTCACCCTTCTTGTAAGTGTCTGAGACTAGATTTGAACTCAGGTCTCTGACCAGCAAAGCATTGAAATATCAGATCTGTAGTGATTTTTCTCTTTCCTCTATATCCTTCCTTCTCCTTTTCCCTCCCCACTCCTTTACCATTACCTAGATGATTGCAATATTACAATGCCCCCCCCCGCTGGGTCTTCCTGTTCCCCCCTACTCTAGTTCTTCCTACATGCTACAGTCAAAGTAATTTTCCTTAAATGCAGACCTGACCAGATGACTTCTCTACTCAATCAGTTCCACAGGATTCTTTTGTAATTGTTCAGTCATTTCACTCATGTCTTCATGACCCCATTTGGGCTTTCTTGGCAAAGATACTGAAGTGGTTTGCCATTTTCTTTTCCAGCTCATTTTACAGATGAGGAAACTGAGGCAGACAGGATGAAGTGACTTGCCCAGGGTAACAGAGCTAGAAAGCATCTGATGCCAGATTCCTGACTCGAGGCCTGGATTCTATGCACTACGGTGCCACCTAGCTGCCTTTACTGCTGCCTCTAGTATATCTTATAAACTCTGTTAAGCTCTGGAAGCCTTTCACCCCGAAGCCTCAGCCTATCTTTCCAGACTCATTTGGATGTTGCCCCCGCTTCTATGCTGTAATCCAACCAGACCGACCTTCTCTTTGTTCCTCACACATGATGCTCCCATCTCTGCATTCTGACCATTGGCCCATACCTGGAATGCATTCCTTCTCCCCTCTCAGGTGACATCCTGTTCAGGACTTGGAATCAGGACATTCAAGGAGTTATTTGAACTCAAATGAAATCAATTCCAACTTCCTGTACTTACTAGCTGTATGATCCTTAACTCGTGCCAGCCTCACTTTCCTCATCTATAAAATAGACATAACAACACCTACCTCTCAGGCAGGTGTTGTAATGATCAAATGAGTTGTAGTTACTTCCCTCTCCTGTTATTTAATGTTTGCAAACTGCTTCACCAATATCTTAGAGCTCCACAACAGTTCTGTGAAAGAGACGGTAGTGGTTCTTTTTCAGGTGAGGCAAGTGCAGGTTAAGTGACTTATCCAAGGTCATGCAGGGAGTTAGAGGTAGAGTTGGATTTGAACCCAGGTCTTCTTGGTTGCAAATCAGACACTCTGTCCATTAATACCATGTGGTGCTTCTATATATTACATTACTTTTTTAGTGTTGCTGGGAATGAGCTGTTCTACATCAATGAATTTTCTAGGTAACTAGATGACATAATTTAGAAAGGGCTAACCATTCATTCATTCATTCAACAAACCTTTATTTTCAGTCCTATAATGTACAATATACCTGTGTTAAGTGTTAGGTGAGATAGGAAACCTATCTGGTCCTAAAAGATCTAAAATTAATGGAAATCTCCGTAAAATCCTCTGGTTTCTTAAACAGAATGTGCTGAATTCATGCATAAATGTATGCAGCTATTTGGAGCAGTAGAGAGAGTTCTGGACCTAGATTTAGAAATACCTGAGTTTAAATTCTATCTCAGACACTTGCTAGTTCTGTGACTTTGGTAAATCACTCAACTTCTGTTTGCCTCGATTTCCTCATCTGCAAAATGGGGATAAGAGTAGTACCCCTCTCTCTGAGTTGTTGTGAGTATAAAATGAGATGGTAAAGTGCTTTTCAAGCCTTAATACACTAATTAAATTAAATTAATTAATTAAATGCTAATTATTAGTGTGGTTACTGTTATCCTTCTCATCATTTTGGCCATCAAAGGTTCTGTTGTAATGCAGTGGTTTTTCTGTCTTTTTCCTGCTTTTCATTTAGTAGCATTCCTCTTTACCCACTGCCCTCTGATAAGTACTGTTGGGCTGCTATGTGGTGCAGTGGATAGAGTGCCAGGCCTGGAGTCAGTAATACCTGAGTCTAAATCCAGACTCAGATACTTCCTAACTGTGTGACCCTGGGCAAGTTACTTTGCCTCAGTTTCCTTATCTGTAAAATGAGTTAGGAAATGGCAAACCACTGTAGTATTTCTGCCAAGAAAACTTCAAAGGGGGTCATGAAGAATCAGACGTGACTGAAACTACTGAACAACAATAAATCTATTAAAATGATATGTAAATTATACTCAATAAGTTCCAAATACTGGCTTTTTGGGCCTCTCTTACAATCTATTTCATTTCCCTAGGACTTTGGTTGTCCCAGAACATCCTTTCCTCCCCTGTTTTCTGGCTCTTCGTTGTGTTTTATGTTGCTGTGTATTAAACTCGTGATATTCATTCCATTCGTAACTATAATGGAGCCATGGTACTACAAAGTCCCCTTTCCATTCTTTAAGTCTGTCCATTTTTGGAACTCAACGTTCAATAGATTTCTATTTATGGTTCTATGTTGTCTTCACATAGCTATATTCAAGGATCCCACAGTGCAAGAATGAGGACCCTGAGATAGTGCAGCCAAGGTTACAGGTTTGGTTCCTATGTGGGCCAGTCTGTCAGGTTTGCCTTTGCCTCTCCATAATGGTCTCCTAAACATATACAATTATAAGGACAGAATGTGGGGGGAATATACATCTTAACCACTAAAAGCTCAGGTACTCCTTGGTAGTGCACCAATAGCCTCATCTTTCCCATTTTGGAAGCTGCTATAGCAGCAAGGCCTCATTTCCTTCTGGAGTCTGGCTAGAGATGCTATCCCATGAGTTGAATATCTGCATCATTCATTAATAAGGATGGATTTTTCCAGCACAGGTGATTGGCATAGAACACCTGGTACATGTAAGGAAGAACTATGATATACCTCTGTTTGTTGATGGCTTGTGAAGAACTGTTCTGTAAATGAAAAGCTACAAAAGACTATTGGGGCCATTTATGAAGGCATCTGCCACTGAATGAGCATATTTTAGTTAGCATTGCCTTAAATAAGAAGATTGATGATTCAATAGACTTGGAATCATAAAGCTGTAAGTTCAAATCTCTCTTTAGACATTTTGTAGCTGGGCAAATCTCAAATTATTTGGGACTCAGTTTCCTTATCTGTGAAATAAAGGAATTGGCTTGATGGTTTCTGAAGTCCTGTTTGACTCTAAATCTTTGACCCTGTAATCTTGTGAAGTCATAATAATAGTTACATTCTCCTGGGATAGTGATGGGAAGCCTGCAACCTTGAAGCCACATGTGGCCCTCCAAGTTCTCAAGCGCAGCCCTTTGACTGAATCCAAACTTCATGGAATAATCATTCTAAGAAGTTCAGATTCAGTTAAAGGGTTCCACTTGAGGACCTAGAGGGTCACATGTGGGCTCAAGGCTATAGGTTCCTCACTCTAGTCGAGGGAGATTAATACTTAAACTGCATTTAAGGTTTTTTTTTTTTAATAGGCACTTTTTTATAGGACTTCCGAGTAGGCTTTCTTTTTTTTCCCCATTCACCTCATCTCTGCACTGTTCCTCCTCATGGCTGATATCTTTTGACAAGTGGAGTCAGAACTTCCACCCTTGGTGGTGGTCATCTGCTCCTTTTGGACACTGATGTCTTGCTTCTGGTCAGCTTCCACCAAAGAACCCAGTACTAATGAATATACCGAACTTACAACATGACCTTCAAGCCTGGATACATCCAGTTTCGAGTCTATACTCATTCATTTTAATAGAAAATAGCAGGAAAGGGCAGCCCCAAATTTGGGATCAGGCTTCCATTGACTGGCAGGATACAGGCTTTTAGCTGCCTATCCTAGTGAGCAGATGGTATTCCAGGTGGAAGATAGAATGAGCTGCCCTTCCCCCATCCCTCATAGGAAGTTTCAGAGCTACATGATGCCATCTGGAAGGTTGAAAGAATAGAGCGGCTGGGGTGGAGTCGCTTCATTTTTAAAGCTCCACGGAGACACCAGTGGCCCTTAAAGCCATTTGTCATCACCAAAGAACCTTTCATTGCTAAGACACTGGAGGCAGAGAGGAGTTTCGTCATCTCCGAGGCATGGAAAGAGATGAGCTAGCATACATGTTCAGCCAGAACTAGGAAGGATCGCTCCATAAATGCTCTGTATCGCCTAATGTCCTTGGGAGAGGAGGAAGGCTATATGGCGTGACTAAAATGGAATTTCTGAGTAGTGTGGCTTTTGGAGATCCACTTTGGAGCTTTCTAGTCATAACCTGAACACTCTTTGGGACCTCGAGCTCCCTTTTGAAATCATCTGGATATTTGTTACTGTTTTCTCTTTCTCAAGCATATATTCCTGAATTGATTAAAGATTGAATTCTCACTAAGGATTAATCTTTCAAAAATAGCACTCTATATAAAGAACCCAGTAGTCAATGTCTAACAGATTAGGAGATTTCCAAACTGACTCATATATTTCCCGCGTCAAGAAAGAGGGTTGCATTTTCAGAAGCTTGTCAGACTTGATGGAATATGGGCACCAAGCGCGATGAATCCTCACATTTAATTGAAACCATGTCTGTAAAGCTACAGGAGCAGAGGAAATCTATAATCAATGAGTCCTCTCCCGTAGCTCTATTTAGATGAGGTTGGGCAGGAGAGAGGGGAATGTACTGAGGCAAAGCATCCTTTTTCACCCTTATTTTCCTTTAGATCAATCAGTCAGTGTTCAGTCTGGCTCCAGAAGGTTTTGGTTTGGGGATTCAAAAAGGGAGCAGCAGGTAGCAGTGACGCAGGTCTTACTGAGTCCCAAGGCTGCACACACCTTAAGCTAACACGACTGCTGAAAGGTGACAGTGTTTGAACCGAGTCAGGGGGGCGTTGATGGAGCAGCACCTTTTCCAATAAAAAGCACATTTATACCAGCTCCTTAAGAAGTTTAGACTGGAGGGCTGTCTCCAGAAGCTGGCTCCCCTTCAGCCCAGTCCCATATGTTTGTCTTGGCAGTCTGGCAATGTCTGCTTGGCTAGTGCTAATGCTGAAATATTGAACTGATGAAATGTAGAGTTCTTGATCTCTGCTCTGATCTAGTTTCTATTTAGCTAATGACAGGGCAGAACGCTCTGCTGTCAGCCACCTGCAATTGTTCAGCTTTTTTTTTAAGCAATAGGGGAGGATCATGGAGAAATTTTTATTTTTATACTTAATTCTTAACTTAGTATGTTATACTGAGAAAATTTGTCTGATTTGAAAATCTAAGTCACCTTTTCTTTGACCTGGATTGGATGGTTAACTTTGGATGAAGAAAGGAAAAGGGAGTGGAGGAGGAGAGTATTTGTTAAGCACCTACTGTGTGCAAGGTACAGTGCTACATTTTTTTACATATACTATCTCATTTGATATTCACCACAGCTTGGGAGTGTAGGTACTATTACTATCCCAATTTTGCACCTGAAGAAAATGAAGTAGACAAAGGTTAAGTGACTTGTCCAAGGCAACACTACAGTCTGGAGTGGAATTTGAACTTAGGTCTTCCTGGTTCCAGCCTTATCACTCTATCTACTATGTCACCTAGCTAAGGATTTTCTAGATGGCATAGACCCATTTCTGTAATATACCATTTGTGTGATCTCAAGCAAATTATTTCTTTAGGTCTTATTTTTCTCATCTGTAATGAGACTAATTAATACTTCATATCTCTAGCTCAAAGTTATAGGATAATATATTTAGAAAGTAGAAGGGAACTCAGGTATAATAATAGTAATATTTATACTATAACTAGTATTTACATACCTCTTTAAGATTTGCAAAGCACTTTACAAACACTATCTCATTTTATTCTCACAACAATTCTGGGAGGTAAGCGTCTTTATTGTCCCATTTTATTACTGGGGAAACCAAGGCAAAGGTTAAATGATTTGCCCAGAGTTATACAGCTTTTAAATATCTGAGACCCAATTTAAACTCAAGTTTTTCTAGCACCAGATCTAAATCTCCAACTAGTTCAAAGACTTAATTTTACAGATGAGGAAACTGATACCCAGAAAGATTAAGTCATTTTCTCAAGGCCACACAGGTAGTAGTAGGTACCCAAGCCAGAATGTAAACACAGGTCTTCTGTCTCCAGTATCCAGTGTTGTTGAAACTTTACCCAGGTAGAGTTTTGTCTTTTGTGGTCGAACTGTGGCTGAGAGATACTGCCTTTCTAAATTACCCTTGTGCTGACACATGTTCGGTTTGATTGGAATGGTGCTAAATGCCAGACTGCTAATCTTAATTATCACGCACTCTTTTGCTGTGTGGGGTGAATCTCATTTAGAAGTTAGAAGTGTTAAATGTAAGAACACAAAATAAGGAGTGAGAATTAGCCAACTTTTCTTCAATCTTGCAAGGATTTCATGCATGTGAACCCTCCTTCTAATGATAGGAATCAAAATCCTCTAATAAATGGTTTCTGTGAGTTGCTTTGACCCCTCCCCCCCAATCCCTGAATTCACCCAGTATGCCATCTCTCCTAGAAATGAGATCCTCTAAACTCAACTAGGCTATTCCCCATACAACAGGCAAGCTGTTGCTGAGCCCGCATATTTGGTAGGACCTGAAGTGTTTCAGATCTCGTTCGTAACATCTTTGAGAGCCCAGTGGGGCACTGGAGGAGGATACTGGAGAAATCCAATCTTAAATAATAAAGTTGTTGCTGGCTTGTTTAAGTCATGTCTGACTTGTCATGACCCCATTTTGGGATTTTCTTGGCAAAGACACTGGAGTGGTTTGCCATTTCCTCCTCCAAATCATTTTATAGATGGGAAACTGAGGCAAATGGGGTTAAGTGACTTCCCAAGGTCACACAGCTGTTTGAGGCTGAATTTGAACCCATGGAGAAGAATCTTCCTGATCATAAGCCCAGTGCTTTATCCAGTGCTCCATTTAGTACTACTAATGATGACAGTGAGCATTGAGATAGTGTTTTATGATTTGCAAAGTGCTTTACATTAAGGAACTTGCCCAGGGTCACCCCGCTAGTAAATGTCTGCGGTCAGATTTGAACTCAGGAAGAGGAGTCTTTCTGACTCCAGGCCTGACACTTTATTCACTGGGTCACCTAGCTTCCCCAGTAGTAGAAGTACTATCATGTGTCCTCATTTTATAGACAAGGAAATTGGGGCCAACTTACTTGCCCAAGGTTGCACACTAAGGCAGAATTTGAACTCTGACTCCACACCTACCATTTTACGTATTGGTCTACCTAGTATTGCTTTCTAAAAGTAGAATAAAATAGTGGGAGGTATAAAGGGAAAAAAGAACATGAAGAAAAAAGAACGTTTGTACCTGTGAGACCTAGGCTGGATAATGTCCTTAAAAGCACTATTGAGAGTCTTATTGCTTCACATAGATACAGGAGCTTATGCATGGAAATCTTTATGACTATTTTCAAAATAGAGCTTCTTAGGGCAAATTGAAATGTAAATGGCAAAGGCATCAAAAGGTGGGTTTTTTTGTAGCCACTGATGTAGCCAAAAAAAAGGCAACATGAAGACACACAAATTGACCCAGAGGAATGGAGGAGGGAAGATGATGATTGGAGTCTGGACAGAAGAAATGAAATGCAATAAAGAGATGAAAAGTGATTAAGTTTGAAATTTTTCCAAGAGTTGTTAAGGAATATTATATATCCCCTTGTTCTGGATTTGGAAAGGGGTTTTTCTATTTCTGTTTTCTATTTCAAACCTCTCCACTGGGGCTTCCAAAGGATCCAAGTTCTCTTTGAACTTGATGACTCCTTGTACCTTGTGGCATGTGATTGCTGTGTTAAAGATGAGTGTATTAGAGGCTTTGGAACTGCATCCCATACTGTTACAGACAGATGGACTTGAATGAGGATAACAGACCTGTCCCCTGGGAAAAACATGAGAATGCCTAGTGCATGACAGATGGCATGAGAAATCTCCTGTCAAGTTGAGATTAGTAATATTTGATTAGTTATCACTCCTGATACTCTTGTATAAGAAGAGGAAATATAAAAATGGCTCCAATTATGTCTTTCCCCTTTCTTTTAACACATTGTTGATGAAATTTACAACCTCATTTGGGCACAGATGGCATCTTTATTTGACTGACTTTGTTTTTCTGCTATAATAATTTTTGGCACGTCTAGGCATCTGTCTTTCTCTTCTTAGGGGCTTTCATTCCTGTGTGGTTGTTTTATTAAAATCAAAACATTCTATTAGTTTTCTGAGGCATTTAAAAGTCTTTAAGGGTAGACATTCCTAAATAAATGATAGTTACTGGCTCAAATTGCTTTGTTTTATTCTCTTCTTATATGATTCCTGTGTCTTTAAAGTCCTGAGGACATTTCATTCCACTTTTTTCTTCTCCCTCTTTTCCATTCCCCTTTCCCCCATGAAATTCTATCTAATGTGGTGTAAAGTAGTATTTAGATGGTCAAAGAAAGGGATACTAAATGATAAGCTATCTTCTGAGGTTCAGTTATTAAGTAACAGAATGCCAAGCCCATCTTGTATTGGAATAGAGGCAGGGTTTGGCACACCCGAAAATGGCCATCTACCAATAAAAGAACCAATACTTTGCTTTCTTGCTCTAGCATGTAAGCATTTCTTCATTCTCTAGACTATATTAGATTTTGAATGTGTTACATTGCTTACAGAGAAGGGACTAGAGGAACCCAGGTACAATCTCCTCTTCATTCTAGGGAGATTAAGAAATAATAGGACTAAGGAGAATTAAGGATCAGGTTATGAATCACCCTCTTTGGTTTTGGTTTATTTATTTCCTTCCTCCCACTTATTACTTTGGACCTGGGAAGAGGGAAAGGGAGAGGGAGAGGGAGAGGGAGAGGGAGAGGGAGAGAGAGCGAGAATAAGTTCTTGGAGAAAAGACCTTGTTCATTTTATGAGGGTGACTGACACCCAGCTTTAAAAAATGGTCACTTATTCATTTTGCTGCAAGTATACCATTTAAAAGGTATCTTTCATTTTCTGTACCGTACTGAATTTTAAAGGTGTTGCATTGTCTACAGTGAAAGCTTTGGGTGGTTTATTTTGTTTATTAAAGATCCACTCTACCACTCCACCTTCAAGGCTTCCCAGATAATCATGTGACCAAGACTAACACGTTATATTAGTTTTATGTTACCACGGAGGATAAATTAGTGGAGAAAGAGGGGAACAAACAGTACAATTCACGGGGAGAGGAGCTGACGAACACAGATAGTGGAGATTATACAGAATCCAAAGATTTTCTGAATTCAAGGAGCAGGGACAGGCTTCCTAATCAATGCCTTCCCCCTCCTTCTAGCTGGAGGAAAGGGAGAAGAATTGTTGCTTCTGAGAGGAGACTGTCTCACCAAACTGGATTCAACCCAAAACTCATGGATTAGTGTGACCACTAGCAGTACAAGTCTGCCGTAATATAATGTCCTTTTGGTGAGTTGAGAATACTACTTGATAGTCATGATTTTTATGTAATATTTGTCTTCAATATCCTCCTTTAACTTAAGAGCTAACTCACTGGTACAAAACCTATCACTAAATCAAGCTAAACTACCTTTACCCACTATGCTAATGTTTCTTTAAGGAAGGTATAGTGGTAGGTGTATTTTTGTCTTTTGTTATCATATCCATCATTTGCCTTTTATTGTAGAAATGATTCTATTTGTAAGGCCTGAGACAGTTATTTCTACAAAATATGTTAGGAGAATTTGGACCTCTGGGTATCTGTTTACTCTAACTAGACTAGATCATTTCTAAATCTATTATTTCTGTGATTGGTATACACAATTCTAATAACCTAAAAAGCAATCCTAGGATTCCCTTTTCCCTCCTACCAGTCAGTGATAGATCTCATTCCCATTTCATTCCCCTGTTTGCTCTACCAAATGTTACTTGAAGTGAGATTCCCAGAAGGCTAACCCAGATAAAGTGCTGATCTCATAAGACTGTGTGAAATTCTTGGGTCCCCGGCATTGGTGACCGATAGGAAAAGGAGTCGAGATATGATTGCCTGGGACTCTTTGTCTTATCTAAGCTCTTCCTAAATTTCCAGTTTTTACCCTGGCTCACAAAAGATGCTAAGTCACAGAAATATGCCTTACTTGTTTATTTCAATGGGGGGTGGGGTTAAACAGTTGGTGAATCAGAAAGGCAGAGAATAAAAGAATATGAAGTTTGTAGTTGATTATGAAACTTAGTGGGAATTTGAACAGAGGTGATTGACATTGAATCATTTATGGTTCTAAAAATCATGACTCCTGGAACCACTTGTTTTCCTTGACATTTCAGAAGTTTTAACGATTCTATCAGGGAGTGTCCAACATTTGCATTTTCAAAGAAGCAAAGGAGATGCAGAGTGGAGAAATAATCTGAGCAACACTCATTGGATCAGAGAATATGAATTAGAAAGGATTTGGGAAGTCATCTATTCTTATCCACCCCCAAATAGGAGCCCTTTTATGAGACTTAAAGATCTCCAGGGATCCATAACTTACACCCTTGCACTCTTGTATAGCTATAAGTTATAGGAAGTTTTCTCTCGTATTCCATTGAAATCTACCTTTTCTGATGGAATACTTGATAATATATCTTTGTTATTCCTTGGTTTTCAGTGGAATCACTTTTATTTTGGATAGTTTTGTCTTTTAAGTTCACTCTAAATTAATCAAACATATAATTTAATTGTCAACAGTTGGGCAACAAATATGCATTAAGTACTTAATTTGGGCCAGGTTTTACACTAGGCACACAGGATACTAAGAAAGAGAAAAACAATCCTTACACTCTAGTGGTGCTTACATTCTAATATGCAAAGAGTTTGGTATGTAAAAGACATATACAGGATGGGTGGAAAAGTATTCACAGAGGGAACGGCATTAGCAGCTAGAGGGTGGGGAAAAAGCCTCCCACGGAAGGTGGGATTCGAACTGAATCTTAAAAGAAGCAAAGGAAAATGAGAGAGCATTCCAGACATTGGGGAGAGCCAGTGCAAAAGCGCTGAAATGGGATATGGAGTTTTTGTGCCAGAAACAGCAAGAAATCCAGTAGAGCTGGATTGTAGAATGTGTGGAGGGGACAGGTGAGACTGGAACAGTAGGAATAAATTGGGTTATTAAGAACTTTAAATGCTAAGGAGAGGATTTGATCCTGAAGGTAATAGTTGAGCCACTCAGAAGTGTGACATGGTTGGACCTACACTTTAGATTTCTATAATGAACTGTTTTCTTCATTAGTTACAATACAGGCATAATATTTGGACTCTGACTTACAGTCCCTGGAGTGTTGCATGGGAAAATAAACATGGTGTTAAAAAGAAGATAAGTTATGCTAGATGAAATGTATATTCAGTGGAAGCCCATGCAAACGCACACACATATACAGGTACATGTATACACATATGTGTGTATTTGTATGTATATATTGAAAAGTGCCATTTCTCTGCATGAGTACCTTCTTTTCACTTTTCACCTCCCTATTATGTGGTGATAGTTTCCCAAGGAGTCAGGAGATATCTTTTATTTTTTTGACTCTTTACATGGTGCTTAGTAAAGTATTCCATGCACAATGGACACAAGATGAATGCCTCTGCAAGAATGATGAAATTTATTGGATAGCAAGGAGAAGATGGGGCACGGGGTTGGTACTATTTCAGGAAGCATGAATACAAAATCAGAAAAAATTGGCAATACTTTTAATTCACGTTTCAGTACTACCAGAGGAAATCACTTCTCACAGTAACCTGAAGTAAAGGCCCCACATTCCTATGTCATCCAGCTAAGATAACAATGTCTTACTGATTCCATCTTCTACTAAAGTTCATTCTTGTTGTTTTATCATGATATGGAAATAACTTTGGATTCCCAAAGGCTATGCCACTGGATTAAAAGTTTGAGAAGCTCCTACCAGTCAGGAAAGATCAGTATTTTGGTTGTTATAGCCCTGATGGAAGATTGTAGATGTGTTCTTCAAGATTATGTTTGAGGGAGTGGAATCTAGGGTTGGGAAGCTAATAGGATTTGGAAAAAATCATGAATTTGTGGAGTATTTCAGGGAACTTTTTTCTGACTTTGGGATAAAGTTAGAATTTTAGAGAACTCTAGCCTTTTAATCTAAAGATATTAATTAGGATGCTTAGGGGAGCCTGTTTTTCATTTTTTTATACTTCCATTTTCTTTGTCTACTCAGTTTGGGAATTCCAGTGACAGGAGGAGAACATTCTTCTATTCATAGAGATTTCATGTAAATATAACTATATGTAGCTTATGCAGTCAATTCTCTGTCTCTATCCCAAGAGGGAATGTAATACTTTTGAGATTATATCATTTGAGATGACCCACCAATTATCTTAAATCCCTGCATGCATAAATTCTAGTAAATTTTAATTGACTCAAATATATTCCTGTAAGAGATGGTACGAGGAATTGGAACAAATCGCCTGAAACTAATTTTCAGTTTACCTATGGCAGGTTTAGATTTTACACTAAAATAGTGTATCAGGGAAGGGTATTTTCTCTCTAGGGAGCCCTATATCAGCTTATTGGCTCTCTACTTTTTTTTTTCAGCTCTTAAAAAATGTGTCATGCCTTAACTCAGGATTACCTGCTTTGTGTTCATGAGATTTTTTAGTAACATTTCTATAATCTTGTTAAAAAGGAGTAACTTTTTAGTCAGATTTCTTAGTCTTATAATAAAAAGCCAGAACAAAATTTATTATGTATTATGTATCAAAAAAATCAGGAATAATAATCATATTGTCACATAAAACAAAAATAAACACTCTACATATAAATGTAAACAAGAAAATTATTTTATACTTAAGGGAACCAAAGGCATTCAATCAATATCATTTTAAAATTTCTATGTTCCAGATGACATAGCATCTGAACTATAAGGGAACAATCAACTGAATTGCAAAAAGACAAGACAATATTACTAGGATACTTTAATGTTCATCTTTCAGAATTGGACCAATTTATAGGGTGATAAAAGAAAAATACAGACTTGGACAAATTGTTAGAGAATTTATACTTACATATTTATTGCATCTTTTGAATGGGAGAGATGAAGAATATACATATTTCTCAGTACAATATGCATTTAAAGTTATGTATCAGGGCTCAGAGAAATTGCAAATAAATATAAAAAGATAAATAGTAAACATGTTCTTTAGACACCATAAGAAATAGTAACTATTTCTGGGAGCACAAACAAAATATATGGATCTAAATGGAGAAATGAAATAACAACTGGGCCAAAGAACAGATTTTAGAAACAGTTAAGAACAGTTAAGAAAAAGTAAATGACAGTGATAATGATGAAACAACATACTAACATCTCTAGGATACAGCTGAAGCAATTTCAGAAGAAAAAGGTATATTCCTAAAAACAGATCAACAAAATGGATAAGGAGAAGGTTAAAGGACTAAGTACACATTTAAAAAGTTAGAAAGCCAACAAATAAATAAACCCAACATAGATACAAAAGAGAAAATATTGAAAATTAGAAGAGAGAATAAAAAATGTAGTGTAGTAACTGTAAGAATAGGGTTGGAAGAGATAGAGTCAGAATCAGCTAAAGTTGGTAAAGAAAGCTCAAAATAATAGGAAAATCTTTATAGGTGCCTTGAGCAAAAGGGGAGGATTAAAGAAGGTACATATTATTCGTTTCACTGGGTCCTGAGGTAGCAAAACCAAAAATCTAGCTCTGTCCAACAATTAAAAAGGATCAAGTCAAACCAGTTTTCATAGCCCAGAATTCAACTATACTAACTTTTTCTGGGAATAGATGTTATGGACTCCACTATATCTTAGAGATGATCTCATATTCTATGTATGGTCCTTTAGAGATGACAAAAAAAGGGAATTCCTTAGCATGTTTCATTTTTGCTTTTTTCCCAAGGAGAATGATCTTTTGATCAAGTAGGCTAGAGAAAAATGACTTATGAGCAGTGGTACCCCGACTAATTAGAGACAGTAAGAAAGCACTTGACTTCTCTAAAGGGGTTCAAGTCTAAGCTCAATTGAATAACATCCTTAAGTGCTTTAAGAACTGGAAAATAGTATCGATGAGCAATTTATTCCAGAGTGATCTTTAAAAGGTGATGAATAGGAACATAAAACAAGCCTAGATAAAGATAAGTATATTTCTTGTCATCAAATAAGGAAAAAGAGCAAGGCATGCAAATTACAGGCTAAATCTGTGATTCCCAATCTGCATATTGCAATATATTATAAATTTGAGATGAAAGCATGGATACTGTTCATCTTTCAGATGCCAAGCAAACTATTATCTCAAAGTAGTTCATGATTTCACCATTGGATCAGCATTCCTTTTGATGACTGTTCTAGAATGAAATGTTTTTGTTTACTTGTACTTTTGGCCATATCAGAGGCTTCTAGGACTATCATTTGTGATGTCATATCTTTGAGAAACTAGGTTTTTGTCAGTTGCTATGATAAAAACATATACTAAGTAAAAATCATCATAGTACAGGAAATGAGTGTGGTGGTGTCCAATCTGATTCTAAGGTTTGAGAAATCAGGTTAATGCTCATTAGGCAAACACAACCTGGTAGTAAGTAAATTAAGAGCAAAATTAAAAAATTATTGTTTCTTCCAATTGAATTGTATTTTTGAACAACTACCACGTCATTAAGACATAAGTACTTATTAATTTGTTTGGATCGAACCACTTAATGAATGGAACTGTTAGGTGTTTCTTTGGTCTTAGGAGAATCCTTATTGAGACAACATTGCTGATTGAGTCATTATTCAGACACATTTACTGAGACACTAAAGGAGTTATGGGTCAAGAAAGTTTGGGAACTTTCAGTATAAAACTTGACTTTGATTTTGGCACAGTACTATATCCCCCAGGAACAGGTGATGTCTGGCAAATGAAATTTTTTGACAATGGCACTAATCTGCTAGGATCAGGGCACTGATAAAGGTAACTGGCCAGTATTTAGTGAGGTGTTTGGGAAAACATTTTCCTCCCATTCTGGGGAAATTAGAGAGATATAGATGATACTATAGATAGGAAATGATCAAATGCTTAAATCAGTCATAGTTACTAATGGTTTGATGTCAACTTGGAAAGAAGTCTCTAGTGAAGTGCCCTTTAGGATCTGTGCTTAATACTGTGCTGGTGGAAATTTTTCCCCTAGTGACTTTAATAAAAGCATAGTCGGTATACTTGCTATATTAGCAGAAGACAAGACTTGTCCAGAAAAGCAAATTCTCATTTTCTAAATTCAGACTGGTTGAGGTTTGACTTTTATCTAAATAACACTAAGGATGTCTTACCTCATGCATGAGAACACATCTGTAAGTAGTAAATAAATAGACATATCACATACTTAAATAGATTTCCATAATATTATAATAATTCCTATTGGTTGATAATTTTCCTTAGATCTCTAAGTTATTTTTTTAACTCTCAAGCTCTGAGTTCTCATCTTGTTGACTGATCCCAAAGAGTGATAATTTTCATTTTGAATCATTGCCCCCACCTATTGTTTACTCCAGAAAAATCTCCAAATATACCTCATATCTAGCTTTTTTCATTTTTATTATTCATTTTATTTATTTTTAATGTTCTACAATAACTACTATAAAACTTAGATTTTTCTTTTTTCCCTACCTACCCCCACCACCACCCTCCCTCCCCAAGACAACATACAATTCTATGTAGGATCTACATATACATTCCTATTGAATGCATTTTCACTATAGTCATGCTGTCTAGAAGAACTAAAATAAATGAGAGAAATAATATAACAAACCAAAACATAATACACGCACACACACACACACGTACACACACACATACACACAAATGGTCTGCTACATTCTGCAATTGAATTCCATAGTTCTTTCTCTGGATGTGGAAGGCACCTTGCCTTAGAAGACCATTGGGAATTTTTTTTTATGTCCTTGCATTGCTTTTAAGCCAAGTCTACGAGAAAAAACTCTCGCAAACCGTTGTTGTTGCTGTGCATAAAGTTCTCCTGGTTCTGCTCCTTTTGTTAAACATCAGATCATGTAAGTCTTTCCAGGCCTCTATGAAATCTTCCTGTTCATCATTTCTTATATTGAAATAGTACTCCATTACATTCATATACCATAATTTATTCAGTCATTCCCCAATTGATGGGCATCCCCTTGATTTCCAGTTTTTGGCCACTACAAAGAGTGCTGCTATAAATACTTTTGTGCATGTGGGACCCTTTCCCATTTTTATGCTCTCTTGGGAATACAATCCTAGAAGCGATATTACTGGATTAAAGAGTATGTACATTTTTGTAGGCCTTTGAGCATAGTTCCAAATCATTCTTCAGAATGGTTTGATGAGCTCACAGCTCCACCAACAATGAATTAGTGTTCCAACTCTCCCACATCCTCTCCAACATTGATCTCCAACATTTATTTCCTGTTCTGTCAGGTTTCCCAATCTAATAGGTGTGATGTGGTATTGTTTTGAATTGCATCTC
The DNA here is from genome assembly GCA_028658325.1 of Potorous gilbertii. NCBI lineage: Eukaryota > Metazoa > Chordata > Mammalia > Diprotodontia > Potoroidae > Potorous > Potorous gilbertii. The sequence goes on from CM053774.1 coordinate 115,298,537, forward strand.
TCTAATCAAAAGTGATTTAGAGCATTTTTCATATGATTATAGACATCTTTAATTTCTTCCTCTGAAAATTGCTTGTTCATATCCTTTGACCATTTGTTAATTGGGGAATGACTTGTATTGTTGTACATTTGACTCAGTTCTCTATATATTCTAGAAATGAGGCCTTTATCCCCAAGATTAGCTGTAAAAATTCTTTCCCAATATACTATATCCCTCTGAATTTTGGTTGCATTGGGTTGGGTTATGCAAAAAACTTTTCATTTTAAAATAATCAAAATTATCCATCTTGCACTTCATAATGCTTTCTATCTCTTCTTTAGTCAAAAATTCTTCCCTTCTCCATAGATCTGATAAATACTCTATTCCTTGCTCCTCCAGTGTGTCCATGGTATCAATATTTATACCTAGATTGTGTGCCCATTTGGACTTTATTCTTGTGTATGGTATCAGGCATGGGTCTATGCCTAGTTTCTGCCAAACTGAGTTTTCCCAGCAATTTTTGTCAAACAGCGAGTTCTTATCCCAGAAGCTCGGATTCCTTGGTTTTATCAAATAGGAGATTGCTATATTCATTGCCTGCTGTATCTTGAGTACCTAGCATATTCCACTTGTCTACTCTTCTGTTTCTTAGCCAGTACCAAGTGGTTTTGATAATTGCTGTTTTATAATACAATTTGAGATCTAGGCCACCTTCCCTAGCATTTCTCATGTCTAACTTTTAACAGATGTAATTATCAGAAGGACCCTAAGTTCTCATACATGTACTCAAGATGATAAATACATATTGGGTAAAGGATAGCCCTCATTTCAAATTATTATAATATGCAATATAAATGTACATTGGGCATAGGGTAGCCTTCACATCAATGGACAAAAAATTCACAAGACCAAAAAGATTCACAGGGCACCTAAAAGAAGAAACAAAAGTGCCTAAAAGGATAATGCCCTTAGAAAGAGTTTTTCAAAGTATAGTGGCAACTACACGTCTTTTTCTTCTATGTGCTTCTTGGGCTAATAGTGGGAAAACCCACTATTAGATTTTAATTTCTGTTACTTGTACTTAGAAAAGTATGGATGAACACATTTAACTCTCATATGAGTCTGCCTCTATGTCACCATTAATGGATCATATGGGGAAGAGACTATGTACATTCATGAGCTTCTCCACATCCCTTCACCCAAAAATGGCTTGAAACTTTGATAATTGATCAGTCTTCTTTATAGGGAGGGAGGGAGGGAGGAAGGGAGGGAGAGAGAGAGAGAGAGAGAGGGAGAGATAGAGAGAGAGAGAGAGAGAGAGAGAGAGAGAGAGAGAGAGAGAATATGAGGGTGGGGAAATGACAAAAGTGGTCTTCCAATTTTCTTTTATAGTCTAATATAGAGGGATGGCTGATATAATACTAATCCCAACCAGCCAGTCATCTTGGAATCATTCAGATTGCTTAAAAATAGTAAGGATCCACCCTCTTTCCTCTCAGTGACATGCCAATAGTCACGCTTATAGATGTCTCGAAGACTGACTGCCATATAAGCTCATCAAGTTAACTGGAAGATTCCTTTGATTCCTCCCCCACCCCTTACAGAGATAATTCAGACAATCAATAAGCCTTTATTTAATACTTATATTTATTAAATTCTCTGATTATATGCCAGGTACTCTACTAAGCTCTAGGAAGAAAAAGGAAATAGGCCTTGCCATCCACAAGCTTTTATTCCATGGGGAGAAATAAAATGTACAAATATAAGTATATTGAAAATTATATACAGAATTACAACAACAAGAAAAAGAGGGGATAGAAAACAAGTATTAGCATTTAGAAGTCCAAGAAAAGTCTTGTGAAGAGGTGGTGTTTGGGCTGAACTTTGAAGAGGTGAAGAGCAAGTGAATCCCAGGTATGATGAACTGTTGATACAAAAGCATTGAGACTTGGGGTGCAAGGTGGCTAACAGTCGGAAGGTAAGTTTGGACAGATTGGAGAGTGCATGAAAGGGAGTGGTGCCCAATAAGGCTGGAAACAGTAGGTTACTGACAGTTGATTCATGGGCCAAAGAGCTTATATTTGATAATAGAGTTAGTAGATAGTCACTGGAGTTTATTGAACTTCAGAGTTATGATCAGGGTTGTCCTTCATGAACATCATGTTGGTAGCTGTGTGGAGGATGTGTTAGAGAGGGGAGGAATGGTTATTTTGATAATCCAGGGAACAGATGATGAGAGTCTGAAATGGGATGTCATTGGAAAGAAGAACAATGGGAGAGATGTGGAGATCAAATTAAGAAGACTTGATGAATGATAGGATGGATAGGGTGTGAGAGACTGAGAAGCCAAGAGTGGTTCTGAGATCACAAGTCTTCATGATTCTCTCCAAAGAACTAGAAAAGTAGTGAAGAGAGGTGGTTTGGACATGGGGAAGATAATGAAGTCTATTTTACACATTTTAATTTTAAGATGTCTATGGGCTATTCAGGGGAGAATTTTTACTGCACCATTGGTGTTGTAGGACAAGCTCAGAAGAGGAATTTATGAAAGAATGAATTAATGAGAAAGCATTAACTACATGAAATCAAAGAGGTCCTCAGTCATATCAAGTTTATGCATTAAATTATAGTTGAACTTATAAAGACTACTTAGTGAATACAGATGAGAACTAAAATAATACTCTACATAGTTTTTAATATTAGAAATATTTGTTGTATTTTATCCATACTCCATTCATTTTCCTCGTATCAAAAACTATGATGCTTTCCCTGCTTCTCTCACTTTCTAATTGCCTATGTAGTACAAAGAGAAAATACTGAGATATTTTTTCTTAAAATTTTCTTCAGTAGAAAAATAAAAACAAATTTAATGTAAAAATCAAGAAAGTGTTTTCTGAGGGTTTATTATGTGCAGAGTAGCGTGCTAAGTCCCTGGATTACTAATACAAAATTAGGATTGTCTCAGATCTTAAATTACTTCATTTTAATAAGAGAAGACAACATATATAGGTGAGTGGTGGCCAAGTTTTTGTTTTGTTTTGTTTGTTTGTTGCATTTTAGGTTTGAGATATCACAAGAATGGTGAGTAGATCCATAAGGAAATTGATGGACTTCTAAAAAAAAAATTGTTTGGGTATCAGTGGCAGGTTTGATTTGATTATGGTTCCAGAAATAGAGGTGAGTAAAGAGTACATGCTTAGGAGTGGGGTAGATGTCAGGAAAGATAGCCAAGGCAGAAAGTGAAGTGTGGTTGAAGGCCTAAATATAGTAGGCCTTGTGATATACTCACTAACCAGGATATCCTGGGTCCTAGATTGAGAGAACCAGGTCTGATAGGTTAAGTTCCTCAGGCTTTGGTCTCTGGTCCAGAGTAAATAATAATGGCCTGGATGACAAAGTCTGGTTGTCCAGACAGTGATCAGTGTGGGGTATGTCTTTCAAAATAGATCTAGAGTTTATTTGCTTGGAGACAATAATCAAGCACAGAGGAATTGATGAGATCACTAAAAACAATACAGAGGGAAGAGAGAGCCTGAGGGGCACACCTATAGTTAGGCTGTAACAAGGATCCAACAAAGAAGGTCAAGAAAGATAGGAGAACTAAGTGAATACATTCTCATTAAAACAAAGGGAGAAAAGTATATACAGAGAGGACTGTCAACCATTTCAAATGCTGCAGAGAGAACAAGGAGAAGGGGACTTGACTAGAAGTCCAGTGGATTTGACAATTGACCACAACTGACTGCAGAATCACAAAAACAATCCAGTGCTTATAATTTCTCAAGATATCCTTGAGATATCCTTGTCTCCTGTTCTCGTGACTGATGGATACCAGCTTGCCTCTTCTGTGCTTTAATATACTGTTGGACTTGTTGATAGTTGCTTTTCTTTGGACTAAAAATTTTAAGTGCTTTTATCAAGGTATCTTATTTCCAAAGCCTTAGCATTATTTTGTCATTCTCTTTTGTCACTCTCTATTTCCATATCATTGTTCAGTTGTCAAGTCTCTATGGGACATAGGACTCTGGTAAAGTTCTCACAGGGGCTAACCAGTAGTGTCTGTGATATGAGGACATTATTTGCTAGTGTGAGGAGAAGGCCTTGGTCAAAAATGACTTACAAATTCAACCCTATTCTCTAAGCATAGAAGTAGCAAGGAATCTGTAGAAGCTGTTAGACTCTCTTGGTAGAATCTATAATGTTCGGATGGGGCAGAGGGCATAATTGGCTATTAGCACTAACCAGCTCCCTGAGAGGACTACAAGGAGTGAGAGACATGGGAAAGAATACCTGACATGTGAGAACTGAGCTGAGCAGGGCAGGTTTTTTATGGTAAAAAATCATCAAAGAGAGAACAGATGATTCTAAGGGATACCTTGACAATCACAACCTTTTCCTACAGTATGACAGTAAATAGAGGAAGAATGTTCTTTTGGTTTCTGGGGGCCTGCCAACTGATTAAATTATACTTTTCTTGAGAGAGTAGGAAAAAAAAATAGAAGAGGGGCCTTAGGGGAAGAAAAAGGAATCGTATCACTTCCATCAGTAGTTGTGATGAAACTGGCATGTGTTGACTCATTCAGCACTGAGATGGGGACAGCTCTTTCTCATTTGCAAACAAGCGTCCATGCATCCCTATTGTAATGTTTTATGGGGACAACAGTATTAAGAACATTGAAGAAGGGCAAAGGGCAGTTAACAATACCAAAAGAAAATAGGATTACAGTTGGAAGGGACTCTGGATATCCTTGAGTTCAAACCATTCATCTTAAAAGATAAGGAAACTGAGGCCCAGAAAGGTGATATTTGTAGCAGAGTTAGTTTTGATCCCTAGTCTTCTGATTCCAAATCTAGGAGGTCTTTTTATTCCTTTAAACTCTCATAGTTACATTAAACTTACCCTCTTTTATGGCTCTAAGGTTCTTTAATTTGTTCTAAGAACAGTAGGAAGATCCTGGCCAATTTTCAGGGAATGGGAAGAGGGGTATAAGATTGACTAGGTTTCTCAAGGAGAAGCTTATGTATCTGATATAGGGCTTTTGCATCTTTTCCCTAGTGTGAAAACTCACAAGGAAGTCACTAGGGTAAAACATGTAACTTGAGGAAGCATGTAGTACTGGTCCCATGAGACCAAAGATCCTTACTCAACATCTATTCTATATGGATTTTCTAGCCCATGCTTGAAGACCTTGAAGATCTAATTAAATAATTCATTCCACTTTAATCACTTTTATTTGTTAGCATTTTAAAAAAATTATATCAATCTTAAATTTGCCTGTTAATAGCATCCATTGTTATTAGACTGTGAGATTTTGCCATCAGTGATTTTTGGTTTTTGCCTTTCATTGTATTTCCAGTACTTAGCAAAGGGTGTGGAAGATAGTAGGTGTTTAATACATGCTTGCTGACTTCTATCTATCACTCCTGGACCAGGCAAAGTGAATCAGATTTTTCTTTTACATGAAACCTCTTCAAATACTTAAAGAGAGCTAACATGTCCCAGGTGAGTTTTCTCTTTTCTTCCTTTAGTTGATCACCACCACCAAGACTCTGAGACTTAAACACACACACACACACACACACACACACACACACACACACACACACACACCACACACACCCAAAATCACAGCAGCTTGGTTGTTTTGCTCTGAATACCCTAAGTCGAGGATTCTTAACCGTTTTGTGTATGTCATTGACCATTTTGTCTGTGTGGTGAAGCTTCTAGACTCTTTATTAGAATAATAATTTGACATGCGTAAATAAAAGACAAGATTACAAAGAGAACCAATTGTATTGAAATACAGTTAATATATGTATACATACATATCTCTCTGTGTATGTGTCTCTGTGTGTGTGTTTCTTTCTCTGTTTCTGTTTTTATATAATTTATACATATATACAAACATATCTCAGCAAGTACATGAACCCCAAACTAAGAACCCCTGCTATAAAATTTGTGGAAGTATTTAATCAAATGAGGCACCTTGTAAGGAATAAAATACTTGAGCTCTGAGTCAGGGCATTGCACATTTGGAAACCATAAGTCTTTTAATGTAGACATTAGTTTCTTTTTGGCTGCTTTCTCTCACTCTTGACTAATCATGCCACCCACAAAAATTCCTAGATTTTTTTTAACTGCATTGTTGTCTAGCCATGTCTCCCCATGTTAAGGGCATGTCATCCGCAGTGGTCATGGGTCTAATTACCACTTCCATACAGATGATTTCCCAGTCTGTGTAACCAGCCTTTATCTCTGTCCTTAGTCACTTGTTTCCACCCATTTAGCTGGTATTTCAAACTGAATGTCTTCGAGAGATAACCAAACTCTCGGTTTCCAAAACACGTCACCTTTCCTTCCAAAACCTCTCTTCTTCTGACTTTCCTTGTTTCTGTACAGAGTAATGTAATTCTTCTAGTCATAGCTTCACAGCCTTCTCACTCCTTAGTGCCTCATTCTTCTTTACCCCACATACCAGTTGTTAAATCTTGTCATTGTTATCGTGCATCTGCCTCTTTCTCCCTACACCCACAGCTCCAACCCTCGTTCAAAACCTCATTTGGCTTCTTGCTTGGATAAGTGTAACAGTCTACTAATTGAGACCTGCTTCAATTCCAATCTATCTTCTGTTAAAAGTCAGATCTGAACTCACCTACTCAATAAACCCCAATGTTCCCCATTTCCTCTAGAATCAACTATAAATTCCTTTGTTTATCACTTAATGTTTTGGCCACAGCCTGTTTTTCCAGCCTTACTTAATCATTCAGCAAGTATTTATAAAACACTCACATACTCCAAGCATTGAAGGAAATAAGCTTTTATTATGTGTCTACTATATGCCAGGAACTGTCCTAAGCACTTTACAAATTTCTTATTTCATCCTCACAATAATGCAGGGAGGTAGGTAGAGGATTATCTCCATTTTACAGCTCAGGAAACTGAGGTAGAGGTTGAGTGACTTGCCAAGGGCCACATAGCTAGTAAATGTCTAAGGCCAATTTTGAACTTGAGTCTTCCTGACTGCAGGCTTAATGCTGAGCCACCTAGATACTTCTAAGACACAAATTCAAAAGTGAAACAATTCCTCTTTCTGTGGTCCAGGGAACTTGACCTTCTTGCTAATCTTTACAAGACAATCTGGGCAGCTAGGTGGTGCAGTGGATAAAGCACCAGTGCAGGAGTCAGGAGGACCTGAGTTCAAATCTCACCTCAGATACTTGACACTCACTAGCTGTGTGATCTTGGGCAAGTCACTTAACCCCAGTTGCCTCATCCTGGGTCATCTCTTGTCATCTTGGGGAATATCTGGTCACTGGATTCAGATGGCTCTCTAGGAGAAGTGAGGCTGGTGACCTGCACTGCCCTCACTCAAAACAAAGTCAAGTGCAAATCATGTCATTATTTCTCTGATGGCGTGGTCTTCTTCAGCAACGAAGGATGAACACACACACATAAGACAATCCATTGTCTTAACTCTGATCCATTCACACTGGTCTCTTTGCTCTTAAATGAACAAGTCACTTATCTCTTGACTCTGGACATTTTCTCTGGCTGACTCCTATGTCTAAAATGTTCTCTCCTTCCTCATTGCTGCCTACGGCTTCCCTTGCTTTATCTAAGTCCCAATTAAAATCCTGCCTTTTACAGGAAGATTTCCACAAGTCATTTAGTGCCTTCCCTCTTTTAATTACTTCCTATTTATCTTGTACATAGTTTGTATATATTTAGTCACTTGTGGTCTCCCTCACTGGAATGTGAGCTCCTTGGGAGCAATGGCTGTCTTTTGCCTCTTTTTATATCCCCAGTACCTAACCTAGTATCTGCACATAGGAGGTGCTTAATAAATACTTATTGACTGATTGTACCTTCCCATAATTGTTCTCCCTGGTCTAGAGTGGATTCGCTCTTCATTTCTGCCTTCTAGAATCCTTTGTGTCCCTCAAAATTAAGCTCAGTCACCACCTTCCACATGAAGCCTTTCTTGTTACCCCAAACGAGGTAACATATGCATATTATATATAGAGAGAGAATATGCTTATGCACACACACACGCACACAAAATAATTTCATCAGTGGGGCTCATCCTTTCAATGATCAAGATTTCAATCCCTTTATGCTTTGAGAAAAAGTACTTCATCCAAGAATCCCAAGTTTTAGAGCTACAAATGACTTAGAGATCTAATATAACCTCCTAATTTTGAAGATGAAGAAATCAAGGCCAAGGAAAGTGAAATAACTTGTTCACAGAGCTACTATGTATCAGATCCAATACACAGTTGTGTTGATTCCTTCCACTTGATTTTATTACATACCTCAATTTACTAATCCATCATGAACTGCTGTAGTTAAGGGGAAAGAAGTCATCATCTACCATCCCACCTTCTGACAATGAGACCCTCCCAACTGGTCCTTGAATGACATATGCACTATCCATTCATTAATGAGCCCTATACTTGAAACATTTCCAGTTCATTGGAATCTAGCATAACTTGTCCTCTGCTGGCCTAGCCTCTCAGGACCCTGGTCACCTGAATGTTATGAAGAATCCCTGGGTAGGATGCCTTCACACTTAGAATTGGGATTAACTCTTCAGATATTTTTTAATAGCATTTAATAGTATCCAATTATATATAAGGACAATCTTCAAACTTCATTTTTTATAAGATTTTGAGTTCCAAGTTTTTCTCTTCCCCACCCTCCCCTTCCCCAAGATGGCAAGCAATCTCTTCGGATATTTTTAAGATATCTCCAATGTCTTCCTTTAAGTCTTCTCTTTTCTAGGCTAAAGTATCCAACATGAGATGGTTAGCCACCTTCTTGGCCTAGTTAATATACTTCTGTTAATATTCTTTACTTTACTGATGTTTCTTTTAAATATTCCTCCTTTTTTTAAAAAAAAATCTTCTTTTTCTTCCAAGTAAAGACAATCATGCCATATAACTTTGTTAATGATCTTTTCCAAATTCAAATAAAGATTAAAGAGGACTTCTGGTTAAGATGGCCGGGAGACGGGTTATAGGGAAGCCCACTTGTGCTGCAGAAAGCCAAAGAAATATCTGAAAAGGATCTCAGAAAGTGCAAGAGAAAACTGCAAATACACTGAAGTGAGCTCTTCTTTCTATATCAGAACTATTCAATCAATCTCTCAAGAAACATTTATTAACTATAATTATACTATATTATTATATAACTATATATAATTATATAACTGTAATTAACTATAATTTATTAACTATCTACTGTGTGCCAGGCACTGTTCTAGGTTCTAGGGAAAAAAGGGGAGGGGCAAAAGATAGATAGTCTTTGCTCTCAAGGAGTTCAAAATCTAATGATTTTGATACAATAGGTTTCCAAGAAATAATTAAGAGAGGGAAGGCACTAGAATGAAGAGGAATTGGGGAAAGCTTCCCATAGAAGCTTTAGTCCTCACTCTAAGCTTTCCCTTAGTTGTGATTTAAAGGAAGGCAGAGAAGTTAAGAGGTTGAGATGAAGAGGGAGAGCATTCCAAGCATGAGGGCAGCCAGAGACAATGCCCAGATCCAAGAGATAGAACATCTTGTTCATGAAACAGTCCAGAGGCCATTGTCACTGGATTAGAGTATGTGGCATAGAGTAAGGTATAAGAAGACTGGAAAGGTAGAAAGGAATTATGTTGTGAAAGGTTTTGAATGTTAAGTGGAGGATTTTGTATTTGATCTTGGAGGTAGTAGGGAGCCACTGGAGTTTATTGAGAAGGTGTGTGTGTGTGTGTGTGAAAGAGAGAGAGAGAAAACCAGAGAGAGAGAAAGAGAAAAAGAGAGAGAGAGAGAGAGAGAGAGAGAGAGAGAGAGAGAGAGAGAGAGAGAGAGATGTGATCAGACCTCTACTTTAGGGAAATCATTTTAGTTGCTGAATGAAGTAGTGGAATGGGAAAGGGAGAGATTTGACGCAGATAGCTCCATCATCAGGCTATTGCGTTAGTCTAGGAATGAGGTGATGAGGGCCTACCCTAGAGTGAGGACAATATCAGGAGGAAAGGGGGCATATTTGAGAGATACTGCAAAGGTAAAATTGCCAGACTTTGTCTATCGATTCAATGTAAGGGGTGAGAGATAGTGAGGAACCTATGATGACTCCTAGGTTACAAGACTCAGGAACTGGTAGGATGGTTTCCCCTTTTCAATAATTGGGAAAGTACAAAGTGGGAAAATTTAGTGAGATATATGATGAGTTCCATTTTCAAATAAGAATGTCAGAAAAGATGAGTATTCATCAGGGAAACCAGCATCAAGTCAAATAAACTTGAAATCTGGAAGAGACTAGAAAAACCATGACAAAGAATTGCTCCTGCAGATGAACTTGAACTCAGCTTGAGCTTTGAACAAGGAGATTGCAAACCTGAATGACCTCCAGTAATTGAAGTTATAAGGCCAAACCTGGCCCAGGCCTTTAAAAGTAGAAACTAGGGACAGAATTAGTGCTTAGCTGTTACTACAAAAGGGATGTTGAGCACAGCTGTGATTTCCTCAAAGCACTGGGAGTTAACTCCATGAATTGGCACCAGTACAGGTTAGGGTTCTCTTCAGGAGGTTTGAGATCAGTATGATCCCCACTATTCTACTGGAGTCCATCATGATCACAGCAGAGCAGAGAGCACCTCCTAACTGGAGTCAGTATGAGAAGATTAGAAAGACTACCCAGAGCCAGAACAGTGGACAACCAGAAGACTGAGAGAGACGCCAAGGATGGAGGCAGAGCTCGGAATCTGTAATGACCCATTCTTGGCAGTGGCATTCAGCCCTCAAAGGTACAGAACTGGAGAAATGAGACTAAGATACGACTAAATAGAATAAAATACTGAACCCAGTGGAGAAAAATGATGACTCAAGACAGGGGTTGGCAAACTGCTGCCCTTGGGATACAGTCTGTTGAACCTTGAGTTAAGAGGTAAAGCAAGAGAAAAAGAGTAACTCTAGGACAAAAATAAGCAGAACCTCAGAGAAAATGAGCTTGGCCACAAGGACACTCTCCCTCTCTCTCTCTCCCTCTCTCTCTCTCTCTCTCTCTCTCTCTCTCTCTCTCTCTCTCTCTCTCTCTCTCTCTCTCTCTCTCTCTCTCTCTCTCTCTCTCTCTCTCTCCTTCCCTCCCTCCCTCCCTCCCTCCCTCTCCGTGTATACACACACACACATACAACTAGAAGAAATGAAGCAAAAGATTACAAAATGAAATTATAAATGAGAGTTTGAAAAGAAAAAAATTGAGAAGAAAGTGAATAGTCTAGAACATAAGGTGAATAAACTTGCCCAAGAGTTTGAAAAATAAACTTGAAAAATAGGATGGAACAAAGGGAATTTAATAATTCCATGAGACAACAAGAACTGAGTACAAAGTCTAATTAGTATAAAAGCAAGAGAAAATATATTACCAAACTATCAAAAACAACTGTACTGGAAAAGAGATTGAGGAAACAAAATTCAAAGGATCATCAGGTTCCCTGGGAATCATGACCAAACAAAAGACCTTGAACCCTATTTCAAGAAATAATAAAAGAATGTTTTCTAGAGATATTACAACTGTTAGATACAGATCACCTCAAGAATGAAATCCCCAGAGGAAAAGATCTAAGAATGTCACAGCCTAAATCAAAAGCTTCTAGGTCAGTGAAAAGACACACCATACACATCAGCTTCTAGAAGAAAAGAATTCAAGTATCAAATAATCACAGATGACTTTGTGACAGCTACTATGAAAGATGAAAAAATCTTGGCATATGATTTTCCAAAAGGTTAAAGATAGAGCAATACAATAAAGAACAGCTTATCCTGCAAAACTAAGCAATTACCCTACCAAGAAACTAGACCTTTAATAGAAGAGGACTTTCAAGCATTCTTGATTTAAAAATAAAAGAGACCTGAGTGGAAACTTTGAACTGCAAACACGGAGTCAAGAGAAACCTAGAAAGTCAAACACATTTGGGAATTGGGAAGAGACCAACCTATGAGGAAGTGCTTATGTTTTAATAGTATGCCTTCAGAATCTTTATGCCTTTAAGGGTTACAGAGGGACATTAAGACAAGCATAACTTGGGACTGGCTTCTTTCTATTTTGTTAATTATGGGAAAGAAAAGAAAAGGGAGATTGGAGGGAGGGGAATAGGCCTTTATATTTTATCTACCATAGTGAATCCAGGCCCTGTGCTAACCCCTTTTAAAAATGTCATCTCATTTAATCCATACCATAGTCCTGTGATTGTGCTATTAATATTCCCATTTTACAGTTTAAAATACTGAAACAAAGAGAGATTAAGTGACTTGCTCAAGATCAAATAACTAGTGTGTCTGAGGTCAGATTTGAACTTAGTTCTCCAGGTCCAGTGCTCTATATATTACTCTAGGGAAGAAAAGAGGAAGAAGGAGGAAAAATTTATTATTTGATATCAATGGGCATGAAAGAATAAAAGTATATGAGCTTGGAGGAATAGGTGGAGAAAATAATGTAACATTCTCACTCTTAACTGAGTAAGATAAAGGAGTGTTGAACTATAGCCATAAAGTATTTGGTATAGAAATACATTAACGTGACAGAGAAACAGGGAGGGACAGGGAAAGAGGAAAAGTATGAGTGTAGGACAGAATTAAGGAAGAAATATCCAAGAGAAAAATAAATTTCAACTTTAGAATGTCATTCATAAAGGAAAAATTAAAAGAGGAGGAAAGTTATCAGAATTAGAGATTGAGGAGATGAGGGGCAGAGAATTAGGAACAAACCACTTCCACCATTGATTGTGGGTTCTGAGCACACTTCCTCTCTTTTACCACTTTCTTCTTTGTAAAGAAAGGGATGGGAGAAAAGAGGCAAAAGTATAAGAGATTATGGTGAAGAAAAATATAAAATTAGCAATCTTAATAGTGCGTGGGGATCAAATATGGGTAGCAGAATATAGAAGAGAGCCCAACAATATGTTGATTAGAAGATGATCAGGTGATTCATAATTAAAATTTAGCAAAAGTGAGGATAGGTTATAATTTGCATTGTTGAAGGGAATTCTGACACTGGAACATAGGAATCTTCTTTTTTATTATAAGATCTTTTCTAGAATAATCCCTCTACTGCACTTTCTTCTTGTAGTAGTATTAATTATAAGTAGTCATCTCTGGCTCAAAAAGAATTAGAAAAATTGGTAATAACATTTAATGGCTACTTTCTATTAGTACTAAGACAGGCAGTCATTATAAAACTGAATTTAACATTAAATTGCCATGGAGAAAAGGGAAGAAATCAGCAAGGTATTGAGTGAAAGTCTTTTAATACCCAGGATAAGATCATGATGACAACTACCAACTTATTTTTATGATCCAGGAAACAGATGAAAGTTAATGTTTAATCATGTGTTACCCACTGTAATTTGTGAGACAAATATTTGTAAAATGCCTTTGCTGTCCTTTTAGATATCTTGTATATTTTCATAGGATCTGCTTCATTAGGTAACAACAGAAGGGACTTTATGTTCCTTGGAGTGTGTGTGTGTGTGTGTGTGTGTGTGTGTGTGTGTGTGTTTTCTCCTCAGAAGTGAAATCAGCACTGGTATAAAGTGTCTGATTCATTAGTCGTCAGAACCGATGTTTTTTATTACTTAAAGGCTGACAGCACAAGGAGTCCCCAGGAAGAGGAGAAATATCCCTCATATATTTGTCATGAAATCTCTGCTTGGATCCATCTTCCTTATTCAAATAGGATAGGACCATGCTTTTGAGAGAACCTTTTGAAGTGAAAAAATTTTTTTCTGACCGAGGTACTTGGGTTGCCAATCAATAATCTTTCATTTTTTTTCTATTTTGTATCTTTAATGAAATCATAACTGAGTAACTAAGGGTCTAAGGTTTATGGTGCCTGGCACACAGTAGTTGCTTAGTGGATGCTTGTTGATTTACTGGATGCCTGAACTGACCCCCAAAGGTGGAAGACTTCATCTTCAAGCACGGCTAGGATTTTGAGGAATGATTGACTTGATAGTCATGAAAGCAGGAAATTAATTGATTGAGCATGAGAAAATAATGAGGTTTAATCAATTAGCTTTGTGTTGACTGTCCAGACTAAGTCTACCTTTTATTTTTGTGACCTTGTAATTCACTCTTGTGATTTGATGTTTGTTCTTAGAAAACCATAATAAGCTCTTCCATATCCATCAAAACATATTTCAGTTGCTTTAAGGAAAGGATGTTGTGTTGTCTGTCTAAAATGAGCTCCATGCCTATTTTCTAGGTCTGAGACATTGAATTTTTTATGAAATATGTCATATTTTTTCCATATGTCAGTGAACTCAGAACTCAATGTTTCTTAGGTTCACATATTTGTCAGGCATGTTTGCTTGGATGTTGCTCCAATAAGGACCTCCATCTTTTTAATCTCCATGTATAACCATGACTAGCATTCATAAAGTACTTTAAAATTTTGTAAAGCACTTTGCAAATACTTTTTCGCTTGATCCTCGTGACATCTTGGGAGGTAGGTTCCATTGTTATGTGTATTTTACAGATGAGGAAAGTGAGACAGACAGATTCAATAACTTGCATGACATTTTCCATTGACTGTTTTGATTGTGTCTCCTTCATGAAGGAGACTGATATGGATCAAAACATATTTGTTTATTTCTTCTGTTTGACCCCCCCCTCCAAAAAACCATCCCTGTGGTTATGTCACATTTTTAGGTGTTTGAGGCTGGATATTTTACATGTAGCTTTTTGGTATCACATGTGTATTTTCTGTAACATGGGTGTGATCAAGGGAGCCTCCTCATCTCTTGGACTGGAGCTGCATGTGTGTCCTTTGGCTCTGAGGAGATGGGATGTGTACTCTGGCTTAACTCTTGAGAGAATTGCTCTTTGAGTAAATCCATCATTCTCTCATTGGTCTCTGTGATTTGAGCATCATGTCAAATACGATTGGTGATTGAACTAGGAAGAGACGATTTTTTAGCACACTGCATGAGGAGAGGAAGAAGATCCCACCTCTCTTTCTCTTCCTTTCCTCAGAGTTCTCTTTGTTGGGCCACCTCTGACTTTATTTGCTCCTTTGTACTTGCAAAAGGGAGATGGGATTATATAGATAACATTGTAACATTGTACCAAGGAGAAAATAAATATCAGTTCAGTAATTCCTTAAAGAGCCTTTCCATTTCCCAGAGAGCATTAATAGGTACTAGGTCATTTTTTTCATGTTTTAAATGCACATTTGTGAAACTTTTGTGTTCTAAATATTTCTTTTGTTGTGGAGGAAATAAACAGCTGTCCTATACCTAGTATCTGCTTTCAACACTGAAGACCTTATATAGAAGAGACCTTTTGAATCCTTTTAGAGTTCTAGATATGTATCAGATTTAAGCCCTATGAGATTTTCCCCCCAGAACTCAGGGATGGGAACATTGGATTAGAAAGAGTATAAGAAATCGACCTCCACCATACAACCCGACTTGGGTGTCAAGTTTCCCTGGTATTAAACTCTAATTCACATAAGTCCCAGACTTGTTCCCATTACAAAGACAAGTGTCCCTTAGACTATTGTTGATAGTTTTGCAAATTGTTTGTCTACTTGTTAAAAAGCATTTTAAAGCACTTATTACATGCTAGGTACTGTAGGCACTGTGTAATAACCTATGCTTCACTTAGTTAATAATTATTAAAATTTTTTAATTTTGTAGTTTTAGTAGTAATTGCGTAGTAGAGGCAAGTTTTAGGGAATGGAAATTTGAAGGATACTTTTTGCCTACATTGAATGGAAGAAAAAAAAGTTATTATGAAAGCTATTAAAAAATTCAATGGAAAATTCTGCAGTTTTACTTCGGTGCCCACTATTTTACTTTGGAGTTCTAAAAAATGAAAAAAAGTTATTGTATAGCAATAAGGTTTTTTCTGTGGATTTGTAGACATCACAGAAAAGAAAAAAAAATCACCTTCTCCAGTTGGAAGGCAAAGCCAAGGTTAGCTTTTATATTGCCTTTGGAAATAGATACTTTCAAATGGAGGCAAATAGCTTTTCAGTGAAAGGATTATTTAAACAAAACTCCTGTGCCAAGATAAGGCCTTATACCAGTAACATAGCAACTGTCGGTATAAACTCAGTTTTGCCCACAAAGATGGCAAGAAAGTGAGTCATTAACCTGAAAAGAGAGCAGTGGTATATTGCCAACTCAGAAATGCTAATTATCCTACCTGAAGAGGGAAACCCATTGCTGTGTTGGCAAGGTTTTCCTCCATCCCTGAGTCTGAAGCCCATGGGATCATAATCCTGTTGTCATTCATATCAGAGAGGTTCTTGAAGATTTCCTAAAGGCCATGCACTTAAATGAACCTCTATTAAATTATGCTCCTAATTTTGAAGAAATACATTATCGGAGAAATGTATAAATGATAGAAACAGATGACTTTATTATTTGACAGAAGACTTAGTCATACTCCTAGGTAATTTCATTTAAAATAAACTGTTAGGGTGAGGAGGCAAGACATATCTTGGCACTTGAATATAGTAAAACAAAGTTTGTGTGCTTCAGGAAGGAAAGCAATATGAAACAAAAATATTTTGTTTATTTTTTCCTATTAAAAAAACTGTGGGTTTGTATATTATGAAGTTGGCTTTTGCAAACATGCAAAGAACAGCAAATCAGGATTGTATATGAAATTTTATTGCTTACAGATTTTTAAAAATATGATAAATTTAATAAAATTACATGATGCAATACATATATACACACATATGTATATACACATATGTAAATGTATGTATAAATTTAACATGTTTATTTCAAAGCTGTCCTGTTTATTCACATTTATCAGTGAACTTTTGTTCTTTATTGTGCATTAAGAAAAAAGTTTTATTGACATATTCTTTTTTCTTTTGTTCATTTGTTAGGGCATCACAATCATTAGCTTCTTCCCTCGCCTCCCCTCCCACAAAACTACCCTTTTAATAAACAAACATAGTTAAGGAAAACTCACCATCCCTACTCCCCTACATATTGTCAGTGCCAAAAAAATGTGTATTTCATTCTTCACCTACAGTCTATCACCTCCTGGTTCAAAGGTGGGAAGTCTGCTTATTCCTCAGTCTTCTGCCCTCATGGTTATCCTTGGAATTGGGCTGAGTTCTTAAAACATTTGCAGTTTTGCAGACACTGAGAAAATTGTCCTAGTAGTTTTTCTTATATTACTTCACACAAGTTATCTGAAATTCATCTGAACCTGTTCCTTTTCTTCATTTATCATGGCATACTAACATTTTACTACATGAATACAGCATAATGAGCTTAACCATTCACCAATTATTGGATAACTTCAGTTTCCACTTTTTTTGCAAAAACAAAAAAGTGCACTGCTTTGGATGTGTGTGTGTGTGTGTGTGTGTTTGTGAGTGTGTACTTTTGCTCTCTTTTTTATCTTATTGTGATATAATAAACCTGATGAAGGATATTCCTGGACAAGTTGATATTCATGAGTTAGTCGATTTTAGTGTATATGTAAGGGGTATTGTCCTGTGAGTGTACTACTCAGATAAATCATGTGTCTACATGGGTCTGTAGATGTGGCTTGCCAAAAGATATCACCAGAATCTCCTTTACTATCTCTTTTCCAAGGGAGACTGATTCTTCCCAGGAAGGGGAGAGGTTAGCCACCCTGCTGTCCTTAGAGGAGAATATTGGGCTAGAATTACCTCTCTATCATCATTGAATAGTGTTAGTTAAACAGAAATAATTTTTAGGTTTAAGGCAAGTTTCTATTCACTTTCACTTAAAGGAGAAGTCGTGCCCTAAGCTATATATTTAAGGCTTGACTTTCACCAAATATCAGTTCCACATTGAACAAGCATAGTAAATAACAAAATAATCTATTTGCTTATAGCAAAGAAAAAGATGAGAAGGCATACCAGTGAACCAAGATACTGGACAATACATAGAGTGAAGGGGTCTTCTATAGGGAGTGAGAAATCTTAATCAAGTGAGAGGGTCCTAGATCTCACAGAAGGGAAATTTGCCTGAAGTTGTTAGTGTAGAAAGTTAGGGATAGGGACATGATCAAGGTGCCAACTCTTCTACATGTCAAGTTCTCAGAGTATTTTCCCCCTTTAGGAACATGAAGAGAGTCTGGAACAACGTATATTCTCTCTAGAAGCTGGAAACAAGCCCCATATTTTTCTTCTTTCCCATGCTGTCATCAACGCCTCCCTTCATGTAGGCAAGAAACCAATAAAGAAAATCCCATGAGAAAAATTCCAAATTGCTTTCTGCAATGGTTAAACTACTTCACAGCCCCACTATCAATATATGAGTGTGCCTCTTCTCTCATGGCCCCTCCAACAACTGCCATTTTTGTCATCTTTAACAATCTGATGACTAGAAGGTAGAAGCTAAGAGCTGATTGTATTTGCATTTGTCTTATTATTAGTGAAGTGGAGCATTTTATCATGTGGTTATTGGTAGTTTATATTTCTTCCCTCAAGAAATATCTGTTTATATTCTTTGCTCATTTATCTATTATAAAACGATTCTTATGGACATCTGTGTATTCCATTTTCTTTCCCTTTCCCTTCCTCTCTTAATACCATCAAAATGGAACCAAATCAACCTGAGGCTTTGCATTTGTCTCCCCTTTGGGGAGAGGGAGTATGGTGGAGTACCTAGAACATATGCATAGTACTTGGAGTCATAGAGACCTGGGTTCTAATCTTACATTTGTTAGCTACATGACTCTAGACAAGTCATATATCTTTGCTGGATCTTAGTTTCCTAAATCGTAAAATGAGAAGGTTTCAAGGTCATTCTAGTTTTAAATCTGTGAACTTCAAAGACAGTGGAATACTGAAGAAACAGTTGTCATTTCTCCCAATATTGGAAAGTAAAGAATTCATCACAATTTAGTCTCTTCCAGTCTTTAAAATGTTCTTAGCTTTCTAGGTTTCTCAGGCTCCTATATTAACATTTCATTGTTTTTATTCAGTTATGATATTTTCATCTGGAATGCTTAGAAGTCATCTATTGTATTGAAGATCAATTTTTTCCCTTGTAGAATTATTCTCAGCCTTTCAGGGTAAGTTATTCTTACCTGTACACCATTTTCTTTCATCCTTTTGAACATATTCCAAGGTTTTATTTCCTTTATGGTGGTTTTAGCATAGTCTTATATTAAGTTGACTGTGGTTTTTTAAACTCTTTCTTTATGGTTGCTTGCATTGTTTTTTTCCCCTCTTTGGCCTAAAAGCTCTCAGTTTTGGCTGTGACTTAACCGAATGGCTTCAATCTTTTTTTTTCCTATCAGGAAATTTCAGTGAAATCTTGTATTTTTACTTTGTCATTTGGTTCTAGTAGATATGGGCAATTTTCTGTTATGATCTATTGAAAAATGACATCCAAGTTTTTTGTGTGTGTATGGTCATGGTTTTCAGGGTATTTAATCATTCTTAAGTCATCTGTCTTGGATTTGTTCTCTAGGTCAATTGTTTTTGATAGCTGATAGCTTGTATTTTCCCTACTTTTTGATTTTTTCACTTTATTCTTTCTTAGTGTTTCTCATTATATTCTGATTTTTCTTTCTGTTCTAGGAGAGAGTGTGCTGCTTAGTTTATAACATTCCATTGTAGAATATTTAGTCCCAAATTTTTCCTCCAAAGTTCTTATTTTATTTTTTTAATCTCTTGCTTCATTTATTCCAGGTACTTTTCTATTCCTTTTTGGTATGTCATTATTTTCTCTGAGATGTTCTGTTGTAGTTGTTGTGGAATTACTATTTCTAAGGGCTTCTGTTGACCCATGATATTTCTTCATTGTGTTGGATATTTTCTTCTCTTTACTTAGGTGATTGATTAATAAGCTTTATTCTTAGGGCAGTGAATCCTGGGGTTAACTTTGTTGCTGATTTTCTGTGTGACCTCAGGACCTAATCCTTTGAACCAGTTTCCATATTGATAAAGTAATAAAAGAGAATCAATTTTTTCTCTAAGGGTTTTTTGTCACAAATAACAAATGCTGGGGAAAAAATCTGTTAATGTGAATATTAATTATGAAAGGTCATGCTATTGAGAGCAAAGTACTTCTTTGATCATATAAAATGTAGGGAATCTAGTTTAGAATTCCTGCCCATCCCTTAATGTCTAATTTAAATACCCCCTCCTCCTTGAAGTTTTCCCTGACTCTGTAGCCACTCTATCTTCACCTAACCTGTTGGTGGCAGACTTTTCCTTGGGCTACACATAGTACTTATAATATATTACTCTGTGATAGAAATATTTGCTATTTTGTCTTATCTCTGTACTACTTTCTAAGATCCATGAGGACAGAAACCATGTACAATCAAAAGTTTTCTTAATCAACATGTATTTATCTGAACAAATGACAGCTGTCTGTATCATTCAATCAATTAACTTTCATTAAATACTTCTTTTATGCCAAATATTGTTCTAGGCACTTAAGATATACAAGGGCAACAATGAAATTCCCTGTCCTCGAGGATCTTACATTCTGTTAGGGGAAGAATATGACATAAACTACCCCCTTTCCCCCCATTCTCTAATGTTCATACAAAAGAGACAGTGAAAGAAGGTGAGGTTTAGACCTATGCATCATGTTCTAAGATCATCTCAGGGTTCAGAGTTAGGGCTAGTGTATGGAGAAATATACTGACTCTTGGATATTTGTTTCTTTTCTTCCCCTTTTTTATTACATTACTATATATTTGGAATATGAAATAAAACAGGCTTTTAGTGCAATTAATAATATGATTGTACATGAAACTTCAGATCTTCTATGCACAACTTGCCACTTCTTTCAAATATATAGCAAAATTATTATGTTAATTTTTTCCTCTTTTTTCTACCCTCCCTCACCCCACCCTATAGATGGCTACTACTGGATACAAATACACAGGCAGAAGCATATATATATGTATATATGTGTGTGTATGTGTATATATATATATATATATATATATGTGTGTGTGTGTATATATGCATATATATAATTATATATACATAAATAATTATATGTATATGTAATTATATGTACATAAAATATGTATATTTATGTAAAATTATTCTATACATATAGTTATCAATTCTTTCTTTGGATGCAGATAGTGTCTTTCTTCATATGTCCTTTATAGTTAATTTGGGTATTTATAATAGGTAGAATAAAATTCACTCAAAGTTGTTCTTAAAGTAATACTGCTGTTACTACATACACTGTTACCTTGGTTCTGCTCATTATACTCTTCATTATTTCGTGCAAGTCTATCCATGTTTTTCTAAGATCGCTGAGGTCATCATTTCATGGAGCACAGTGGTATTCCATCATGATCGTGTACCACAGCTTGTTCACCCGTTTCTCAGGGGATCCCTGAAATTTCCAGTTCTTTGCCACCATGAAGAGAGCCACTATAATTTGAGAATATATAGGTCCTTTTCCTTTTCTCGTCATCATCTTTGGAAATAGACCCAATAGTGATATTTTTGGGTCAAAGGGTATAGGTAGTTTAATAACGCTTTAGGCATAATTCCAAATTATTCTCCAACATGGTTGGATCCGTTCCCCATTCCACCAACAATGAATTCGTGTCCCAACGTTCCCACATCCCTGCAATATTTGTTGTTTTTTTCCCTTCAATCATTTTAGCCAATATGGTAGATAGAAAATGATATCTCGAGGCCATTTTAATTTACATTCCTGTAATCAATAACGATTTGGAATATTTTTTCATGTGACTAGAAATCAATTTGATTTCTTCATTGGAAAACTGCCTGTTCTCATCCTTTGACCATTTATCAGTTGGGGAATATTTATATTAATATGTCAAATAAATATTCTATATTTATTTCAGAAAAAAGGTAGCAGGCATATACCATCAGAGGAAAGATAGGACCTGTGATTTCACTGGCATAGGAAACTCTCTATGAGGACTTTGTATTTTTATTATTTTATTATGATGTTTTTAGCTCTGTAACATCAGATTTAAAAGCGTTCAGTCAAAGAATGGTAACATTCTGTGATCTGAAATTGTGTGGAGGAGGTCACCCCAGCTGATACGAAAATCTCTTAGGGATTGAATTCTGAAGGCAGAAAGAAATGCTGCTCCTATAATGCTAGGTCTGGTAGAAAAGGAGTGGAATTTAGAGCGAAAGAGCATGGATTCCAACCCTCACTTTGCTTCTTATTACTGATGTGACCCTGAGAGTTATTATGAGGATCCAATAAGATAATATTTTAAATAAGATAATATTTTTAAATACTTTGCAAACCTAGAACTAGTAACTCAAATACTAGAGCTACAGATCAGAGCGCAGTTTATTCTTTTGTTGTCTAGACTTGAGAAAATAATGGAACAAATGTTAACAATGCTGATTAAGCTTAAAAGTGACTTATGTATGCTTTTTTCCTTAAATATGTGGTTTTTAAATATTTACAATCACACCCCCAGACTAAAAGAAATGTAAGAATGTAGACAGGGCACCTGAACTGATTTAGGTATTCAGGTTAGTCAGTTTCCCTCTGATTCTATCTATGTTAAATTAATCTTCTTTTCTTTTGTTGAACCATTGTTGAACATCTCACCTTCATGACTACATTAGAGTTTCAATGTCATTTTATTATAAGTTCAAAAAACTTAAAATTGCACTTAAACTTAGGACATAGGAGTGAAAAAAAATGAGGGATGAATTTTCAAAATAACCTCTCTAATAGTTCACCTATTACTTAGAATCAGAAGTATAAAGTTGGAAGGAACTTTAAATTTTATCACTTTTTATTATGTTTGTTACATATATACATGCATACCTATATTTATGTATACACACATATATGTGTCTATATAAACTTATATTATCCAACCTTCTCATTTTTACAAATCTGGATGATAATCTTCAACAACAATAAGAAATGAAAAATGAAATGCCTGAAGTCATACCTTGATAACTGAATGTAGAATCTGATTTTCCCAATTTCACATCCACCATGGCCTATGTTGTAGGGATATCTCAGACTTGCATGAGAACTTAGGTCTTGGCTCAAAAAGCAGTATCAGTGACTGGGAAGTAGAGATTGTTGTATTTGTCCTTCATTTTCAAAGATGACCATGCCATCAGTGAAATAATGACATGAATTGTAGTTGACTTTGATCTGAATGAAGGAAGGCTGTGCAAGGTCACCAGACTCACTTTTGGGGGGTAGGGATGAGAAAGAACTAAAGGGAATCAAGTCAGATCATGGGTGATAATCAAATGAGATAATTGAATATGAAAGCCCATTGCAAAGTGATAAAGATAAATTTCTATACCCTATTATTTGTATTTCTTATTTCCAAGTTGTCTGTAAAAACAATTCTCAACATTAGTTCCAAAAATTTTGAGTTCCAACTTCTCTCCCTTCCTCCCTCCCCACCCATCCCCACTAAGATGGCAAGCAGTTCTAGGCTGTATATGTATAGTTTTGCAAATGACTTCTATAGTAGTCATGTTGTGTAAGACTAACTATACTTCCCTCCATCCTATCCTGCCCCCCATTTATTCTATTTTCTCTTTTGACCTTGTCCCTGCCAAAGGTGTTTACTTCTAATTACTCCCTTCCTCTCATTTGCCCTCCCTTCCACCATCCCCCTACACCCCATTTATCCCTTTCTCCCTTACTTTCCTGCAATGTAAGATAGATTTTCACACCAAATTGAATGTGTATGTTACTCCTCCCTTAAGCCAAATGTGATGAGAGTAAGCTTCATTTTTTCCCTCTCACCTTTCCCCCTTTCCCCTCCATTGGAAAAGCTCTCTCTTGCCTCTTTTATGAGAGATAATTAGCCCCATTCCATTTCTCCCTTTTTCCTCCCAATATATTCCTCTCTCACCTCTTAATTTTATTTTTTTTAGATATTATTCCTTCCTATTCAATTAACCCTGTGCACTCACTCTCTCTCTCTCTCTCTCTCTCTCTCTCTCTCTCTCTCTTTCTCTCTCTCATTCTCTCTCTGTCTGTGTGTATGTGTGTTTGTGTGTAATCCCACCAATTACCCAAATACTGAGAAAAGTTTCAAGAGATACAAATATTAACTTTCCATGTAGGAATGTAAACAGTTCAACTTTAGTAAGTCCCTTATGATTTCTCTTTCCTGTTTCCTTTCCATGCTTCTCTTGATTCTTGTATTTGAAAGTCATATTTTCTATTCAGCTCTCATCTTTTCATTAAGAATGCTTGAAAGTCCTCTATTTCATTGAATGACCACTTTTTTCCCCTGAAGTATTGTGCTCAGTTTTTCTGGGTAGGTGATTCTTGGTTTTAATTCTAATTTCTTTGACTTCTGGAATATCATATT
>CM053774.1:115323330-115350047 GCA_028658325.1 Potorous gilbertii
GTTTCTCATACAGTCATTAGCCTCCATCTGTTCCATTCTAATTTTGAGAGAACTATTTTCTTCAGTGAGCTTTTGCACCTCTTTTTCCACTTGGCTAATTCTGCTTTTGAAAGCATTCTTCTCCTCATTGGCTTTTTGATCCTCTTTTGCCAATTGAGTTAGCCTATTTTTCAAAGTGTTATTTTCTTCAGCATTTTTTTGGGTCTCCTTTGGCAAGGCATTGGCCCGTTTTTCATGCTTTTCTTGCATCTCTCTCATTTCTCTTCCCAGTTTTTCCTCCAGCTGTCTAACTTGATTTTCAAAATTCTTTTTGAGCTCCTCCATGGCCTGAGCCCATTGGATATCTATTTCAGATGTTTGGGATACAGAGACCATGACTCCTATGTCTTTACCTGATGGTAAGCATTGTTCTTCCTCGCGAGAGAAGAAGGTTGGAATCATCTGGTCACCAAGAACGTAACCTTCTATGGTCTTATTTTTTTTTTCCCTTTTCTGGGCATTTTCCCAGCCAGTTACTTGACTTCTGAGATTCCTTTCCACACCCACCTCGCCTGCAGATCTGTCCAGCTAGTCCTTGGGGTCTGAGATTCAAATGCTGCTCCCCAGACTCAGGGATTTTGGTGGCAGGCTTAGCTGCTATTCAGTGGGATTAAGTTCAGGTTCTCAGGTGGGGGCAGGGCCGCCTCCCAGGCTCAGTTCCCTCAGGGGGTTTATGCAGAGACCTTCTGTAATGGAGTTGCTGCCGAGCTCCTGCCTGCTCCAGGTGCCTCTGGCCACCTGCTGCCTCTGCTGCTGCCTCCTGAGGGGGCCTGAGTTGTGGAGACACCCCGCTCCCCTCTCAGCCCATCCAGACGTCTTTCTCACTGACCTGTGTGTCTGTGGGTGGAGGGACCTTCGAGGCTGCTGGAGATTCTGTGCCTGAAGCCTGCTCGGATCTGCTCACTCCTCTCAGTGCTGCGTGGCCAGGGCAGGGCTGGGCTCTGCTCCCATCTGGTGCATGACGGACCTTTGGGATCAGTTTTTCAGGGCTCTCTGGAATGGAAATCTCCTTCACTGTGCTGCTGCGTGGCTTCCAGAATTTGTTGGGAGTTCTTTTTAGAGGAAATCCATGGGCTGTGGATTCAGAACTAGCATATTTGAGTTTTTGTACTCCGCCTTCTTCACTTTCAATTTTATTGATATTTTCTTTTTACATTGCAAATATTTACAGACTTTCCCCACTATGTGAGAGGTCTCTTGTAAATAGTTAAGTAATATTAATGATTCAGTGACCTTGTCCGAAAGTACATGCAACATTTCACATCTGTAGTACCCCCATCTCTCTATTTTATTTAGATAAAACCATCTTTCAGAGAGAGACAGAGACAGATAGAGACAGAAAGACAGAAAGAGATACAGAGAGAGAAGACAAGAAGCAAATTTCTTGGAACAAATATGCAGAAAAGGAAAAGGAAAACAATTTTGAACTCAGATAACACAAAAGGAAATCAAAATGGGTGAAAAAAAGTGTGGGAGGCAGATCAGTTCTTAAAAACAAACCTTAAGCTAACCATCAATCTGAATATGAAGTGTTACAAATCAATATGAGTTCTAATAATAAGGGGTCCGAACCTTGGTAGAACACCACCAGCACTACCACCACCTATATATCCCTGAAACGAGAGGCAGGACCCAGAATAGCATTGTATGGAAACCTGGGAGATCACATCATGAAAAAGGGCTAACTCATGGACATTATTGGAGTTGAAGTGTGGAGTTGTGTAGAGGGCCTAGAATAGCATGTTCTTTCTAGAGATTAGTGGATAAGAATACACATATTTCTCACCTTTGCATGGTACCTTTACAAAGTGTGGTAGGGCATAAAAGCCTCACAAATAATTTCAGAAAATCACAAATAATAAACATATCCTTTATCAACCACAATCTAATAAAAATAATAATATGCATATAAATGACATTGGAATAAAAAAATCAAACTTAGAGACATTAATTTAGTTATTAAAATTGGTGGGTTAAAAAAACAAATTGTACAAAAATCCTTAATTTTATTTAAAAAATAATAAAAAAAAAGAAATAGCATGCTAAAATTCTTGTGAGGTAGCCAAAGAAGTCCCTGAGGGAAAATTTATTTCTAAAAAACCCTCATTAACAAAAGAGAGAAAACACATAATAATGAGTTGGGAAGGAAAAGAGCAAATAAAAATCACAAGTAAACACTAAAAATGAAGTCTTTGAAGAGATAGCAAACTGACCTTCCCCCCAAAAAATAAACAACTCACTACTGAATTAATAAATAAAAACAGTAAAGAGTTTTTGGAGGATGAGGAAATTAAAAAAAAGATAAATTAAGCTAATTTGACCAAAAACAAATCCTCAGGGTCAAAAGTGAAAATGAATTCACAACAAATGAAGAACAGAGAAAATTATTAGAATTATTTTTCCCAATTTTATGTCAAAAAACTGATAACTTGAACAGAGAAGATGGATATTTACAATAACATAAAATATCTAAATTTCTAGTATGATATTTTGAGAATTTTAAAAAGAGAACTTGAATGAGTCATACATTAACTCTCAATGGAGGGGGAGAAGAGAGGGTAGGGGTGCGACAAGATTAAATTGACTGAAAAGGCAATTTTATAAACTAACTATTAAAAGAATTAAGTCTAATTTTACATACATTGTTTGCAAATATAGGGAAATATAGCACACTACCAAAATTATTTTATGTAGAAAAATATGGTCCTGCTATTAAAATCAGGAAGAGATAAGTGGAAGAGAAGTATAGGCTAATACCTACGGAATATCAATGCAAAAATATTAAATAAAATATTAGCAAACAGAAACATTTTACAAAAGATTGTCTGTTAAGATCAGATTGGATTTATGCCATGAGTAGTTGGCTTAACATTAGGAAAATTATAAAAATAATACACCATGTAAATGGCATATAGCAATAAATCATATGATAGCATTAGATACAGAAAAATTATTTTTTCTTGTGTTTTTATAAAATACAATTTCCTTTTATATTTGAACACTAGAAAACACAGAAATAAAAAGTTCTATCCTTAACATGGTAAACCAGAGGTTTCTTTGTGTATGAGATCAAAGTATAATTGGGAAATACTTTAAAAATAAATAAAAACACAATGCAACATAAATTGTGTTAACTTGGCCCACAAGGATTTTGTTTCCTTTTCAGTTTGAAAAGGTATCTTTTGTGGTATCTACCTTTAGACTAACAGTGAATATCGTGTGTAAGGAGTAGCTAGGTAACACAAGGGATAGAATATCAGGCCTGGAGTCAGAGAGACTCATCTTTCTGAGTTTGAATCTGACCTTAGACACTTATAAGCTGTGTGACCTAGAGCAAGTCACTTAATACTGTTTGCCTCAGTTTCCTCATCTGTAAAATGAGCTTGAGAAGGAAATAGCAAACCACCCCAATATCTTTACCAAGAAAATCCCAAATGGGGTCACGAAGAATCAGATAACCAAAATAAATGAACAACAAATAAAATAACATGTAATGCAGAAACACTAGACATTTTACCAATAAGATTTTCAGTTAAAACAAAGATGTTCACTGTAGCCATTATTTTTATATAGTTCTGGAAATATTAGCTATACAGATAAGATAAAAAGAGACTGATAGAATAAGTAAAAGCAAAGAAGGAATAAACTATTTCTCTGATGATGTGATAGATTATTTACTAAAATCAATGGAAACAATAAATAAATTTAGTAACACAGGAGGATTATAAAATAGACCCACAAGTATCTCCAGTCTTTCTATATGCTGTGTACAAAACCCAGATAGTATATTTATATCTGGAAATGTAGATATCAAAACACACACCACTTTTACAAAGATAAAACATTTTTTACAGAAATAAAAGGAATACTTAAATATTTGGAGAAGGATGAATTGTGCATAGTTGGGTCATGCTATTATAATTAAAATGACAGTACTATCTAAGTTAACTTATAGATTATTAAATTTGTAAATACCAAATTACCAAAGGATTGCTTTATTATTGAGATAAAACAAGACAATAACAAATTTATCATACACATATATACACTCCCACACAAAACAAAGATCAAGAATCTCTAAGGAAATAATTACTGAAAAAAAGTTAAATGGAAGTTGCAATACCAAGTTGCAAATTTGCTACAAGGCATACAACATTAAAGCAATTTGGTGCTAGCTTTATTCTGGGCTGGACCTGACCCAGGTCAATCCCCATGAAGTTTAGGTTTGATATTGGAATAAAATGAGATACTTTTGGGTTAATCACTTTTAAAAAGAGATTTACTTAGCTATAGCTCATTTAATAAGGAGATTTAAAAATGATGAGCTGGAAGGACCCTTTTAACGGATTCAACTAAATGCTTGAGTTATCCATCTTGATCCGTAAGCCAAGTACCAGGGCATCTCCTCAAGACTGCTTTGTACTCAGACAATAAGACAGTGATATCAACAGTCTGAACCTTTAGTCTTCTGAGCTTAATCAAGTCTCTTTAAGGAAAAAGCTCACTTAAATTTCTGGGGGTGGGGTGGGGTGCGGATAGAGCATATTTAAAAATAGAAAAGCTGATCAATGAAGCAGATTACTTATGCATGACACAGAAGCAATTGCACACAGTAACGGTGTTAGGTAAAATAAGGAACACAAAGTACTGTGGTTAGAGAGACTCACTAATCAGCAATAACTCTTGGGAAGGCTCTAAAACAATGTAGAAGAAATGAAGCTTAGGTTAATACTCTGTATAACAATCAACTCCAATTGTATCAATGGTTATCAATACTCTATATAACAATCAACTCCAATTGTATCAATGGATATCAATATTCTATATAACAATCAACTCCAGTTGTAACAATGGGTATCATTATTCTATATAACAATTAATTGCAATTGTATCAATGTAATCAAGTAGGTTTCAAATTTTGTGACCTTTTTTGGGGGGAGGCATAGTTCCAAATTGCTTTCCAGAATGACTGGAGCCGTCCAACAACACTGAATTAAGATTCATCTTCTGAGCCCCTCTAAAAATTGTCTTTTCCCTGTTTTTGTCACCTTTGTCAATATGGTAGCTATCAAATGGAATCTCAACATAGTTTTAATTTTAATTTTAATTTCTATTATCATCAGAGATTTGGAGCATTTTTATACATTTATGGTTGCTTGTATTTCTTCCTTTGATAACTGCTTATTCAACTCTTCTAACCATTTATGCAATGGGGATTGACTTTTGTTCTTATATGTTTATATTGTTTCCCTATTTTTCTTGAATTTGTTGCAAAGATGCTCCCCCCACACACAATTAATGGATTCTCATTCTCTAACTGCATAGTTTTTATTTGTTCAAATAAATTTTCTATTTCATATCCTCGTAATTTCTAATTTTATCTCATAATCATTTCTATCCCTTTTAGAGGGATCAGTAACCTTGATCATAATGCTTTCCCTGTCATTATCTACTTTTGAATATTTTAAACATTAATATGACCTATTACATATTGATCATGTAACCATTTGGAGGTGATTCATGGGTTAGAAAATCTAAGAGTCTTTATTCAAAAGTTCTGGACTTTAAAAAACTCAGTAATGGTTCAGAAGAGAAAGCATATAGAGATACAAATTTTCCATTAAATATTTTTCTATAATCTGTCTTCCAGTCACTATTCAATAAATTAGAAAGACTGGAAGATGAATCACAAATTGAAACTCATCTCCAAATTCTTAATAGCAAGGAACAAAATGGAGACTGAATTTTGTCCCAGAAAAGAAAGTATTAAAACAGGAGAGAGTACTGAAACAAAAGAAACCAGAAGAAAGCATCTGGTTGAACTGTCAAGGAAAAGAGGATGGAACTGAAAACAAGTCACAGTACTGGTTTGAGAGAAGCTATAATACAAATAGAGCAAAGAGTATAAACAGAGGACATATAAACAGAGGACTATACTCTGTATCAATAAATACAATCCAGATGAATATCCAGAGTCTATTTAATCAACCCATAAGGCCAGGGTTGGATGTCCTCTGGGTTCAAGGTTCAACTCAGGTTCCTTATTAAATATCCAGAAAAAATAGGGGTAAACAGAACATTAATTCAATTTTCAGATGACCTTAAATTGGACAAGATTTCCAATGATGAGAGAGAGCAAAAAAAGTGAAATCAAATCAAATATTTCTCCAAGGGCTTTTTCCTTGAAATGAAAACTCCTTCCAAGTTTGTTCCCAGAATGGAGAATTTCTCCCAGGACATTTCCCTGGCAGGACAACGTGACCTGTTTTGTCTGATTAATTTCTAAAGGGTAAAATGTAGTCTTTCTGATTGGTTGCTCAGATCTTGCTTTTCATAAAAAAATATTAAATATGTAGATATAGTAAAAGGAAAAAGTGAAAGAATGGTACTGTGGAAAAAACAGGATTTGAAGACTTGGAACCCGAGTTCAAATTCTGACTGCCACTGGTAAGCTGTGTTATCATGGGAAAATCACTTGACCACTCTAACCTCAGTGATTTCCTCACTTTTAAAGTGAGGCATCTGCATTAGCAGATTCATAGGGTCCCTTCTAGCTTTAGAATGATTTCAGGTAAGAAAATGGCAAGGGGAACATCTGAGTTTAAGTCTAAAATTAAGCTATTAGGCTTAGGACTTTAGACCAACAACAATAAGTTAGGATCCTTTAATTCTTAGTAATAGGGTGGAGACAGTTAGGTCAAGGGCATGTGAAGTTAACATACATAGTTATTATTTGTGTCTCAGTTGATTAATGCTAAAAAAAATTCGTTTGTGGTCTATATTGTAAATGCTTTAAAAAATTTAAAATTTAAAATGCTTTAAAATAAGTATCACCTGACCAAAAGTTGGAATTGTTCTATGTGATATCAACTGTATTAAAAATGAAAAAAAAAAGAACATGGCGAGAGGTAAATAAACATTTACCCACTATGTACCAGGCATTGTGCTAAGTCCTTTACAAATATTGCCACATTTGATCTTCGAAACAACCTTGTGAAATAGGTATTGTTATTACCCCCATTTTACAGGTGGGGAAACTGAGGCAAACAGAAGTTAAGTGACTTCATTGCTAATAAGAGTTTAAGGTTGGTTTTGAACTTAGGTCTTCTGGACTCCAGAGCCAGTGAGTGATCCATTGTATCACCTAGATACTAATATTATTTATTATTAATAAATTAGAGGATTTAACTTAGGGTCTGTGAACATGTTTTTTAAGGCATTTTTATAAATGTATTTTCATAATGGTGTATTTATTTTATGCATTGCAAGGGATTATTCTACAAAGGTCTCCACAGACTTTAATAGTCAGTGTGAAGTTCTGTTCTGTTGTTCAACCTTTGTTTTCAAAGAGGACTGATGATGTCAAGGCTGATGTCCTGATTTGTATGTGAATTGGATTTGTAAGGCAGAGTGGCACAAAGTCATCAACCTCACTCTCTCTTCCACAATCACCAAAGTCCAGTGGTAGGACAAAAGTCAAGACAACTGATGACAGCCCAGAATGCATCGGATGACTTTGGTATCTTGGATGCCTAATCAAGCTCTAAGGTCTTCACAGAGCCTGGTATCTTGGATGTCTAATCAAGCTCTAAGGTCCTCACAGATGCTGCTTCAGCTGCCTTCTTGGTTGTTGGAACAAATTGCTCTCATCCACCCATCCCACTCAGGGACATCTTCACATGCCTGAAGTAGACATCCCCTTAATTCACTAATGGGTTTAAGGATTGTCCATTACCCTCAAACTGGTTTAGCCCATTGACTGAGCTGGTTTTACTAGGATGTGAAAACTGTACTTTCTACAGTCTTAAACTGGTTGGTTGGTTGGTTGCTGTCCTTTATTGTCGAAGAGGACCAAAATGACATCACCGTTGTAAAATGAAATTTCAGTGTGTCCGACTGTGGCTGATCAGACCAATATGAGCTTGAAATGCTCAGGTTGGGCACAGATAGTCCATATGAACATTTGGGGTGGATATCCCAAATTTGTGTATCCTGCGTTTACTTTGTACGGTCTCAGTTCTGCTTTGCTCAAAGAGCACAGCACCTTTTCTTATGTGGGCATGCCATGCTGAGTGGCCCTGT
The DNA here is from genome assembly GCA_028658325.1 of Potorous gilbertii. Lineage (NCBI taxonomy): Eukaryota > Metazoa > Chordata > Mammalia > Diprotodontia > Potoroidae > Potorous > Potorous gilbertii. Next base: position 115,331,452 of record CM053774.1, read on the forward strand.
GCCAGTGTCTCCCATGTTGCACAGTCAAATCCAAAGTTCTTGAGATGTTGTAACATCAATTACAACAAATGGAGAAGTTTTGGATGCTGTGGATAAGTTCACTTACCTTGGTAGTGTACTTTCCAGGGGTGTACACATTGACAATGAGGTTGATGCACACATTGCCAGAGCTAGATCAGTATGTGGGAGGCTCTGAAGAAAGGTTTGGGAGAGAAGAGGTATTAGAGTAACTACCAAACTAAAGGTCTACAGAGCCGTTGCGCTAACCTTATTGTTATATGCTTGTGAAACATGGACAGTCTACCAGTACCATGCCAGGAAACTGAATCTCTTCCATTTGAACTGTCTTGGGAACATTCTAAGAATCTTGCAGGATAAGGTACTAGACACTGAAGTCCTTGATCGAGCTGAACTGCCAAGTATTCAATCTATGCTTCAGAGACTGCAACTCCAATGGGCTGGCCATGTTGTTTGAGTGCAAAATGTACTCTTTCCAAAAAGACTATTTTATGGAGAACTTGCCATGGGGCAGGTGATCACATGGTGATCAGAAGAAATGAAACCAGGACACTCTCAACGTCTCTCTCAAGAACAGTTTTAAATTAATGACACAAAAAAGGTAAAACACCATTCTCTAAGCTAATGCAAACATGACTATAAAGTTGTATATTTCCATGAGTCTTTCAATGTCAAGAAGGATGCTGAGTGACTATGATAAATATAAGAACTATATGTGAAACCAGAAAATGGATACATTATTTCTTTGCATTGCTAAGGCCAAGTCTATGACGTCCTTGCATCTAATACTTGCTGGAAAACTTTGGTAGAGAAAGAACCAACATCAAATTTTTAAAAAATTAATCATCCTTATAATTTTTGGAACCAGATCTGTGAACTCTTTTTATTGTATTATTATTGTATGTTTTCTTCAATTACATGTGAAAATAACTTTAGCATTTGTTTTTTTTATTTTGAGTTTCAAATTCTCCCCCTCTCACTTTCGCCTCCCCCCTCATTGAGAAGGCAAGCAATTTGATACAGATTATTCAAATGTAGTCATGCAAAACATATTTTCATATTAGTCGTATTGTAAAAGAAAACATATACAAAAAGAACACCCTCAAGAAAAAATTTTTTTAAAAAGGAAGCTTTGATCAGACTCCATCAGTTCTTTCTCTGGAGGTGGATGACTGGCAGAGAACACTTAATGAGGATATTTCCTCTCATTGCTTATCAGGGCTTGTTTGACAACTTAAGTCTCAGAAAGCTACCCGGGACATTGAGAAGAAGTTAAACTACTTGTCTGAGGTTACACATTCTATGTTAGAAGTAGAACTTGAATCCAAGTCTTCCTGGCTCCAATGCATGTTCTCTACTGCATATGAAGCTATTTTAAGATTATTTATAAATATGCAAATTTTGGTAAAGAATAATAATAAATTTAATAATAATGGCCTTTAAAAATTGTTTTCCTTGATCCTTGCAGCAATCCCGTAAGTTAAGTGCTTTGTCTCCACTTTACAGATAAGGAAACTGAGGATGAAAGTAGTTAATTAAGCCCTGGGCTAGAGATGAGATTTGAATTCAGATCTTCCTGACTCCACGTCCAGCTCTCTTACTCACTCTGTCTCTATAAACATCAAAGCAGTTCATATTTGTTTGTGTTAATGCAAAATATCAGATCTATGAGCACATAATTGTACAAGATGTTGGGGTGATACAAAGATAGGGGCCCCCTCCCTCATGGAACTTAGCAAGGAGACAGTCATATATAAATACATTGTCCTATAAGAAATCTACGATAATGCTCACGCCAAATAAAATGGAATGAAAGCATAAAACAGATATCAGCTATATATGAGATCAGAGGAAGCAAAGATGGTTTCTGACTGAGTAATCCATGAGGAAGTCTTTATTGAGGAAGAGGCATTTGTTGTGAACTTGGAAAGGCATTATTTTGTTTCCCATTTTTGAAGTCTGAAATAAGCTAGATGATAAAATTATTTGTTATTTATGTCTGACATTTTCATGTTCACTCAAATTTTCCAAACTTTCTAAGACAAGATGTTCAGTAAAAGAACCTAACAGAGTCTAACATATGTCACATGCTCAATCAATACTTTTTGATTTATTGACTGATCTGATTTAATGACTGATTTATTGATTAGCAGCAGAGAAAACCCAGAAGCAGACTGAATGAAAAAGGAAAGTGATTTTGTATTTAAATAATTTCCATAGGAACTCAGCAAAGAGTAAGAGATCCATTCAGGAGAGCATGGGTATGCATGTTAACATACCAGCTAACTCTCACAGTGAGCAAGAACATTTAGAAAATTAATTCTTAGGGTGTTGTTTATACTTCTGTTGTCAAGACAGATCATAGGTTTCAGGTACAGAAGCTTTCAATGTACCATAAGTAAATGAAAATGTGTTTGAATTTCCACAGGTATATACAGTTTCACAAGAAAGGTTTTGCTAATTTTTTTTCTCAACACTAACAACTGTAATCAAATCATAACATTTGGCTTCCCCTTACAAATGCTTATCCTTCCAAACAGACAGTTCAATACAATGATGATTCACTGAACCTTGCATTTGTTTATTGATTTTCCATGATGCAGATACCGTCTAAGTTTGGACTTTAGCTTTATCTGCTCTCAGTATTTAGGTGATTGTTATTGCTTCCCTGAGCTCAGAGGAAAAGAACATGGATTTAAAGAGAGCAATTTAAGATATGGGGGCTGAGGAATCCTTTCTCCTTGGGAGTGAGGTCTTTGATTATAGCTATTTCTCACTGCCCCATCCAGCCCAAATTCCATGAAGGGGAAAAGGTGGTGAGGTTTGAGCCTCTCAGTGAACACTAGACTGCTTGAAAGGACAGAACCTTGACCAATTCAGTAGGTAGAATTGTGTTCATCCTTCGTTGTTGAAGAAGACCATGCCATCAGAGAAATGATGACTTGACTTGCACTTGATTTTGTCTTGAGTGAGGGAGGGCTGTGCAGTCACCAGCCTCACTTCTCCTCCTAGCAGGTAGGAGGAGTGAAGAGGATGTTGGTTTCTTTCTCCTTTCTTCCCTTGAGGTTCAAATACTTCCTCATTTTGAGGAAGTATTTGACTAGACTGAAGTCTAGACTTCAGTACAAGGCTGGGAGCTAGGAGGAAGATGGAGAATAGTGTGTAATATGATAAGTGCTGCCTGCAGCTTTAAGGACATCCTAGATGCCATTGGCTGTAACCATGGTAACTGACACCAGCATTGTAGCACCAAACCCTGATGGAATCCAACGTTGGGGCGAGCAGGAATGGGTGTTTGTATTTCTGGGTAGCCAAGGTGCTTATAGAAGTGTCTGACACATAGTATGTATTCAATAAATACTAGCTAATACTAGCTAAATACTAATACTAACTAAATCCTAAATAATAGCTAATACTAACTAATAACTAGCAGTTATAAAACTAGAATGAGTGTCAGTCATTCACCTCTCTCCCTCTACTCCATCTTTTCTTTTGTCTTGGCTTGCAACCTATCTAAGGTGAGTTCTTGACAAATACCTCCACCGTTGCAAGAGGAGGCTTTGTGACATGGTGAGTGCAGCACAGCACAATGGAAGAGCTTGACAATTTGCTAAATTTTGACTACTAAACCATTTAGTAATAATAGGTGGGGCAGTGGATAGAACACTGGATCTGGAGTCAGACTCCTCCTCCTGAGTTCACTTCCAGCCTCAAATACTTACTAGTTGAATAACCCTGAGCAAGTCACTTAACTCCATTTGCCTCAGTTTCCTCATCTATAAAATGAGCTGGAGAAGGAAATGGCAAACCATTTCATTATCTTTGCCAAGGAAACCCCAAATGAGATCATAGTCAGAAAGTGATCAACTGAAAAATGATCTAACGACAATATGACAACATGAGAAAGAGAATCCTTAGATAATAGGGGTGAGGTCTTTAGAGAAATAAATGTTTTCATTTTTATGATCCTGAGCAAGAATTGTGCATCAAACACTACATTCAGTCAGAATTCAGGTCAAGGATCGTTTCCTTCTCATCCAACTGGCTCAAGCTTGAAGTTTGGTGGGTTTGAATGCATGTGCATGGAATCCAAAGGGTCATAGAGTTTTAGTTAGAAGGAATCTGAGTTCTCAAAGTCCAATCTCCTCATTTTACATATGAGGAAACTGAGGCCAAGCAAAGTTAAGTCACTGTTTCCTGAGGACATACAAGGCTGTTCTTACTTTTGCAGCATCACAAGGGTCACCTAGGAGACTTATCCAGCGTATATCTCATCTGCACCCACTGCCACCAGAATAACATTTCAATAAAGATGAACTCAAGAGGTTCTAGTGACTCCATTGCCTCTTAGAAGAAACAGATTTCTCCTGGATTTTAAAATTTGTTCTGTGAAGTTTGGATTCAAAGGACTGCACTTGAGGAAAGAGAGAGACGCAAGTGGTTTCAAGGTCAAAGGTTCCACACCCCTGTTATAGTGTCTTTTAGAAAAATTGGGACATTTGTCATTCCCTAGTTCTGCAGAGGCAGCCAGGCATGGAATCAGGCAGATATGAGTTCGAATCCTGCCTCAGACACTTACTAGCTGTGTGATTTGGTAAGTCACTTAATCCCGTTTGCCTCAGCTCCTCATCTGTAAAAGGGGGTATACTGGAAAAGCACTTTAGTATCTTTGCCAAGAAAACTCAATGGATAAAAAGTTTATTGGATCATGGAGAGTTGGACACAACTAAATAACAACAAGTTTTACAGAAGTACTTTCCTGTTCTCCAAGATATTTGACACAACACTGACTATGGCTCAGTAATCCCCTACTTAAGGACACACAGACTTTTGAGGCCAAATAAATTGAATTAATCAAAGATAGCTACGGGCTGCCTTACTATCTCCTTAACTTACTCTGGGCATCAGCACCCTATGAATCATTTTGATCTTATCATTTCCATTCCAAAGGTCATTCATTCTATCAAAAAGAAAACAAATCAGAATTGAGTAGCTCTGCTTTGTCTTCAGGATTGTCTTGGCTATGTGTATCCTCTACAAGTGTGCTAAACTACTATTGTTTTTTAGATCTATTTTCATTTTCCCCTCTTCTCCCTGCTGGATTCTGAGCACATTTGTGGGAAAGTTTGCCTTGGTGCTGGGGGGAAACAATTCTTACAGTGCCATTTAAGTTAATGTTTTTGTTAAGGAGCTAATTCTCCTGGATAATTGTGAGGGAAAGCACACCAGTGGGGGCTTGTGAGCTAGAGTTTTGGAGGACAGCCACCTATAGGGTTACCCACTAGAATCCTAATAGTAGTAACAGTTACTTCCTGGGAACCCAGGAGGACAGTGTTGGCCCAGTTTGGATAAATGAGTCCCAAAGGGGCATGATGCAAATATAACTAAATGCAAAGTGTAAACAAAGAAAATACAAAGAAATTATGGAGGGGACACATAATACTTAGGGGTACTCCTGGCTAGTCTATCAGTCAGGCGTTGGATTTCAAATGCAGTGAGGCACTCATAGACCACAAAGGTAATAAAAAACCAACTTTACTAATAAGTAAAAAAGTATACAACTATTAAAATTCAGGTGTTATAAAACCCAACTTTTTTCTCCCTCCATGGTTGCAATGGCAAACAATTAAGTCAGGAATTGAGAAAGGTGTTAAACTAAGATACAACCTCTACACAGCTGAGGCAACTAGGTGTTACAGTGGATAGAGCACCAGTGCAGGAGTCAGGAGCACCTGAGTTCAAATCTCACCTCAGACACTTGACATTCACTAGCTGTGTGACCTTGAGCAAGTCACTTAACTTCAATTGCCTCATCCTAGGTTATCTCCAGTCATGCTGATGAATATCTGGTCACTGGATTCAATGGCTCTGGAGGAGAAGTGAGGCTGGTGACTTGCACAGCCTTCTCTCACTCAAAACAAAGTCAAATGCAACTCATATCATCATTTCTCTGATGGCATGGTCTTCTTCAGCAATGAAGGACAAACACACATACACACACACTCCCACACACACACACAACCTCTACACAGTTTCCCCCTCTAGACTAAGTCTCTTTATACTTCAAGCAGCAACAGGGGCAAATGGCCCTGTGTTTTTGATAGGGCAGCACAATCTATAGACACCAACCAAGATATAAGGAACTGAGTAAAGTTGTCCAAGAAAGGGAATGGAGAAGAAAAGGGGTAAATGGGAAAGGATGAGGAAGAAGCTCCCATTATAGTGGAGACTTGGATGTGATCTCACGTGTAGAAGACACATTTGCATAGCCATATGCAAATAAGCATTTGAGGGAAAATAGGCATTTATCTTCAATGATGATGCCCAGGTTCCTCACTTATTGCCTATGTTAGAAAAGGTACAATTCCTACCACAGGGGGGAATTAGGAAAGGTTTTATGTAGGACGTGTTGAGCTAGGGATATACATTGCTGGCATGGGGAGCAGCCTGGCCAAAGGCATGGAGATGGGGAATAGACAAACAATAGCAAATATGATGTTTTGGCTAGAAACTTAGAAAATAAGAAGGGAAGTGATATAGAATAAGCTTGGAAAAACAGGCCAGAGTCAGATAGTAAAGGACTTCAAATGCTAAATGGAAGAGTTTGTATTTTAACTTAGAGGCAATAGAAAGGCAGCACAGCTTTTAAAGCAGGGAATGACATAATCAGATTTGGTTTTTAGGTGTCTCACTTTGGACATCTGGAGGCTGGATTTGAAAGGGGAGAGCTCCTTGAGATAAGCAAATCAAGGAGCTGGCTATTAAAACAGTTCATGTGTGGGATGGTGAGGTCTATACCTAGGATGTTAGCCATGTCAATAAAGAGAAGAAGACACAAGAAATGATGTGAAAGTACAATCAACAAGACAGCGACTGATTGGATATGGTCTCATGGTCTAAGAGACAAAAAGAGTCACTGGATCATATATTTAGAGCTAGAAGAGACCTCAGAGAATACTGAGTCCAGTCATCTTATACAACAAAGGAAACAAAGTCTCATAGAGGTTAAGGGACTTACCAAGGGTCACATAGCTAAGGCCCAAAATAGGTTTCAAAAAAGGTCTTCCCAGCCCCAATTCCAGTGCTCTGCCTACATTCAGCATGCCTTATGAATGATTTTGAGATTGTGAACTTGAAAAGACTGAAAAGATAAAAAGAACAAAATTGGGAAGAACCTGGGAGAATCCAATGAGTTCTGCTTTGAACATAATGAGTTGGAGTTATATGGGATGTCCCATTTGAAATATGCCCTCCCCTCCAAAAATGATGGGGAACAAGAGCTCAGACAAGACATGTGCTGGATACAGAAATATAAGAATCATTTGTATGAAGAAGATAAGTGAATCCATGGGATGACCAAGAGGGAAGATGTAGAGAGAGAGAATACAATGGCCCCAGGATGCAGCCCTGGAGTATACCCAGTTATGAGGTAAGATATGTATAATAAGCCAAAGAAGAGCCATATAACTTGAAGAAGAACCAACAGAAATCAGTGCCACGACATCCTGGAGAGAAGACAGCATCTATCTAGAACAGGAGTCCCTAACCTTATTTTTTTTGTCTTAGATCCTTTTCAATGGTCTGGTGAAGTTCATGGAACCCTTTTCAAACCAATGTTCTTAAGAGAATAAATAAAAAAAAGATTACAGTGGAAGGCAAAAGTTAGTGAAAATTAAGATGAGGTTTTTTTTTCCCATCTGAATTCACGGACCCTTAAATCTATTCATGAACTCCTTGGGGGTCCTCATCTGGGAATAGAGAATGCTTGACTGTCAGAAGCTTCATAGAAGCCAAGAAGGAGGAAGGTTGAGGAAAAAAAAAACATTAGCCTTAGAAATTAATCACTGGAAACTGGTTGAAATCCTAACTTAGATACATACCAGCTATCTGTATGATCCTAAGCATAACCTGAGGTTAGCCTCTCTGAGTCTCAGTTTCCCTATCTGTTAAATGGGGGTAGTAAGAGCACCTGCCTCCCAGGATTTTGTAAGACAACATGAGCAAAAAACTTTTCAAACATTAAATCAAACTATAAATGCTTTCTTGTTATCATCAGACAAATATTTTACTTTTTTATCAACTTTGTAAGCAAACACTGGGTTAGGGGTAGGAAAAAATATTTTTATCATGTAATTTAACATTCATGGTAGACAGACAAAAATTGAGTAGCTTGGGGCTCTTCACCAGAATGAAATATAAATTCCATTTCCTTCCCTGATTCAAGATACCTCCTTTTGAATGCAGACATTGCCTTCTATGTCACTGAAAAAATGCCATCTCCTATCTTCAAACCCTCACTTCGGAATAGTATTAAGAATTCTCTTGTCTCTTCCCTTATTTTATTTTTGCAATGTCTAGGCTTCCAATTGTCAGATTTCAGTGAAAGGCAAGAAGTCACACAGAGTCAGCAGCAGTCAGCACAGCACAGTCAAAGACAGGGAGAGGACCAGGTTCAAAATCTAGAATGAACTTGGAAAGGTATGGATACTCACGATGTTCATGAGGGTGAGGAGGTAGTTTTGGACATGTTCTTTGCCATGGAAGCGGACTACCGAATCATCCACGCCCAAGAGCACTTCAATGTTGTGATCATCATCCCCCGCATGCCTTCTCCTCCTCATCGTCTCATTCAGCTGTTGCTCAAAGTGCTCATAACTGGCACTGAGATCATCAAAACCCTCCCACTCAGGACCTATTGAAAAATTTTAAAATAATCAAGCATTTGAATTGACCCATTTGGCATCTCATGTTTTCTTTCAAAAAACATTTTTTAAAAGTTCCACCTTTTCACAGGTTACTAAAGGTTTGTTCACAGATGCCCCAATATATGTTGAAAATTTCTACTTTAAGGGTAGTATGAAAATGTGGATGAATGGCAATGATTTGAAAAATTAGTCATTCCTACAGTAATCTTGCTCAGTAATGCTTAACTAAGTAGCAATCCAGTGTATGCTAGAGTTCATATTATGTGCCTACAACTTCTACCATCTAAACTGAAATATTTCTTCAAAAGAATCATCTGAAAGGAAGGAAGAAGGAGAGATGCTGGTATATTAGAGCAATGAAATATAATAACAATGAAAATTAATATTGTAGCACTTATACGGTGTTTTAAGGTTTACAAAGTTCTTTAAAAATATTATCTCAGGTCAAATGTGGTAGTGCACACCTGCTGTCAAGAAAGCTGTGGCTGGTGAATCTCTTGAGAACAGGAATTCTGAGCTGTAGAGGACTAAGTCGAATCAGGTGTCTACACCAAGCTCAGCATTAATATCGTGAGCTCTCAGGAACAGGAAGCTACCAGGTTGCCTAAGGGGGTTTGACCCAGTCCAGGGCAGAAACTGAGCAGGTCAAAGTTTCCATGCTGATTAGAGTATGATAAGGCACATAAATTTTCTCTTCTCTTTCCTACCTGGGAGAAATAGGGAGACTAGATAGATAGATAGATAGATAGATAGATAGATAAAGTATCTTTCTTTATGTTTGTTCTCCTTAGCTATTTACAAATTTAATAATAATAAAAAAGTATATGTTGTTAGGCTTTATATGTTGATATAATATTTATTTTAATTATGTTTATGTATAAATATCTCATAATATTTAGTAAAGTTAAATGAAAAAGTAAACATATAGTTTAGATTCTTAATTAGGGGAAAATTCTGTAATATTCTATCTAGCATGGTGCCAGATACAAGCCAGGCCTTTTAATAAAAGCATCATTGACTGATTGATTACAGTTAGTATCAAAACTTAAGCTGTATTTATTCACATGTGAAATATTTTTATATGGAAACATAATTATAAACCAGCTTGACTTCCTAAAGATGCCATATATAAAAACCATTCTGACTCATGCCTTAAAGGAGTCACATTTAATACTGTACTGACACTGGAAGTCACTTGAATCAATGTCTAGTGACACTAATAAATGGGCATTTTTCCTTCCACCTTTGGGGTTTTAGTAATGTTGAGGAAAATTTGTTTTTAAAATTATGTCTTGGCCAAAATGAATGTAGACCCAGCCCCAACCAAATCCACAAGATTTGAAGTGGCAGACTTTCAAACCCCGCTCAAACACCTTTTCCAGCTCTGAAAAATATATGGAAACGCCCACTCCAAATATAGTTACGAGACCTGAATATGACCACTCAGATTTAAAAGCTACATTATAACTCATCTTGACCTGAACCTACCTGTTAGCTTATTAGATGGGAATTCTTGCTTTACCGAGGAATCACAGTGGTTTAACAATACGTAAATGACTCCCACCTCCAGCTACATCTAATAGCAAGAAATTGTGCCTACATATAATTTTACATTTGACCCTCAAGTCTTTTCAGGCTTCAGAATGTGGCACATGGTTGTACCTTGCATAGAAGTGAGAAATTCATACATGACATTCCAGTTCTAAAAATAGCTCTGCCTGGAAGAGCTGTCATCTCTGATATCCAAAGGAAACACACTGGAAATGTCATCATAGGATTGTGCCTGTATGAATGGAATCATGGAAAATACAACTTCAGAAAGAGGGCACTTTCTGCTCTTTATTGTATCTTTGGTTTGGGTTAGCCTTTGCATCTCTTCATAAATAAGAAAGGATTCTGATTGGGAAGAGATGAGAATCCCCTTTCTGTGAATGAGACAGTTTAGGAAATGAAAAGGAAAATTTTTCTTCCAAGTGTTGCCTTTTCTCCACCAAGAGTCCCCAAGTAACATATTTTCCTCATACCATACAATTTTCCTTTTATATGACTACTAATGTGAAATGTCAAACATTTTGGAGAAAAATGGCATTCGAGTTTCCAGTCCTGTGCCCATATTGACATTACTATTTACAGCAGACAACCTTGACACATCATGAAACAATTTTAGCCATAATTGGCTCCTTTCAGTAGAATCTACTCATTTTACTGTAGTTTGCTAGCCTTAGAGCCAGAAAAGACTTTCATGATAATCTGGTCCAACTAACTCATTTTAATGAGGAGAAAACAGGCCTAGAAATAGGAAGAGACTTGCCAAAGTAACACAGGCCCTGGGAAGCAAATGCAGGAGTTACAAGGTTTGGTCTTAAGATTTCAAATAAGTCTTCTTTCTACCAGTTAGGCAATCAGGTAACACTGTGAGTAGAGCACTCAACTTGCAGCTAGAAATACCTGAGTTCAAATCCTGCCTCAGAAACTTATTTGCTATGTGACCCTTGTCAAGTTATTTAACTTTTTCCAATCTCACTTTCCACATCTATAAAATACAGATAACAATATCATCTACTCTCATAGAGTTATTGTGAGGATCATATGAGATGGTATAGACAAAGCCTTCTGCAAGCATTAAAAGCTATATTTCTTCTAGCTGTTCATTACCCTCAGTAGGGGAAGAAGAGGTCCCAGAATGCATTCATTGTGAGAGCCTCTAACATCTCAAAATAAAGAAATAGATAGATAGATAGATAGATAGATAGATAGATAGGTAATTGACAAATTAAACAAATCAAAATTAATTCCTATCTATGTTCTAAAGAGATCTAAGAAACAATCACTGGAAACCTTCTTTGATAACAAGTTAAAGGTCAAGGTCACACTCAATACCATGACCCAAGACTGGTACAGGTTTGAGAAATATTTGCATCTTTAATCTTTTCTTAAAGTTGCTATCAAACCAACAAGGCCTATCATGAATACAGATGTACACATATATACATGTCACATAATTTTGACTTATTTTTTTAAAGTAAAGAAGCAACTCCTTTATTTATCTACTCACATGCTTCCCAACTTTGGGAATAATGCAGTTAAAATGAAACAATAGTTATAGGGGATCTAAATAAGGGAATTGTCAAAGATAACATTAAAATTTGCCATTCAGATCAGTTCTGCACAAAAAGGTGGGCCAGATACCATCAGGGTACTTGGGGCAGTGCCCTAGAGGTGGAAGACAGTGAGAATTCTGATAAATGGGATCTACAGCCAGTGGATTGTTGGCCCCAGTCTACAGTGTCACTACAGGGAATAGAGCCAGATCCTAATAAACCATTGCCCAGGAGAACAGGGGCAGGCAGCAGACACAGGGGCTGTTCACCTGCAAGTTCAGCAGAAGAAGAGAGATGCAGTTAGAGCCAATTCTAATTTGAGGACTGTGTAAGGACAAGAGACAGAGATTGGGCTGAAGCCAGCAGCCACACTGGGCTATCAGGGGATTAGAATTCTTAGAGTGGTGTCATATTGTAGAAAATCATAAAATACAATCAACCGTGTATCAAAATTTGAATATTACCCAAAGGGCAATGGAAGGATTCATGATTGATGTCAGTAAGCTACAACAAAATCACCAGCAACAAATTGTACAGAAGGGTATAAAGAAAGTCATCAAAGAAATACACGACTAGAAAAGGAGGTGTACTGTCAATAAAGCAAGAACAAAGGATAACCAATATTCAGATTGAACCCATTTCCATGAAATGGAAGGGAGAGAGAGGAAGGGCACGGAGGAAAGAAGAAAGGAAGGAAGGAAGGAAGGAAGGAAGGAAGGAAGGAAGTGAGGAAGGAAGGAAGGAAGGAAGGAAGTGAGGAAGGAAGGAAGGAAGGGAGGGAGGGAAAGAAGGAAGGAAGGAAGGAAGGAAGGGAGGGAAAGAAGGAAGGGAATTTTATTAAGTGCTAAAGATGTGATAGGTACCATAAACTAAAGACAAGAGATTAGAGAAAGATAGCTAGCATCTGGATGGAGCCTCTGTGTAGGATGCCAGAGACAAATGTTGCAGAGGCTGGAAAGGTGGAGTTAGATTGTAATCTGACCTATTGGGAGGAGCACCCACTGCAACGAGATGACAGATCTATCAAAGTTAGAGACTATCATTACAGATCTGGGAGGGATTCTCCTGGCGATGGGATCCAATCCCTTCATTTCAGGGATCCACTCTTGATTCTTACAACTTTCTCCACTACACCATAGCAGCCTCCTTCCACTAGAAATTCCCTCTTTCCCTGATCATCTGACACTGGAAGTATCTTCCATCCCAGGGGCCCTGATTGGTTTCTTTCAGAACCTGCATTTTTTAGGAAGAAGTAGTTTGATTATCTGAGCCTTCATTCCTCTCTGGGTTCCTTCCACCATTTCTATTCCTCTCTCTCTCCCAACTCTTTAGTTTCCTTGTAGATATAGCCTTATCCCATTAGAATGTAAGATCAGGGACTATCTTTCTGCTTGTACTCGTATTCCTAACACTTTGGAAAGTGCCTGGCACATAGTAAATGCTTAACAAATGCCTGTTGGCTTAAAATAATTGAGGCTTACAGAAATTAATTGATTTCCCTGAGGTCATATAGGTAGCCAGCATCTGAACTGGAACCAAATCCAATTGGAATTCTCTGACTTTAGAGATGTTATACCATGCTGCATAAGACCAAGACTAAAAAAAAATGGGTATTTGGTAAAATCAGCTCCATCTGTTAGCAATCTAAGAGACAAAATAAAGTTACATTAATTGAATTGGATACTTTTTTCCAGAAAATGTTAGTAATGCTAAATTAATTTTAAATTATTACAGCAACATTAAAAGGATGTGGTAATAGTATCATCACAAATGTTCTATAGTGAAGAATACTAAGATTTAATTATTCTTCTAAGGTATAAAATATTCTTGCAGAAAGCTGATGAATTCTTTACCAACTGGGAAATTCCATCATGATAGTTCAAAGAAAACTATTCTGGCCAATTTATGATGTCAATTCTGAAGTTATGCTTAAGTAACTGTTTCAATTTTTTTAAAAAAAAACCTGTTACCATTGAATGAATACTACTTTCCATAACTTCTCTCTCCTCACAGTTCTGGTTCTGAAATAAATGCGCTTGCTTCTATTTTCAATGACTGTCTTACTGGGATAGCATATGGAACTCTTATGGGAAAAATGGCATTATTTTGCATGTGAAAAAATGTTTTCACACACTTTGGGGTTGCTGCTTCTGTAGTAGGGACTTGTTAATTCGAAGTCCAGCCTTCAGAAAACTGTCTTCAACCCTTTCTGTTCCTTTTTGTCAGTTGTGACTTTCTGCCCCAACCCACTACTCATTGCTCATCCCTCTACTTGGCTCCATATAAGTAATCTTCTATGATGTTTTGTGCTATGATTCTCTTTTTTTATCACTTTCTCCATAATCATTTCATAATTGTGTCTGGATCATTTGTCTTCCTTCTTCCACCAACACCTGCTTTTATTTTCCTTCTATTTTTCTCCTTGAGCTAAAGCCCTATTCAGATGTCATGTTACTTATGCTTTTAACTTTAAAACTGTATAAAACTATTCCCAAATCAATGATTTCACTTGTACATTATCCATTTTTGCTAAAGTCCTTATGTTCAGCTGGGTCATTGTCTTTGGGTGTCTCCTCTTCTGCTGTGGCCCAACAAGCAGTGAAATGTTACTCAAATTCAGCATTAAATTTGTGTGAAAAATTCTGTTAAAGTTTTAAAGTGATTTTTAAAAAATCCCTTAGATTTTTCAGCTGTCAATGTCCATTGTCTATTCCTTGAAAGATTTAATGATAGATGCCTTTTTTCAACCATCTACTTGGTATTAATATCAAATGAGACAAAAAACTTTGAAATGTATGTTTTCCAAAGGAAGATCAGTCTTACTGTACTTGGCCTTTAACAGGACTCATCTTCAGTACAACATTCAATTCTAACTTAAGAAGAACCCAGCAACGTCAAGTGGACCAGAGAGTTCAAGAAGAATGAGAACTTAGAAAAAAGCCAATAGACTAAAGAGATAAAGAACATCTGGAGGAGGGCAAAAAAAAATGGTAAAAGGCCTGGAGGTCCATATAATGTGAAGATTGGGTGAAGAAAAGAATATTCAGGAACATTATAGCTGTGTTCAAGTATATAAAGGGCTGGTCTGTGGAAGAATAATTAGATTTGTTCCATTTGTCTCTGGAATGCAGAATCAGGAGTAATGGGTATAAATTGCAAGGGGGGAAAATTTAGATTTTTATGCCAGAATAAAAATAAAGACCTGTACAAAAATAGATTGGACTTCTTTGATAAGTAGTGAGTTCCTCCACCTTAAATATATTCAAGAAAAGGTTACACAAGAGTGTAACAACCACTCATTGGTGATATTTTAGTGGAGATTGCTTTCTGCTATCAGAAGCTCTAGGTCAGGGCTTGGCAAAAATCCTATGGCCCACTGGCCAAATCTAAATGATGTCTGTTTTTTATGCTCTGCTAGCTAAGAATAGTTTTTTTTTAAATTTTTTACATTGAGAAAATATTCTTAGCTTTTGTGTCATACAAAACCAGGTGGTGGGACAGATATGGCCCATATGCTGTGAGGCTTTCTGACCCCTGTTCTAGATGGCTGCTAACTTCCATTCCAGCTTTCAAATTCTATGATTCTGTAGGAATGCAATAGAGGAGAAACTAAAACTAGAAATATAGATATAGGTGTCACCTGCACAGATATAACTAAACCTATGGTTGCTGGGGAGAGCATGAAAAAACTTAAGAAGGAAAAGGAGTGACTTGTTCCAAGAAGGCAGAGTAGAAGGATGGACCTGTAGAAGCTCTCCTCCCACAGCTCATAAAGTACTGGTAAGAAGTAACTCTAAACAAATTCTAGAGTAGCAGAAGCAACAAAATGACACAGTGAAAGAAATTTCCAGCCCAAGACAGCCTGGAAGGCTGACAGTAAAGGGCTGCTGCACTGAGCTCAGGGCAGAGTGCAACCCACAGAGCACAGCCCAGCCTTGGCCATGTTATTCGACTCAGATAGGGCACCACCTGCAGCAGCTGCAGTTCCCAGATTACTTAACCCACAAATGCCAAAAACAGCTTCAAAGATCAGTGAGAAAGCTCTTTCATCTGGGTGAGAAGGGAGCAGGATCCAGCCATAGGCCTGGGCCCAAGGTGGGGAAGTCACCATGGCACAGTATTCATTTTTTAAACCCTTGACCTAAAGACCCCGGGGGAATTGAGCCACTGATCTGGATCTCAGCCCTGAGTGGCAGTCCTGGGGTGAGAAAGAGCACTGACTGGTGGAGCTGGTGGAGGCTTTGGAAAGGGAATTCTACTCACAGTTCCTGGGCAGAAAAACTGTGGTTGCTCCCAGACCAGAGTGTATGCCAGAAGAGCAATATACCCCTCTCCACTGATTGTGCCACCTTGGAGGAACTGAGAACTTACAGGTCCCTAGAGTATACCCTCCTCCTGACAAAGGATTTAAAAGTCAAGTAACTGGCTGGGAAAATGCCCCCAAAAAGGGGAAAAAAATAAGACCATAGGTTACTTTCTTGGTGAACATGTATTTTCTCCTATCCTTTCAGATGATGAAGAACAATGCATATGATCAGAGGAAGACATAAAAGTGAAGTTTTCTGCATCCAAAACCTCTAAAATAAATATGCAATTGTCCCTTGTGGAAGGGCTCAGAAAGGATTTTGAAAACCAAATAAGATAGGTAGAGGAAAAATTGGGAAGAGAAATTAGAGCAACACAAGAAAATCATGAAAAGTGAGTCAATATTTTTCTAAGGGAGACCTCAACCCCAAAAAAGGCTGAAGAAAATAATTCCTTTAAAAATAGATTAACTCAAATGGCAAAGGAGGTCCAAATAGCCAATGAGGAGAAGAATGCTTTAAAAAGCAGAATTAGCCAAGTGGAAAAGGAGGTTCAAAAGCTCACTGAAGAAAAGAGTTCTTTAGAAAGACCCAGAGGGGCACAGCCAAGATGGCAGAGTAGAAAGATGCATATACTCTCACTCTTCCCTCACAGCCCATAAAATACCTGTAAAGAATGACTCTCAACAAATTCTAGAGCACCAGAAGCCACAGAACAATGGAGTGGAGGAGACTTCCAGCCCAGGGTGACTTGGAAGGCCAACGGGGAAAGTCAGTAACACTGGATGTAGAGCAGAGCCTAGCCCAGCATTGGTTGTGCAGCACAGAGAGGAGGACTGGAGCATGTCTTGAGGCAGAATCTCAAGCAGCAGCAGGAGTGGTTTGCATATCCCTCAACCAACAGGTGTCAAAGGTCAGTGAGAGGGCATTTTCGGGTGGCTAAGAAGGGAGTAGGGCCTCCCACCCCCCCACCCCCCATAGCTCTGGCCTCAGAGACCCCAGTGGGTGGTGGCAGCTCCCATGGCAGGCAGCAGCCAGAATCCATTGTAGGAGGCCTCATTGTAAAGCCCCTAGGGGAAGTGATCAGCTGATCTGAAACTAAGTCCTGAGTGCAGTCATAGGGGAACTGGAGGTGAGGCTGTTGCTGAGAGGAAATTCTACTACTTGCAGATTCTAGTTGCTCCCAGATCAGTGTGCAGGCTTGATTGTGTCACCTTGGAGGAACTGAGGTCCCTAGAGTATACCCTACTCTTGACAAAGAACCCAAAAGTCAAGTAACTAGTTGGGAAAACACCCCAAAAAGGGAAAAAATAAGTCTATAGAAGGCTACTTTCTTGGTGAACAGGTATCTTCTCCCATCCTTTTGGATGAAAAAAACCAAACAATGTTTACCACCATGGAAAGACATAAAAATCAAGGCTTCTGTATCCCAAACACCCAAAATAAATATTCAATGATTTCAGGCCATGGAGGAGCTCAAAAAGAATTTTGAAAATTGAGTAAGAAAGGTGAAGGAAAAATTGGAAAGAGAAGTGAGAGAGATGCAAGAAAATCATGAAAAGTGAGTGAACAGCTTGCTAAAGGACACCCAAAAAATGCTGAAGAAAATAACACCTTTAAAAATAGGCTACCTTAATTGACAAAAAAGGTTCAAAAAACCAATGAGGAGAAGAATGCTTTAAAAAGCAGAATTAGCTAAATGGAAAAAGAGGTTCAAAAGCTTACTGAAGAAAATAGTTCTTTAAAAATTAGAATGGAACAGATGGAAGCTAATAACTTTATGAGAAACCAAGAAATCACAAAACAAAACCAAAAGAATGCAAAAATGGAAGATAATTGAAATATCTCATTGGGAGAACAACTGACCTGGAAAAAAGATTCGGGAGACAATTTTAATTATGGGACAACCTGAAAGCCATGATCAAAAAAAGAGCCTTAACATCATCTTTCATGAAACTATCAAGGAAAACTTCCCTGATATTCTAGAACCAAAGGGTAAAATAAATATTGAAAGAATCCACCAATCACCTCCTGAAAGAGATCCTAAAAAGAAACTCGTAGGAACATTGTAGCCAAATTCCAGAGTTACCAGGTCAAGGAGAAAATATTGCAAGCAGCTAGAAAGAAACAATTTGAGTATTGTGGATTTTCAGGCAGGATAACACAAGATCTAGCAGCTTCTACATTAAGGGATGAAAGGGCTTGGAATATGATATTCCAGAAGTCAAAGGAACTAGGTCTAAAATCAAGAATCACCTACCTAGCAAAACTGAGTATAATATTTCAGGGGAAAAAATGGTCATTCAATGAAATAGAGGACTTTCAAGTATTCTTGATGAAAAGACCAGAGCTGAAAAGAAAATTTGACTTTCAAACAAAAGAATAAAGAGAAGCATGAAACGGTAAACGGGAAAGAGAAATCATAAGGGACTTATTAAAGTTGAACTGTTTACATTCTTACATGGAAA
>CM053774.1:115350147-115412500 GCA_028658325.1 Potorous gilbertii
CACATATACACACATGCATGCACACATGCACACACACATACACACACAAACACACACACATATATTTTATATATATATATGGAGAGAGAGAGAGAGAGAGAGAGAGAGAGGGAGGGAGAGAGAGAATGCACAGGGTGAGTTGAATAAGAAGGGATCATATCTAAAAAAATAAAATTAAGGGGTGAGAGAAGAATATATTGGGAGGAGAAAGGGAGAAATGGAATGGGGCAAATTATCTCTCATAAAAGAAGCAATAAAAAGCCTTTCCAATGGAGGGAAAAACGGGGAAGGTGAGAGGTAAAAGGTGAATCTTACTCTCATCAAATTTGGCTCAAGGAAGGAATAATGTGCACACTGAAACCTATCTTACAATACAGGAAAGTAGGGGAGAAAAGGAGAAGCATGGCGGGAGATGATGGAGGGGAGGGCAAATGAGAGGAGGAAGCAATTAGAAGTAAATATTTTAGGGGAGGGACAAGGTCAAAGGAGAGAATAGAATAAATTGGGGGCAGGAAAGGATGAAGGGATATATAGTTAGTCTTTTACAACATGACTATTATGGAAGTCTTTTGCAAAACTATACATATATAGCCTATAATAAATTGCTTGCCTTTTCAGTGAAGATGGGTAGGGAGAGAGGAAGGAAGAGAAGTTGGAACTCAAAAGTTTTAGGAATGAATGTTGAGAATTGTTTTTACCCACAACTGGGAAATAAGAAATACAGGTAATGGGGTATAGAAATTAATCTTGCCCTGCAAAAAAAGAGAGAAGATGAGGATAAGGAAAAGGAGGGGTGTGATAGAAGGGAAGGCAGATTTCGAGAAGGGGTAATCAGAATGCACAATGTTTTGGAGTGGGTGGAAAGGAGAGATGAGGAAGAAATTTGGAACTCAAAATCTTGTGGAAATGAATGTTGAAAATGAAAAATAAATAATTTTTAAAAAAAAAAAAGAAGGAGAAGAAGAAGTTGGCCCAGGACAGAGTTCTGGGACACAGTCACAGATAATGGTCATGAAATAGATAATGATGCAGTAAATGAAACTGAGGAGGAATGTTTAGGTAAATGGGGACCCAAGAGATAGGAGTATCATATAAACCCAGAGAGGAAAGAATAGTTAAAAAGAGAACGTGGGACCTTGCTTTCAACATTCATTCCCCTATCACCTCTACTTCCTACCCCATTTAACTCAATCTGCCCATTCCAGGTTTGGCCCACAATGATGTCATACCACCTTATGCTGAGTCAAATAATTTCATTTTAAAAAAGTGCTTTCTCTTATTTTGGCCTGTGCTTTTTTTTTTTTTCCAAATAAATCAATTAAATCTCACTTTCCTCCCCCTTCCCACCCTCACACCAATTCATCATCTGACTAGGTACTTAGACTAGGAAGAAATCTCAGGGGTCATCTAGCCCCAGTTTCCACCCAGTGGATGGGTGCCAGATTATCAGATTGTCATCTACCCTATGCTTCAACACTTCCACTGATAGTTCATTAGGGACGAATGGTTCCGCTTTCAAATGGTTCCATTTAATTGCAAGGGAGTTCTTCCCTTAATTTAACCTCAGTCTGAACACTATGACTTCCCATTGTTACTTGTAGCCCTATCCTCTGGAGAAATACAGAACAAGTTTAATACTCTTCAACAAATATCTGAAGATAGATATAATTTTCTCCACTTGGCTAAGCATTCCCAATTACTTCAAATGTTTCTCACTTCAGCATGCTCTGAATATGTTCCTGCTTTGGGGGGCCCTTCTTAAAACGTGGTCCCTAGATCTGAATATCCCCAACTAGATATGATTTTTCTACCATATAAAAATTATTTCTATCTCTTAAGGCCTCAGGTTCTTCCCCTCTAAAAAGAGAACATTCCAATAAATAATCGTTAAGGTCCTTTATATTTCTAAATCTTTGATTCTATTCTCTTAGACACCTCTGTTTCCTTCACTACTTTAATACTCCTGCAGCCTTGGTTTCCAGAGCACTCTAGATGGTTTTCCATGGAGACTCATTTTCTGGCTCCTGTTCTCCCTATTTGTCAACTGTACCCCTGAATGAATTTGACCTTGTTTTATTTATATCCCTTAAATAATTCATTTAGTCCCCTTGTATTAACACTTTCTTGGAGGTAGAGGGAAATTAATTTTTTTACCTTCTAAATTCCGTTAGTTTCTGCCTACAGGACACATCCAACTGGATGTCTCACTGACTAAATCTAAAATCAAGTCTTAAAACAAACTGAATGATTATTTTTCTCTTAAGTACCAACTCTTCCTAGTCTAAATACCATTAACAGAATGCTGCTATCTGTCAGATCCCCAAGATCAAATTTCAACTTGTTTCTCTTTTATCAAATTTATCATCAAGTTCTATTAATTTTTCTTCACAATATTTCTAAGACAAAACTCTCCACTGCTACGGCATTCTTTCACTTTCCTCTTTTCTCCTCTCCTTTCTTCTTTTCTCTTTCCTCTCCTTTCCTTTTTTACTCCATACTATACACAGTCATGAGAATTACCTGCCTTAAGCATTGTTTTGATGATGGCACTACTTATTTGTGAGGCCATGCCCATTTGCTTTTTATAGTGGGGCAGGTTTTTTCTCT
Source organism: Potorous gilbertii (assembly GCA_028658325.1). NCBI lineage: Eukaryota > Metazoa > Chordata > Mammalia > Diprotodontia > Potoroidae > Potorous > Potorous gilbertii. The sequence continues at coordinate 115,352,755 of CM053774.1, forward strand.
TCCATTACCCTCTACTGATAAACTCATTACTTCCCATGAATTTAATTGTCAACTCTATATAAATAACCCCCACAACCATAATTTCAGCTCCATTCTCTCCCCTGAGAGAATTCTAATTTTCTATTGAATGTTTCAAATAGGGTGTCCCATAAACTCAATATGTCTAAAAGTGAACTGATTAATCCTCCTCCAAAAAAAAAACCCCAAAAACAAACTTCTCCTTTTCTTAACTATTTTCTCTCAGAGGCACCGTCATCTTTTCAGCTACCCAGGTTCATAATATTGTCCTTATAAGTATCTGCTCATTCTCTCCCACACCAAATATTACGCCAGTTTCTGATTATGCCCTTTCTACCTCTACTTTTCACATCTGACTCCCTTTCTCTACTTATACAGCTATAATTTTAGTTTATGTTCTTATCACCTTTCACCTAGAGGACTGTAATAGCTTCCTAAATGAATTTTCCTTGCCTTAAGTCTTTCCCCACTTCAGTCCATTCTACACCCTACTATCTAATTTTTAAGTATAGATCTGACCGTGTGACTCCTTCACGTATTCAACTCCAATGTCTCTCTATTGCTTCAAGGACAAAATATTAACTTCTTTGTTTATCTTTTAAACACTTTACAACCTGCCCCCAAACTATATTTCCAAATTCAGATTTAATATTTCTCTCTCTCTCTCTCTCTCTCCTCCTAGCAATCCAGTTGAACTGGTCTTGTCTCTGTTCCTCACACATCATTTCACCTTCCACTTTCATGCCTTTGTACTGGCTCTCTCATCTCTTTTTACCTCCAACTCACAGAGACCTCTTTTTTAAAGATGCAGCTAAAGCACAATCTTCTTCATGAAATGGTTCCTGCCCTACTCCCCAACTATTAGTGGTTTCTTCAGATTACCTTGTATTTAGCAGTTTTGAATTTATTTTGCTTATTCACTATATGTATGCTATATGTGTACACACTAAGTATATATGTATATAAATATGTATGTGTATGTATATATACAGACATATATATGGACATATATATGTATATATATAGACATATACATATTTATGTCCTTCATTAAAAGGATAGCTTAGTCTTCTAATCTAAAAAAGAAGAGATCTAAGAATGCAATATTCCAAAAGACTAAAGATATTTACAACAAAAAAATAATTAATTGTGCAAAACTGTGCATAATTCTGGAGGGCAAAAAAGTAGATTTTTAATGGAATAGAGGACTTTTAGGCATTTCTTGTGAAAAGTACAGATTTGAGTATGAACTCTGAAATATAAACACAAAAATCAAGAGATATCTAGAAAGGTAAATTTATTTAAGCAATTGGAAAGAACTATTTGATGATGCAGTGCTAGCATTTGAATTGGGAGTGAGAAAACAAGTATCCCATGAGAACCTTGATGTCTTCAAACAGTAGTGAAAGAATGAAATGAAAAAGAGGAACTTAGAATGAATTATCATGTTCTGAGGGTTTTAAGAGAGGGGAAAAAAAGGGAGTGCAAGAGAAATATACTAGTGTAGAAAGCATCAATCGTTAAAGCATTTTAGTAGATACTGCTTTTAAAGAAGGGCACTAAGTACTGGGGTAAAGATACTATATTGGATAAAATTTTCTAGAAAAGCTAAAGCAGCCTGGTACAAATTAGGTTCAGATCAATAATTTATGATCTGTATCACAATAAACTTTTCATGGATTCATGACTTAAATAAAAGGTCATAAGTGGAGGACAGAAATAGAAGATATATTTTTTACAAGTGGTAGAGGGGAAGATTTTCACATAAGCAAATTATTATGGATTATGATAGAGATTATAAAAAAGACAAAATACTGATTTTGATTACATAAAGTTAAAATCTTTCTGCACAATACCCCCCAAATAACAAAGTTATAAATAGAAGTGAAAATAATTTGAAAAAAACACTTCACAGCAAGAATTTCTCTGGAAAAGATTTAATATCCTAGATATAAGGAACTGATACAAATGAAAGAGGCATTCCACAAAACATAAATGATCACAGTATATAAGCAAGCAGTACCCAGAAGAACAAATTCAAACTATCAATGCACATATGAAAAAATGCACTACTAAGGAGAGAAATGCAGATTACAATAACTCTGAGTTTCTACCTCACACACATTGGACAGGCAAAGATGACAAGAGGAAAATAACAACTTTTGGAGAGACTGCAATAAGACAGGCACATTACTGTTGGAAATGCTAATTGGTATAGCCATTCTGAAAAGCAATTTAAAACCATATTAGAGCTTAAAAATATCATCTTATTTGATTCTCACAACAGACCTAGGAGGTAGGGCATTATTCCCATTTTACAGGTGAGGAAAATGAGACAGAAAAAAAATAAAGTGATTCACCTAAGGTCTTATATCTAATAAGTGTCTGAGGTTGGATTTGAACTTAGGTCTTCCTGACTCTAGGTATAGTGCTCTTATCTGTTGAATAGAAATATAAGAATATTTATAGCAGCATTTTTTTGTGGCAGTGAAGAACTTGAAACAAAATGAGTGTTTATCGATTATTTATTGCTAAACAAATTATAGCATACCAATATAATGTAATTTTGTTGAATAAGAAATTAGTAATATGCCATTTCCAAAAATATGTAAAAACTTGTATGAACTGATGTAAAATTTCAAAAGGCAGTGGCAACTTCAATACAGGGAATATAAGAAATACTTCAAAAACTAATTTTCAGAAATATTTCTAAAGGTAGTTTCAGTCAATATCACTAATAAAAAAATGTGATATTCAAGATACATAGTTAACAGAAATACATAACAAATACTAAGAGCTATTGCCTCAAAGTTATAGTTTTCCAAAGAATTCCAAACAATAAATGGTCACATGAGAAGAGAATCCAAATGATCATTGCAGAAGAAAAGCAAATGAAAACACATTTGAAGTTTGTCTTCATGCCATGCAAATATTGGCAAATATGACAAAAATGGAGAGTAGTCAGTGTTCAAGGGACTGTTGGAAGGTACACAAACAATGTTACAAGGTTGCTTTGAGTATTCTGGAAATTGATGTGGAATTATACAATAAAAGTCAATGAAAACATCAATACCCTTTGACCCATATTAGTTATATGCCCAAGGAAGTCAAAGACAGAAACAGAATTCATATCAAAATATTCATAGCAGCCCTCTTTATAGTGGCAAGGAACCTGAAAGTAGGGACTGATCAATTGGAGAATGCCTAGGAATATATGTTTGTACATACACATGTACATACATAAATACATGTATGCACACACACACATATATATGAAACACATATATGATTTATATATATGTGATAAATTAATTTTAAAATACATTATTATGCCATAACAAATGATAAATATCTAGAGTCAAAGAAATATGGGGATTTTGATTTGAACTGATGCAGAGTGAAAAACAGAATGAAGAGTATGCTAAAATTAATTCAGGAACTGAAAACCAAATCATGGTCTAAGTCCTACAGGGGTGGAAAACCTATGGCCTGAAAGCCACATGTAGCCCTTTAGGTCCTCAAATGTGGCCCCTTGACTAAATCCAAACTTCACAGAAAAAAATATTTTTTTCTCACCCTAGGTAGGAGAAAATATATAATTAGAAGTATCTCCCTCATTTTGACAGAGAGGTAGAAGTCTGTAAAGACAACATGTTTCATACATGAAATACATTTCAAGATATAGTCACTGTGTCAATGATTTTTGCTAAACCAGTTTTCTTTGTTAGAAAGGGGGTTAATTATAGGTAATAGACATATATCCAAAAGACTATTCTATGAAAACAAAAGATATTAATAAATTTTATTTTAAAAGAAGTACTATAGCAATACAGACTATTTAAGAATACTTTATTCAAGGCTATTTGGGAATACTTTATGCAAGATGGGTAAAATGGGATGGGGTGTATCATGGCACTCTATATTAAGGGTACTCATGGAAGCACTATAAATCTATACTCAACTTTTCACCTTTTGGGGTTCATACATTTTGACTAATATAAGCCAAGTGGGAGAATGTGCTTTGCATGTGGATGTTGAAGGCAAGAATTATTTTTAGAAATGAATCAAGCACATAGGACATGGGCCATATTTTTTGCCAAAGAATGCTTATGAGGTCATTTCTCAAAAGGCTGTCCTTCCATACTCCTGACATGATATAAACTGGGTTGGTATTTATGCAAGTGTGGAAACTCCTTTGGTAAATTTCATAGCTCTTTAAGTAAAACCAGCTGTTGTTTCAGCTAACCTTTCAAGAGAAATAGAACCAATATTTCTATCTAGTAAAAATTAATGACTTTCAAGTTGATTATGGTCAACAAAGTCTCATTAAAGGCCTACCATAAGTAATACATTAGGCTAAGCACCAGGAATATGAAAAGAAAAATTAAAAGCACCTGTTTTAAAGAACCTCACACTCTACTAGGGATTAGAGAGGGTCACAGCATGTAAACAAGTAAGTATAATATAAGATGAATTGAGGACTGGAATGGCTTGTGCAAATTCACAGAGGAAAGAGATGGAGAATGGAAGTTAGAGAATACTGAAGTAAAATAAATAACATGGTAGTTATCCGGTATGATGTTAAGAGCTTTCAGATTTCCAACAAAAGCAAACTTAAACATATGAATTTATCAGGACCAGCAAAGAATACTGCAAATAGGCATTATTTAACCTAATAATTGACACTTATCCTTCAAGAAGACATTAGGTATTTCTGTTCCTTTCCAGACTTTTTTTAGTGAAAATGGTAGAATGGTAGAATAACCTTTCAAGAGAAAGCAATTCCAATAAAGGTATATTAAAAGACAAATACTTCCCCAAATTTTCTGAATCATGATAAGTAATCAAATAATGTTGAAAAGAATTGATTTGATTTCTAAATAAGATTACTGTTAGGTTAGGTAAACAAAAAACACAAGAAGTTTAAAAGCTCAAAGACATAGTCAGACCTGTACTGTAAATAGAAATGGATTTAGAATCAGAGAATCTGTTTATACCCTTGCTCAGCTATGTGTTATTCATTAGACCTTGAGCTTGATACTTCACATCTTTAAACTGAATATGCTCACATTTAAATTTATAGATGACTAATAAAGTCCTTCTCAATCCTAGATGCACTGAATATATGCATGGGGAAAGTCATGAAACAATTTTTTGGGGGGAAGGTAGTTCAGGATTAATAACTGAAAGCTTGTACATAGTCCTTCTCAATCCTAGATGCACTGAATATATGCATGGGGAAAGTCATGAAACAATTTTTTGGGGGGAAGGTAGTTCAGGATTAATAACTGAAAGCTTGTACATTATACTGAAGCCTAAGGACTCTATATCATGGCCATTATCCTTAAAAAGACAATATAGATGAATAAGATCCAATTAACATCACAAAGTAAAAAATAACTATATTTTAATGATCCAGAAACAAATGCTTACCAATGTGACAGACTTTTCTAAGTCACTTGGTTATACATAATTTATAATCAATTCACTGAACAAAGACAAAAATCAAGAACAAAATTTTAAAAAGAAAACCAATGACTTCATATGATGTGAAATTAAAACAGTTCCCATATAATTGTTTAAAAAGCTATAGGAACCAAAAGGAAGAGAATTGCCTAGTAGCATCAGGGTAGGAGATTTTACTATTAAAGGTAAAAGCACCAGGGGGGATTGGTGAACTATATTAAAAAACCAACACATCACCTTTGACTCTCAGGTAAAATCATCTAGGGATCACCAATATATGAAAGTGAGTTGGGGAAGTAGCTCTGGAAGGAGGGTAGGAACCTCTAGTACCTATATGGATATATTTGGGATGCCTTAGGAATTTCAGGGACCACTGGAAAGAATTGCTATTTGTGATTTTCTTCACTGGCACTTCAAGATTGTGATAGAAAAAAAAGATTACATTCCCACCTTTATTTTGTGTTTTGACTGTAATTGAAAAATTCATTTTCTGGTATATTCCTTTGAAACACTTCTTGCATGGATGAATGCTGAAGTACTAATATTTGTTGCATTACTGTGTCCATTATGAGTACAGAAGTTGATATGAACAGTGTGGATGTTGTCTCTCTAGAAAAGTACTTCCTGATAGTATAACTGTGGGCTCTCCTTCGTGTTTATAAATAATTGATTTTGCTTTTAAGTAGAATCAAACTCCTTGTGTTGTTCATAATTAGCTTGGATAACTCTTATGAAGTCCTGATGAACTACAGGTCCATAGGATCAAGTTTACTTGATGGCCTAGAAAATTCAAATAACCACTCCTAAATGTTTAACCATTTGGGGGTTTCTGAGTTAAAAATCTTTTAAAACTAGGCTGTTCCAGTAGAAGATGAATCCAAACCTCCATTCAGAACATCCTATGAGGTTCAAAAGTTTACTGGGGAAATTTGGGGAGGCCCGAGATACTTCAGGCACTAAGGGATACTTTCACCTAAGACTATTTGGTTTTCCACCTGAAAGTGAGGAGCTATAAAGTAGCTATTCATATTGGGGAAAGGCTAAACAAATTGTGGGATATGAATATAACAGAAGATTACTGTGCTATGAGAAATGACGTGTGCAATGAATATAGAGAATCATCGAAAAATCTGCATGAATGGATGCTGAGTGAAGTAAGAACTATGCACAATGGCTACAACAATGTAAATGGAAAACACCACCTTGTGTAGAAGTATCAAAAGTAGATATAATGAAATTACAAAAATCAAGGAACACTCAAATGAAGAGACATGAAAAATTATCTCAAATCATCCCTTTGTAGAATTGGGAGGTCCACAAGTAACATGGCAAATATTTTTTGCATTTTTTAAATGTGATCAGCTCTGCCAATATATTGTTTACTCTTTAATGTATACTGTTTGTTTTATAGAATAGTTTTCCTGACAGGGTGAGGGGGAAGGTACTGGGAATAACTATGATGATATAAAAAAAACCCAATAAATCAATGAAAACATTTTTAAAAAAGATTAAAAGTAAAAAAGAAAGTCAATTCAGCAAGATTGGCAAAAAAAAGAATATATTGGACAACCCCCACCTCTAAAACAGTACATTTTTGCTACTCTTTTCTGAGACTAAATGAAGTCGTTATAATTATATAGTATTGAGTTTTATGGTTCCTTTCATACTCTTTAAGACATTGATCTAATCATTGTACCTTGTTTTCTTGGTTCATCTTACATCAAATTACTACATCAGTTCATATAAGTTTTCATTTTTTCTCTGAATTCTTTATTTTCATATTTTTTGACGAGGCAACAAGCATTGTTAAGTTCTTACCATGTGTTAGTCTGTGTGATGAGTTATAAGAATACAAATGCAAGCAAAAAGAAGGCTAATCACTGCCTTCAAAGAACTTACATTATTTTTTTTTCTTTTTACATATTAGTCATGTTGTGGCGGGAGGGAGGAAGGAAAGCAAGAAAGATAAAGCAAAAAAATTCTATCAGTATTCAGAATTCATCAGTTCTCTCTCTGTATTCATACACCATTTTTATCGTAAGTTATTCGTACATGATTATGGTTGCTATGTATAACAATCTCCTGGTTCAGTTCACTTCAATTTGTATGAGCACATCCCCTTCATCATGTCTTACAGCACAATAGAATTCCACCGCAACCAGTCATTCTTCAGATGATATAGTTATCTGTTCAGTTTCCAATTCCTTGCTACCACAGTTATCATAAATATTTTTATACATATGGATACTTTTCCTTTTTCTTTGATATCTTTGGGGTATAAACGTAGTCATGGTGTTGCTGGATTAAAGGGTTTTACCAGCCTTTGGGTACAGCTTTTAATTGTTCTCCACAATGATTGTACTAATATGTAACTCCACGATAACGCAGGAATTCACCTATTTTCCCACATCCACTCCAGCATTTATCATTTTCCTTTTCTGTCATGTTAGGCAATCTGAGAGGTATAATGCAGTACCTTCGGGTTGCTTAAATTATTAGTCATTTAGTGCATTTTTGTATGATTATTAATAGCTTTGATTTCTTCTGAAAATTGTCCATTGACTGTCAGTTGGGAAATGTTTTTTATTGTAAATTTGGTTCAATTATCTATATATTTGAGAAATGAGACCTTTATCAGAGAAACTTGCTTCAATATTCTTCTCAGTTTCCTGCCTTCCTTCTAATTTTGGCTGTATCGGTTTTGTTTGTACAAAACCTTTTTATATTCATATAATCAAAATTATCCATTTTTGATCCTCCATTTCTCTTATTTAGTCATAAACTCTTCCTTATTCATAGATCTAACAGATATTTTTTCCCATTCTCCTGTAATTTGCTTAGAATAACACCCTTTATGTCTAAATCATATTGCTATTTTGACCTTATTTTGGTGTATGGTGTGAGATTATTCTTAGTTTCTGCCAAAGTGCTTTTCAGTTTTCTCAGCAGATTTTGTCCAATAATGAGTTCTTGCACGATTCCTGAGAATCTTTGGATTTGCTAAAGAATAGTTTACTATGCTCATTTGCATCTGTGTATTCCATACCTAAACCATTCCCCTGATCCATCACTCCATATCTTAGCTAATACCATATTGTTTACATCATTACAATGATTCCTTCCACATTTCGGGGGTTAGGGGTGCAGAGCCCTTGAAATCGGGAAAGTTCATGTAAAATTTTTGGCCCTCCCTTTATACCAAAGAAGAAATCTGAATTTTTTTCTTTTTGGGGTGTTTATAGCACCTTGTTGTAAAATTTTGGTTAAGTATTTTGTCACAGACTCTGTGTCATCTGTTGTCCTTTGTGTGTCATCTGCAGTTTCTCCAAGATTCCCCCCAAATTCCCATTTAATTTCTTATGCTAACCTGTGATATACTGAAACCACAATGGGGAATGTCATGATGTGGAAGAGATAACTCTACTGTTTTGTAATATAGTTTGAACTCCGATATTGCTAGGTCACCTTCACATTTTTTTTCATTGATTCCCTTGATATTCTTGACATTTTGTCCTTTCATATGAATTTTGTTATTATTCTTTCTAGTCCAGTGAAATAATTTTTAATAGTGTGGCTGGTATGACACTGAATTAGTAAGTTGACAGACAAATTCATCATTTTTATTACATTGCTTTGGTCAACTCACGAGCAATAGCTCTTTCTCAAATTGTTTAGATCTGTCTTTTTTGTTTATGGAAAGTCTTTTATAATTATGTTCACAGACTTCCTGCTACTGTTATTACTATACCATTTTTAGTAAGTGCCTTTGGTTTTGAGTTAATTGTATGCACACATGGGTAAGAACCTGTGAGCTATGGTTTTATTAACTGAACTCACAGAGCAACCTTGACCCTGGGTTAGTAAACATAGTCCCCCTAGAGACACAACTCACTACTATAAGTGCAAATTGTAGAAGTACCTCCCAGAAGAAGCACTACAAAAAATAGGCATTAACACAATCCATCACCATTTTATAAGATAATTTAATATATATAAATGAATTGCCACAATAAGGCGATCAAAAAAGTCTAGAAACTAGTTTAACTAGTAAAATAGTTCCTTTGCCAAATAGAGATATGATAGTCATAGGTATCATCAATTTAGAATACAAACTTATTTTTTAAATTGCACTGAAGGGGTGGTAGAAAATTAAGAACATATCACCTCATAAAACTGTGAAATATATTGAAGAGAAAAACGAATTTACAGAAAACTTGGCAGGAGTTACAATTAAGTCAGCTCATCCCAGAAGTATTTATTATTCTGTGTGAAACAAAGACAAGCAAAAGGTGAGAAAAGGAGAAAAGAATCTCAAAATCTCCACAGCTGACTCTATTTATCATTAGTAACATTGGAGTTGCCACATTGGGACTTTAACCTCGTTAGAATCTATGTGCTGTATGAAGTAGAACAAGCACTCAAGAGAATGAAGATGAGATTATCTGGCAAAGTATAGACAAAGGAGGTCCAAGCTAGAGGCAAGAAAAATTTTAGGATCCTCAAGAAGGATGGGAACATAGCGAATATTTGATAAAATTTAGGTGTAATTAACAACAGGTGGTAATACCACAGAAAAAAGCAATGGGGAATAACAATATGATCCCTTTACAAAAACTTTGTAACAACAAACCAATTGCAGATTGAGGGCATCTACTAATGAATGTAAGTGAAAACATTTGGAAATGATAATTTGTAGCAAATTATATCCTTACAGAGCAGTAGTATGTCATGGTGGTTAGGTTGGACTTAGAGTCAGGAAGACCTGATTTAAAATTCTCTTTCTGGCAAGTCTCAGTTTTGTTATCTATAAAATGGAATAATTATGCCTATATTTACATCAGAGGGCTGTTGTGACACTCAAATGACATGATACACATGTGGCATTTTGCAAAAGAAAGATTCTCTACAGATAGTAAATGTCAATGATTCTGATAGTCATGCAGACTACTGCATGCATATTATACTTAATATTTGTTGACTACAAAGCACATTTCATTTGATAGTTAAAAGCACCAGTTTTCCAACAAGAAGGTGTCTTCATTCATATGTTAAGGTTATATAGGATTCTTCAAAAGAGAAAATGAAGAAAGTCACTCTGTTAAATGATTCTCCAATGATAAATCTCAAGGGAAGTACAAAATGGGAGAAAGGAAACACAACCAAGTGTGATTGTAATTTTCTGGCTATGGGGTGGTACAGAGTCCAAAGAGAAGAAGGATTCTCTATAGATAGTGAAGTTCTTACAAGACTCTAATTTACAGCTAGCAATGTGCTGAATGCCTCAAAACCTGAAACACTTCTGTGCCTCCCAAGTAACAGCCACGATGATGATGATGATGATGATGGTGATGATGATGTATCACTTTAAGGTCTTCAAAGTACTTACAAATATTTTCTCATTTAATTCTCATAACAACACTGGGAGGTGGGAGCTATTATGATGTGAGTTCGTCCTTCGTTGTCAAAGAAGACCATGCCATCGGAGAAATGATGACATGACTTCCACTTTGCTTTGGTTTAAGTGAGGGAGGGCTGTGCAGGTCATCAGCCTCACTTCTCCTCCAGAGCCATCTGAATCCAATGACCAGATATTCATCAGGATGACTGGAGATGACCCAGGATGAGGCAATTGGGGTTAAGTGACTTGCCCAAGGTCACACAGCCAGTGAGTGTCAAGTGTCTGAGGTGAGATTTGAACTCAGGTGCTCCTGACTCCTGCACAGGTACTCTATCCACTGCACCACCTAGCTGCCCCCAGAAGCTATTATGATACAAATTTTACAAAAGAGGAAACTGAGGCAGGTAGCTGTTAAGTTACTTGCCTATGGTTTTAACAGCTAAATAAATATTTAAGGCAATATTTGAAGTCAGGTCTTAATCCAAATCCAGTAGTGAGTCTAGTTGCCATGTAATGAAGTTCTATTGGCATAAGAAAAATCAACTGAATTAATACCTGTGGTCCAAACTATAATATATATGCAGCTGATACAGAGCTGTCAGATATATGGATATGTGTGTATGGATGTTCTACATATATACATATACACACACATGTATACACACATATAGTTCTATCTATCCATCCATCCATCTATCTATATGGGGTGGCTGGGTGGCACAGTGAATAAAGTGCAGGGCCTGATGTCAGGAAGACTGATCTTTCTTACTTCAAATCTAAACTCAGATACTTCTTAGCTGTGTGACCCTGAGCAAGTCACTTAACCTCATTTGCCTCAGTTTCCTCATCCCTAAAATGAGCCAGAGAAGGAAATGGCAAACCACTTCAGTATCTTTGCCAAGAAACCCTCCCCCCAAAAAGGGGGGACATGAAGAGTTTGATACAACTGAAATGACTTAACAAGTGTATACATATGTGTATCCACACACATACACACAAACATACATTTCTATATGTATGTATGTACACAGATATTTACATCTATACAAAGAATGTCAGAGTTGGAAAAGACTTGAGCATCTTTCTAGTTCAGCTTATACCTGAATGATAACTGCTCCACTATAACATACCTAAAAAGTAGAATCTGAGCTCTTGATTAAAGATTCATCAAAAGTAGAAACCTGCTCTGTATGGAAGCAACCAATTCCATTTTGAGATAGCTTTTGTCCTAATATCAAATCAAAATCTGCCCTCTTTGTATTTCCATGCTTTATTCCTTGTTCAGCCCTCTAGTACCTTAATGGACTAGCACAGTTAATAAACATGAGTAGACAATGACCCAGAAAAGGAAATTTAAAATGAGTATCGGTGTAAAGGAATAAGTAAAAGAAGCTACCTTGGAGGTTAACGCTTTTGAGGAAACATCACCATGTACATTGGAGTTCCTAATATAAGGGCACTTCTCACACATTAAGTAAGCAAAATTGCCAAAAACCATTTTTGGAAAGGTTTTGGGAAGATGGATGCATTAATTCCCTGTTGGTAGAACCATGATTTGGTTCAACCATTCTAGAAAATCATTTGGAAAAAAGTTTTTAAATTATTCATTAGCCCAGAGATTCTACTACTGATTCTGCAGCCCAAGACAGTTTTTAACAGTAAGAAAATAAGTCATTATATATTAGTGACCTTCATGAGCTCTACATTCTAAGCAAACTATCATCATGTAAGTCATTCCATCTGCCACCTTTGTGCTTCAGCCTAGCCCAGGCTCCAGAAATGGATTGTTTTTCCTCCTGACCACTGTCTCTTAGAATCCTTTACCCCCTTCAAGACTCAGCTTAAGTGAACCTTGAAACCAAAGGTCTTTCCTGATTCCCTCTATCACCCATCAAATGTTATTTTCTTCTTTGAATTTTTTGTTTTTCCTAGTAGACTGTAAACTTTTTGAAAGCAGAATTTAAAAAAAAAATTCAATTTCAAGGACCTAGAAGGCTTTTAATAATTACTTGTTGAAATTAATTGAAGAAAAGATCCAGATGAAGAAAAATGTTGATAGTAATGTTATGTATAAAAGTAGAAAATTTGTAAATATAATGTATGACTGACAAATGGGGAATGATTAAACAAACTCAATTGTGGTGTGTAAATGTAATGACATAATGCTGTGTCATGGAAGAGTGAATATGAACAATTGAAAGTAACATGAGAAGACATGTAGAGTGATTTAGAGTGTAGAACATTTGATTGAAGAATAATCTGAACTACAACAAGCAAATAAATATAAAAATTAAGAGGTATAAACACTCTGTCGGAAAAGTAAATATTAGAACCAAGTAATCAGAGTTAAAGGATACATGTTTCTTTTTCTCTAACAACCAATAAATGAACTGTTTGAAGGAAAGGTATGTCATGGAAGAGGAAGGTGTTGTTTGGGTGGTTGATGAGAAGTATCTGTTGCATCAAAATAATTGAATTAATTTTAAAAGAATAAACACAAACATCAACAATCCTAGAACAAAGTGGTCAACATCACTAAGAATAAGAGATGGAAAGCAAACCCTAGGGAATCAGCTCATAGCTTCAACCTTGCAAAGAATAGAAATAGGAAAAAGTGAAGGGTCTACAGGAAGACAGATCTATTCATTCCCTGATGCTAGATCCGTGAATTGATATAACTGTTCTATAAAGTAATTTGAATTAAGCTAGAAAGGTTACTAAACTGTTTATGCCTTTTGATCCAGGGATTCCTTTCATCGCCATATACCCCAAGAGCATCAACGGCAGAATAAAAGTCTCCATATATACTGACTTATATTTATTATGTTTCTGTTCGCTCATTTCTTTCTCTATGTCCAACTCTCTGTGACCTCATTTGAGGTTTTCTTGGCAAAGATACTGGAGAGGTTTGCCATTTACCTTCTCATGTTGCAGATGAGGAAATGGAGACAAACAGCATTAAGTGACTTGCCCAGTCACACAGCTAGTAAGTGTCTGACGCTGAATGTGAACCCATGAAGATGAGTCTTCCTGACTCCAGCTATAGCACTCTATCCACTGTGCCACCTAGTTTGCCCAAGTTATGCATCGCAGTAATATTTGTGACAGTAAAAGCTTGTAGACAATTGAGTGTTCAAAGACTGGAAACAAACAAAAGTTCATGTTACATAAATGTAATAGATTATTATTGGTGAGATTTCATTGGATGAGACCTTGAGCTTTATCTGTCTAATGACAATGACTTATAGACCAAAAAGTTCTTAGTTGGGGGAAAATAACAAAATAGACAATATCTGTATATGTGAAAGGAGTATAATCTCCCAGAGATTCTCATGTTACTGGTATTGAGTTGTTAAAGAGTGCCCTGAACCTGCCTTCTTTAATGGCTGTATTTCCCAGAAACATTAGACCCAGAGCATGCAGGAGACCCTGAAGGTGTCAAGGATGAAGCCTCCCAGGTGATGTAATTCATGGTTGAAGCCCAAGCTGGACTCCCTTCACCTCCTTGGGAGGCAAGACGGGTGCCACCCAGTCTAGGACAATGCTGGTGCAGCTGGGGGCCTTTGTAGATAGGCAGGCTCTCCTATCTTCATAGTTTAGTGTTCCCAAGGAAAAAGAAGGTGGTTTTTGCCATCACTTTGCTCCTTCCTATCAGGAGTGGTTTTGCCCTTTTTATCACCCTTATTGTAACTTTCCCCTCCTATATCTCTCCACTTTATGTTTTATCCTCCTCCTTTTGCTGTATTGTCATAAATATGTAAACTTCTGTAAGGCCTGGGAATTCTTTGAGTTCCATATGCACATTAATTTTTCTTCTAATAAAACTGGTTTTTACATAAGTCTTGTGACATTGTGTTCCCTATTGACACTGGTGGGACAGAGAAAATTCCCACTTAACTCATGGTCTTATCAATGAATAAGCATTCATTAAGTACCTACTATGGGCCAGGGAATGCTGTAGAAGCTGGGAATATCCAGACACTCCTTAGGGAGTTTATATTCTCTTGTGGGAAACAATGCACATATACAGAATGAATGGATGAAGAAGAAACACAAAATAAATTATTAGATAGAAGGCATTTGGGAAGGAGGACATGCAAGTCTTCATGTAGAAGGTGATACTTCCTTGGCCTATGTGGTGGTTGCTTGTCCTTTGTGCTTGAAGACCATGAAATCAAAGAGGTGATATCATGACTTGAAAGTGAATGAGTGAGGAAGGGCTGTGCAAAGTCACCAGCCTCACTTTCTCCTTCCAGAGAAAGGATATGGACCCAGATGTGGGTCCAGTGGCCAGGTATAGATCAAGAGGACTGGAACTGGCCCAAGATGGGAGATCTATATAGCCATGGTCATAGTGAAGGAAGGGAGAGAGCTGATTAGGTGAGACGGGCTCACAACACTCAAGGCTAGTCTCCCTCCAGCCCTATTCTCAGTACTATGAGATTTCATAGCTCTTAGAATTCATTTCCTTTTTATTTTTATTTATTTGTTTTACAGGGGAGATTGACATTTTGGCCATGATTGCCTCTACTATTCATCTCAATACTAGTCTGATAGATTTGTGTTATAGGAATAAATAACATAGGCAAAAATGGGCAAGGGATCTTTGAAGACAAGACAGCCAATATGGCACTACCTCTTTAAATATACTACCTACTACTTTAAATATAAAATTAATAAACTAATAATTAGCTGACAATCCATAATTAATGGTGCTTATATTGATTTATAGAACTCTTACCATATGCCAGGTACTGTTAGGTGCTTTACAAATATTATTTTATTTGGTCCTCACAACAAAAATGGGAGCTAGATTCTAATATTGCTCCCATTTTACTGATGAGGGAATTGAGGAAAACATCTTACTCAGAGTCATGCAACAACTAAGCCTCTGAGGCCAAATTTGAAAACACAATTTTTTAAATTTACTTTTTATTTTTTTAATTTATGGAACAAAACAAGTATTTCCCTAACACCGTACGATAAAAATGATGATTGCACATGAGACTACAAATCTACTACGTACAACTTGCTACTTCTTTAAAATATACAACAAAGTTATCGTGTAAATTTCTTTTTTCTTCCTTCCCCCACCCCGCCGTGCCCTAGAGATGGCCACTATCAGACACAAAGCTTTCTGATTCCAGGTCTGGTGCTCTATCCACTAGACTACCTAGCTGTCTGAAAAATAAGCAAGGAAATACCTTAAATTTAAAACTTAGAGGGAAAATTATCTTAAGATCCCTATACTTTTTTTTATAAAAAAATCTCAAATGTCAGATATTAGTCTTAGCATCATAATCATCATGCCTATTAGCAAGCAGCAACAGCATCCCTATTGACTTTAATGGCCCAAGCTTTGGCCGGTAGATACCCCAGCAAAATGAGCCAACTTTTGGTAGTAGAATTAACATTTGTTTCCTCATTTAAATAAGGGCACCTTTCATGGAAGCAGAAATAAAGAGTGTGATTTATAGAGATTTACTCTCTAAGTGAACACCACTGGAGAGGGAACAGGATTTTATGGAAATTAAATGCATGCTGTCTGGTCAGTGGTTTCCATTCATTATATAAATATGCATATCAAATATAAAATATGCATTAAGGTGGTATAAAATTCTTCCTAAAATATCCAGCTTGTTTACTCATGCTACTCACCTTGAAACTTCCTTGAGTTATTATTTCTGAAAAAATTATGGGGACAACATCATTATTTTTTTCCCTAATTTCAAAGGTTTGTATTTAATTTTTTTTAATGATGCAATTGCTTCACAGTGTTACTAAATAACTGTATTCTTTCTAGTCAGCCAAAGCATAATCCCGAAGACACGGGTCCAAGTTCCATCTCCGATTCATACTGACTATGTGACCCTGGGCAAGTCATCTTACTTTAGTCAATTGTCTATGATCGTATGTTATAGAGAAGCTGTCACACTTGCATTGGTGGAGGATTATTGTTATTATTCAGTCATATCTAACTCTTTATGACCACATTTGGTTTTTGTTTTTTGGGGATTTTTTTGCCATTTCCTTCTCCAGATCATTTTACAGATAAGGAACACTAGTACACATTTAACCGAGGGTTAGGTGACTTGCCCAGGGTCACCCAGCTAAGAAGTGTCTGAGGGCAGATTTGAACTCACTGAGTTGAGACTTGCTCATTCCAAGCCCAGTGCTCTGTCCACTGTACCACTTAGCCATCCCCAATTGTTGAGAGATTTCCCCCAAAATCATTTAAATCTCAATTCCTGTTCTTGCCTATGTTTACACTCCAGTGTAAACGTTTCGATTTTATATTTCCTAATAACAGGAACCATGCCTTAAAAGTGTGGTTTCCTGATTTGAATATATCTCTGATATACTTGGGTTTTGCATTTGTCTCTTACCTTTGCATTATTTTTGAATTATTTTGCATATATGTTTATTGTCTCCTGATTAGATGGTGAATTTCAGAAGAATATAGATAATGTCACACAATGGATGTTATCTGAACCTATGACTGATGGGTTTAATAGGCAGATAGTAAAACCAGCCCAAAATGAGTGGGTTTTCCCAATGACAGCAGAGAGCAGCAGAGAACCATCAGAGGCCAGTTAATCGTACCTACTTGAAAAGACTTTAGCACTGAGATGAAAGCAAGGAAAGGCTTATGAGCAAGTGATTTTGAACATCACATTGGGATGAAGGGTGGTAATCAGGGCTGGGTTCTAATCCTACCAGAGCAAAGAACTAGGGTTAAGGTAGGAATATAGAATTACAGAAAAGGCGATGCTAGAAGGCAAATGTCCAGCTGGACAGAGGTAGGAAGAACTAACAAATACTTGCAGGCACAACCCATCATTGACAGCCTCTGATCTCAAGATCATGGCCCTCTCAGTCTGTATTTGAACCTTCTCATGATACAGGTTGAGGCTATGACACTTCCAACATAATAAGCTCATTTTTACCAGCTTTTAGAATCAAGAGAATATGTGTGGGAATGGGAAGGGTCAAAAAAGTTTCAAAAAAGGTAAAAAATGTCAAAAAAGGTATATTGTATCTTCCTACTTTTGCTCAAATTCCTTGTTCTTCCATCACAAATGTCCTCTCCTTTGTGACCTATTTGATACTTAAATCCACCCTTTAAAGCTAAGTTTGAAAATTCCAAACTATTGGAGAGGTGGGGGCAGGGCAGGGGGAAAGGAAATGGGATGGAGTGTGCATTTGTACATTCCTTTCCCCCTAAAGAACATAAAGTTCAAAGCAATGTTAACCAAAGCAAGACACACAAATACAACCAGGTGTTAGTGGGGGGTATTGATGAATAGGGCTGGTAATTTATACCAAAAAAAAAGTCAATGAAAATTTTTTAAAGTATACAGAAAGTAACAGAGGGAAATTCAGAAGGAAATACAGACAAGTGGGATAGTTTTGTTATTACTGTGTTAAAATTAATATACATACAACCCTACTTCCCCCACAAAGGCTAACCATATGAACCACCCCTCTTTGAGGTACCTCTCCAACTTGGCACTCACAGATTTACAGATTGAGACCCCAGAAAGACTCAATTATTCCTAGGTTCCAAGGGTAACTTAGGGATCCAAATCTCTAAAACTAAGGCTCATGAGCCCCCACAAATGAGTTTACCTTTAATGATCAGCCGGTAGACACAATTAGCTCAAAGCAAAGGCATTTATTAAAACTTTTAGTAATTATTAATTTCCTATGTAAGTAACTTTCTGAGTCTTTTACTTTAATGTAAACAACATTATTTGTTTTCAAAATATTTTCAAAGCAGTTGACCCAAAGAGAGCCCTGGTGCCTTCTAATGGGGACTTTTACTAAGAGATTGGTCAGTGTAAAATATGGAAGACATTTCATACTATCATGCCTTCTCAGCTAATTATTTGGCCTATGAAAATAACAAAGCAAGACAAAAATTGGCGTCTATGGAAGTAGTCCCCTATTTTATAAACTTAAGGACAGAGACAACTATAAAACCACTTATGGCAACCTAACGAAAAGGTGAATAAGGAGAGGGGAGAGAGTGCTTACAGGGAAGCTCACCCACAGCTAAGTGGTTCAGTAGATATAGTGCCAGCAATAGAATCAGAAAGGTTGATCTTTGTGAGTTCAAATCTGACCTTAGACTCTTAGATGCTGTGTGACCCTGGGCAAGTCACTTTACCTTGTCTGCCTCAGTTTCTGTAAAATAAGCAGGAGAAGGGAATGGCAAACCATTGCCATATGTCTGCCAAGAAAATCCCAAGTAGGGTCACAGAGAGTCAGACACCATTGAAAAAGACTTAACAACAATTGCCTAGATTCTCACTTCTAGGAGACGGAGGCATGAATGAGACTGAACTTAATGAATATGGAGAAGGGGGTAGATGCCAAATACTTGGAGAATACTGCAGCCCAACAACATCTCTATAAGAAAAATGAAGCTTTTTTTAGGTAGCCAAAGAAAGAAGAAAACTATAAATAGAAGCAAGAGATGTCACTAATTATTAATAGAGCAATATTTTAAAAATCCAAATGTAATAGATTTTTATGATATTTTCCCCTTCTGCATGATTTTCTTCCACTTCTGTTCCTTCCATTCTGTCACTCTTGCAGGATTATTTATTACCATTTCAGTGTATGTGAATGAGGTGAGGGATTAGACTTTCACACAGATGCTCTGTATAAAAAACTGTGAAAGGTATTGTTTCTGAACATATGGAACTTGTATCCAAGGCATCCAAAGTACCTGACAACAGACAGGGGCCAGATCAGGACAGCTCTGAACTACACCATTAGCTTCAGTTATCACTATTATGGGAATGTTTCCTTTCTACTGATGGCAACTGATATCTATTAATCCTCAGCCTCTGAAAGGTGATAGGACTAAAACACCATTCTGGCACAGAAAGAAAATGGAAGACAATGTTCCACCCATCTCTATTATCATGGTTGTAGATTCAAAGTAAAATACTTCTCTGGCAATCCCTGAGTCCCAGAGCTGTGCCATCTCTCCCGAAGTCATTTAACTTGTAATCAACAAAGCACACTGAAGAACTAGCTTTAATTACTTATAACTTGATTCAAAAGAAAGAGATCTGGCCGTGGTATTAAAGAACCTAGATACAAATTTCACCCTTGAGTGATTGAAAAAACCAACAAAAATATAATAAATATAAAAATAATAACTATAAAAAATAGAACAGAATATAGTACATTCAATTAAATTAATGTTGATTATTTAAATTATTTAATTTTAAATTAAATTTTATTTAAACTTAATATTAATTTTTAAATTTAAAAAATAATATATTTAAAATAACATGAAATAAATATAAATAACTATAAAACCTGGATTTAAATCAGACCTCAGACACTTGCTATGTGAACTTGAACAAGTTACTGACTTCTATTTTCCTTGGAGCAGTTAGGTGGCTCAGTGGATACAGCACTGGACCTGAAATCAAGAAGACCAGGAATACCTAGTGTGTGAATTCTTAGTCTTAGGAATACTTAGTCTGTTTATCTAATCCATTTGCTGTGGTTTCTATTTATCCTTTATTCTCAAAGAGGACCATAACATCATGGAGGTATCACAATGATATGCTAGTGAACTGGATTTAAGTGAGGAAGGCCTGTACAAAGTCACTAGCCTCACTTACTTCTCCAGAGCCATCTGGGTCCAGTGGCCAAATGTAGATAAGGAAGACTGGTCATGGCCCCAGAAGCAGTAGAAGACCTTGGCCTTTTAAAGCTAAGGTCAATAGCAGGTCTCAGTTTGACTGAGGCAATACTCATTCAGCGATTAAGGCTAGGTAAAAAATGAGGCAAATAATTATCTCTTTAACCTAGTCCAGGCAAAAAAAAAAAATCGAACTGGGAGGGGGAGACCCTCAGAGTTTCAGAAGTAAATGTCAAACCACTCCAGTATCTTTGCAAAGAAAACCTCCTGTATAGTATTGCTGTGCTAAGGTCCACAGGGTTATGAAGAGTTGGACATGACTGAATAGCTACAGATATAATACAGAAATTATTCAGTCTGGAGCATGAAACTGTAACTCCTAAGCTGGAAATAGATATTTTATGTCATGTCAAATGGCTTCTTAAAAAAAGTTTTCAAATTGTGGGTTTTCATTATTTTGCTAATTTTTTTCACCTTCCTCCCTTATGCAAAGTAATAAAGCATCAGCCAAAAGAAATGATTACACCTCTCTTTGATTATATATTAATGGTAGAGCATTCTGTGAGTATAAAGGTAAAAGGGAGTAAGGGGAAAAGGAGAGATAAAAAGCATTTGTTAATTACCTACTATGGCAGCCACCAGATAAGCACTAAATACGCAATGACCACAGCCTCTCACTTTTAAACCAATATGCATACAAGGCAGAGGGCTGGGCTTTGTTTCAGGAAAGCTATTTCCCAAAGTGCAACTATCTGTGTCCATATAAGAAGTAACCATATGGATGAAATCATTGATCTTAAAAGAATATTTTATAACCAAAGTCCATTATGCCAGTTGCAGAATGAATATGTACTAGTTATTTTCTGAGTATTCTTCATAAATGGCTTTTAATAAGCCTCTGCCATATCATTAAGTCCTCATGGATTACCATAGTGTTGGCCATGTCTAGAGTCTCCTCTGCCTCTCGACCCCACTTATGAGGCTCTAGGAGGTGAAGAATTTGGGGAAAGGGGAAAAAAAAGTACAGGAAGACATCAAAAATCACCTCTGGTGAGCAATTTACTGGCTATCCCTAGAAAAATAACATAGATACAATTAAGTATCTGAACTGTAGGAACTTTCTATATAATTAAAATAAAATGTGTCAGGAAAATATGATTCTCAAATCCTATATAAATCTAATATAATATATTGCTGCCTCAAAGTTCCATTAGGACACCTGGAAATGCTACTCTGTATATAGGCAGGCAAACTAGGCTTCTAATGATAAGATGGGCCTCTGTCTTCTTGCCAGGGCATTTTCAGCAGTTTGAGTAAGTTCTCCTTTCTGCAAATACTAGAGCCTAGCAGCCTTCCCAGGTGCCATCTGGAATGGCATGGATCCAGTGCCAGGAGCTCTGCTACCTTCAGCTGCTGCTGGATTGTGAAGTTCCCTCTGGCTCTGGGTGTAGCCAGGCATTTGGCCAAAATGGAGGGACTCCCATCTTGGACCTGGGTCAGTGCCTCCACAGGTGCTGGGTCTGACTGAAAGCACAGTTTTGCAAGATGTCTTTGGAATTTTCAAGTATCAGCAGTGTGGGATCTATTTAAGGAGAGCTGGGGAATCACTGACAATCACACTGTCCTCTAAGGAAATGAGCTGATGGGAGAAAACTCAAAAGAATCGACTTCTGCAGAAGATTGGAAGCATGAGAGAAGCTGTTTATGTAACATAAATGAACAGAAATATTTTGTTCCCTCTCATTTTTACATATTGTACTTGACTGGGTGGTGCCATAGCATAGAGTGCTGGGTTTGGAATCAGGAAGACTCTTCTTCCTGAGTTCAAATCTGACCTTAGACACTTCCTAGCTGTGTGATACTGGGCAAGTCACTTACCCTGTTTGCCTCAGTTTCCTCATCTGTAAAATGAACTGGAGAAGGAAAGGGCAAAGCACTCTGTGAAAACCTCAAATGGGGCTATGAAGGGTCAGACAAAGCTGAAAAATGACTAAACAGCAAAATTTGGTTATTATTTGCACATAAATGAATACTATAAATTTCTTTGTCTGATCATTTAACATTCTTATCTTCACACACCCTTTCAGAAGAGCTGATCTTCTTCTTATTTTTAAGGCATTCAGAATTTAGTGACTTGCCCAGGGTGACATAACTCATTAGTATCTGAGGTCAAATTTGAACTCAGGTCCTCCTAACTTCTGGGAGGAAGGAGCTTTCTCCACTTCAACACCTAGCTGCCCCTGAACTGATCTGTTTTATATCTAATGCATACCCCAAAAAAGGTCTTATGAAGAAAGGTGCTCATGAAATAAATAGGTGGCAGGTAGATGGTGTAGTGGATAAAATGCTGGACTTGTAATCAGAAAGATGAGCTCAAAGCCAGCCATAGATACTTACTACCTGTGTGACCCTGGGAAAGTCACTTAACCCCACCCATCCTGTTTGCTCATCTGTAAAATGGATATAATATTGCACCTACCTCCCAAGAGTGTGGTCAGGATCAAATGAGGTAAAATTTGTAACTTTCTTAGCTCAGTGTCTTTAGATCTTCCTGACTGCAGGTCTAGCATTCTGTCTACTGTACCACCTCGCTGCTTATGTTGCATAGTACAGTTAGAGCCGCTTAATAGCAGATGCTTAATAGTAGGAAGTAATCATTCAGAGGCTGAGAATTTTCCCCCCTAACTGAAGCTTTTTTTTTTACTTCTCTTACCTGAAAAACTCAAGTGTTCACTGTAACTCAAAGAAAACATTAAATAATGGAGACAAGAGATAGAATCACAACGCATTTATAGAGAGTATTTTCTGTATGAGATGAGAGGTAGTTGTGAATATTTCCATCTCACTTTGCTAGTGCAAATGGACTACCAAGTGTCTCCTTTCATTCTAATCTCAAATCTAAATATCCAAATGGTCAACCCAAGCCCACTATCCCTTCAAATACAAAATGACAGCCAGCCTTCTCTACCCATCCCTAAAGCTCTCCTACTCGTAAAACATCTTCACTTCCTTCATTCAGTCCTCACTTAGCATGACCTTAAGGGTCCTTCACCATCCTGGTGGCCATCCCAAGAACACCCTCCAATTGTGCTCTGACCAGATGGGAGGAGACAGTATCATCATCGCCTTGGTCTTAGACTCTATGCCTCTCTTGATTCAGCCTAATAAAAAAAAAATTGGGGCTGACTTATTACATGGTTTCCACACATGCATACAAACACAAATACACATACATAGTCCATACATAGCTGTGGCATTAGCAGTGACCATACTCCAATAAACTATCTTGGAATATGGGCTAAATCAAGGTAAGGGTAACCTACAGGGCTCAAACCTGGGGGTGAATTAGGAAGATGTTTAACCCAAGTGTGTGAATACTTTCCCCAGTAGAATGGGAGGATGAGAACAGTTTGTCCCATGGTCCTGAAGGTGGTCAAAGAAAGCACTGTGGAGTTCTTATAGTTTGGTCAGACATCAAAGACACCAAGGTCATCCACTAAATCCTGGGCATCACCACTCATTTTGACTTCTGTTCTGCCACTGGACTTTGATAATTCAGGAAGAGTAGTGAGAATGAAGACTTTGTTCCACTCCGCCTTACTTACAAGACTTTACCCCAAGATGTCATTTGTCTCTTCAAAAATAAAGGACAAACAACACATACGTACACATATGTTTGTACACATATATTTCTGGGTTAGGCTTAACCTATTCAGTCTCAAGTTTCTGAACTCAGTAAGACTCTTGTGGGTCATAAAATTCAATAAAGTGATTTAAAGAACACATTATCTGAAGTCAAAAGGCTATAGAAACAGATAATACAGTACTCTCTTGAGTCTCCATAGTCACGATGGCAAGCAGCCATACTAGGTCATAAAAGCATTTCCCTGCAAAGCAGTATGAGCTGCTGGGGAAACCTTTGACATCAACTCCCCCCAGTCTGAGACTTTCATGCCTCAAGCAGCAAAGAAGCGAAAAAGTTTCCCTGACCTGTTAAAGGATCAGTCCAGGACGCCAACACAAACAGATCTTTCAGCTCTCTAACCCACAACCCCCGACCTCTTTCAGATTAATACCACCTAATCAGATGGACCCCATCTTGTGCTGCTTAAGAGTTCAGAGCCAAGTTTCACATAAATGATACTTGTCAAATTTCACCTTATTACATGTGGTCCGATGTTCTTGTCTGTCAAGATCTTCTTGGATCTTGGTATAAGGAAAATAGGAGGAAGAGATGGCAAACAAATCCAGTATCTTTGCCAAGAAAACCCCAAATGGGGTCATGACTGAACAGTAACAAAAGTAGGGAGAATTTTTACAGTGGTTTTGGGGAATCAGAAATTCCTGTATGATTTCCCAAATGGTCTCTTATATGATTTCTTCAGTCTACTCAAGGCTGTACCCAAGTTACTTTCTTGACTCATTACTGCCTATCAATATGCATATATTCATCTGGAGTAATTAAGAACTCTGTCCATTCATCTAGATAATATTATTGAGACCATATGTGCATTTCTCCCATTTTGTTTTACCAAGGTGGGTGGTTAGGAGAATCTTTCCCATTGCTGTAGATTTATACGAATTGATGCAAAATGAAGCAAGTAGAACAGGGAGAAACCTTGTACACAGTAACTACGATATCATAAGGATGATCAACTATGAAAGATTTAGCTACTCTGTTCAAGACAACATCAAAGGCTATACCAAAGGACACATGATGAAAGATGCTATCCACCTCCAGAGAGAAAGCTAATAAAGTCTGGGTGCAGATGGAAGTATAATTTTAAAAAAGACTTTATTTTTCTTGATTTATTTTTTGTCTGTTTTCTTTTGCAACATGGCTAATAGGAAATGTGTTTTGCATGACTTAACATGTATAATCTGTAACAAACCGCTTACTTCTCAAGGAGGGGGAAGTGGTGGAAAGGAAGGAGAGAATTTGGAAATCAAAAAAAATTTTAATGATTGTTGAAGTTGTAACATTTAATTGGGAAATATCTAATGAAATATAAAATATTTTTAAAAAGTCTTCTGAGACTATGGGAGGCAAGATAGTTATTACATTGGTAGAAATAAGTCATCAAGTGATATTGAGGGGCATTACAGCCGTCTCAATTGACTTGCTCACTGTTTTGTGACCAATGGCAAACTTTTCTGACGCTGTTCTTTGGGGTTGTTACTACAAACTGTGGCCATACAACAAAACCAAAGGAAGGAAATGAACTCTTATTAAGTAGTTACTATGTGCCAGCCACTGGGTTAAACAATTTGAAAATATCATCTCATTTAATGTGGGAGGCAGGGCTCTTATTATCTTCATTTTATAATTGAGGAAACCAAGGCAGTCAGTAGGTAAGTGACTTGTACAGGGTCTTACAGCTACAGAACGTCTAAGGATTGATTTGAACTCAAGTCTTCTTGACTCCAGGCATAGTGTTCTATCCACCGCACCACTTAGAAACCTCAGAGACTTCTTTGTGGCAAATTACATTGCTCCATGTGGAAAATATTTTAGACCCTTTATTTAAAAAGATGGAATTTAAGTATAGGAGGTAAACTTTATAGAGTAGTGCTTTTTAAATATACTTCCAACGAAGCTTCCCATTTCCTGATAAACAGCCCCTAAGACTAATGTTCCAGAACCAGAGCTGAAAGGAACCAAAGGGTTCATCTCAAATGACCTCCTTGTTTTACAGGTAAGGAAACTGAGTCTCAGTTTTCACAGGATTAGCAGAGCTGAGTTTCTGACATCACCGCTACTGTTTCTTTTAATGATGATCAGTTCTAAACAACTGTGTGAAGGAAGCTGTGGTTTCCTCTTTGCCTCATAGAAGATTTCACTATCAGTAAAGAGTAAAAGAAGAGATTGGAAGAGTGGGATAAACTCAGGAGTGTGTTGGAGCTAGTTCCACCAGCTTGGGAGCATCCATGCTAAATGTTCAGTGTGTCAGAAATCAAGAAGCTACAAAGAAGGTCATGATTGAGGGTTTTGTTGACTGAATAGACTTACAAAATTGTTAGTAATGTAGATTAAACTGTGCAGGCAAACATTTCCTCTGCTTCTCCTAGCTCCACTCCCGACAAAGTTATTTATCATATATCAGCTCACCATGTATAAGGGTTCTAAAGTGAGGAAGTCATTCAGACTTCACATCTGACCCAGAATCTCCATTTGTTCCTGTACTTCTGTCTGCCTTTGATGGTTATTGGGAGAAAGGAAAAAGGTCTCTTAATTCTCAGCCTCAGAAACATTGGTCAAAAGAATTTCAGGATGTTGGACTTTACACCCACGTTTTATTTCTTTAATTTACCAATTTGGAAATGATGAGTTTTCTACTTTTCAGCTTATCAACAGAAGAAGACCTTGAGTCTCAAAGAGTAGGGATGAGTTTTTTAAAAAATTCTTTGCTATAAGAGTTGAACCTCTGGGAGTCTGAAGACAGAAGGATATACTGGACAATTAAGGTGGTTTTAAAAAAAGATAAAAATCCATAACTGTCTTCCCTAGACTACAACACACTAAATCTTCAAGTTATGCAATGTCTTGTGTTGCTTATAATCATTTGGGGAAATTTTGCAACTAAAGGGAAATAAAAGTTAAAAACTAACTCCAGAGCCACAAGTAGAATAACCTTTAATCTACTTAAGAATGCAAGACTGACATAGATATAGATGATCACAGTAGCAAGATTTTCCATTTTCCTAATATACACTTTTTCACACCAAAAAAAATTTACTTTTCCATCCAGTCAAAAGATTCCATTGTGAGCTAGCCCAAACAAGTCTAACAAGACGAATTATCAATATCAATCACAGTGGGTCATGCTTGTCCCCATCCCTATCCCTATCCCCATTCCTTTAGAAATTCACAGAAAACATGGTATATGACAAAACATTTCTTGATGTGTTTTAGCCCTCTACTTCTTTCTGATCTAAAAGATACTGCTTTTATAAATCTCCCACTGATAACAAAGTCCTGTAAACATAGGGGATATTTTCAGATTTGTCTATCCCTCCGGTTTTTTTTTTTTTGCTTACTCCCTTTCCATTCTTACATACCCACAGATACAGAGAAGTGTTAAGGGGGAGGGAATGCTAAAACCCCATCTGTTATTTATCCCACCAATCCCTCCAAAACAGATAAATAGCTCCATTCAACTTATAAGTAGAGCCAAGTGAAACCTCCAACAGGGACCACCACTAAGAAACAGAATTTTTTGATACCTCCTTTAAAGTTTTCCCCCCATTATCCACCCCTCTCCCCAAGTCTGGTGGTATATTTTAACTTGATTTTTTAAAAAAATTTTGCTGGGCAACTGATTCCTGTTCTGGGCAAAGTTTCCAGCATTCTGTAGATCTTACCTAGAAAGGCTTTTTACTGTATTCAATAGGAGAGATTTTTTTTTATCACTGTACAGTAGCAAATTCACTTTGAATAATAAATGGAAAAGCTTTTCACTGAAAGCTACATCCCGTAAGCTTATTTCACTCAGATAAAGTGATTTTCCTGAATTTTGGGGGGGATTGCTAAAGTATTCCTTTAGAAGGATGATAGAAGTAAGAGAAAAAAATGGTGCCACTAAGGGGGATGGCTGCTGCCAGGACATGCTTGATTTATAGAGGATATTTAAAAGTTTTCATCAGTCTGTGCTGTGTATGCACACGTGCACACACACATACACACACACACACACACGCACGCACACACACATTTGATTAAAAAAGATGAGGCCATTTTGCAGACAAGGCATCTCCTTATTAGTAAAGTCTTGCCAAATATCCTTATTTGGCTAGGGGAGCCCACTTGGGACTGCCTCTCAATTTCCTGTAGGGTAGGTTTTAATGAACCTTAAAGTCTTACTGAAAGGTTAGCCAAGAAGTCCAAAAGTTAACGCAGAATACCTGGGAAGGCAATTAGGGAAGGAGGGAGAATTAAAAGGATAAATTGCTCAGGGAAAAAGGGAAAAAACAAACAGAAAAAGAGGTATGCAGAGTATACTTAGCCATGAAGCAGAAAAAAGTCAACATGTAGTGAAAGGAAGATACTCAATTACTGAGAAGGGCACTGTAACTGTGAACCCTTCTGGGTGTCTCTGGGATAGGCTCAAGGTGAGAAATGGAATTTTGTATACAGGGAAAGGCTAGCAGTTTGGCTTCTTGCAGCAGCATCCTAAAAGTCTCCCCCATCTCCAATTCATCTTCCACAAAACTGCCAAAGTGATTTTCTAGGTCATTCCTTTGCTCAATAAGCACCAATGGTTCCCAATTGGCTCTGTGATCAAATATTATTTTATCTTTATCTTAGCCTTTAAAATGTCCATTTTTGATGTAAGTTTTATAGTTGGCATAATAATTGCTACAGTAATAGACCTATAATTTATAAGTAAGTAAACATATTGCATGTTCAAATGCGCTTTTGTTTACAGATCAGGGTGTGCAAAAGGGTATTTTGTTTGCTTGTTTTTTGTTTCTTGTCATGTGGTTCTTGGATTGATCATGGGGCAATTGTTAATTATTTATTTCTCTCCACTTTGGAACATTATTCAGAGGGAGAGACTTGGCATAGGTGTTCTTCTTCTCTGAGTGTAAAGAGTCAGAAATTATAAAGAGATGCAAGAAAGAGGTCTGGAGGTATGGGGTACTTCATTGACATTTCATTGCTTAGCACAGTGCCTGGTGCATACCCCTTAGGCATTGGATGAGTGTGACTTCAGACAAACTGAGACCAGGGGGATCTTTGTCACTGATCCTCTTTAGGAACACAGGGAGAACTACAAAGGGTGTATAGGAGGAGTTAAATAAGTGTTTATGGATTGATATCTCTTCTTGGTGTGCAATATTGAATGCATTCTTTTATTTGAAAACCAGGAGCTGTGGTCTGAGTGTGGATCGAAGGGGCCTCTAACCCAATTCAGGAAATATAGGAATCTTTGAGGGTTTCTGAATGTCTTCCTATTTCATTGACTAAAAGTAAACATTTACATTCAAGATTGCTAAAGAATTGAGCCTTCTGTCCACTTGAGTTGAAATGAAATTAGGAAATTTTGACCTAATTTTCCTCAATAAAGAAAATTGGAACTTTGTGAAATATGTGGGTGGTTTCTATAATCCAGTTTACTTTCTACATTATCTATCAAGCTTGCAAAGTGAGTTTCCATTCACTCTTCTGCTTGATAAACTCCAGTGGTTCAGGATGAGGAGAAGGAAGGAAAAATGACAAAAACCTTCACCATTTTGGTCACTATAGCAATCTAGCTATATCTATTTCAAATGTAATATTATCAACCTTAGACATGAATACTTAGTTCATTTTCATTTATAGTCTTCATAGTGGGGGGCTTTGTTACTAATACAAGAATAAATGTACCCCTATAAAAGGCCTTCTGTTTGGTTTGGTCTGGTCACAGAAGGGCCTAAGTTCAGCTACGGTAGACTTTATTTTGCAATGTAAACTGTACTTCATGTTACCTCTTTGGTACCCTGTTTTTGTTTGTACAGGATATGACCACTCTCAGATGACTGTTCTGTTCCTAGTTTATGACTAAAAAGTCTTTACTGAGATTTAAAATAAAAAAAAATTATTTAAATAAATATTTATTATTTTAAATAAATAAATTTATATTTAAATATAAAAAACAATGGTAAACTTGGAAGAATTTGGTTGTTTGACTCCAAACGTGGTGATGTGCCATGGTATTGTCTGTTAAGAATGGAATGTTATCTAATGGTCTATAGTCAACGTATCTCATATATTAAAATAAATGTTAAGATAATTTAGTCTAATTAATTTATCTTAACACATCAACGTAAAACAATATGCTGATACCACTTTCTTTTGTTTTTCAGTCATGTCTGACTCTTCATGACCCTAATCAGGGTCTTCTTGGAAAAGATACTGGGGTGGTTTGCCATATCCTTCTCCAGCTCATTTTACAGATGAGAAAACAGAATCAAACAGTATTAGGTGACTTGCCCAGGATCACATAGCAAGTAAATGTCTGAGGATGGGTTTGAACTAAGGTCTTCTTGACTCTAGACCCAGCAGTCTACCTGCTGCATCATCTAACTGCCTCAACACCACTTCATAACTCCTTTTAAATTTCAGGTACATTACTTTAGCAAAAATCCAATATAAACTAATCTAATTTGCTCATTGCAACTGATATTGAAAAAAGACATAAATTATCATAAAACAAAAAACCGAACACTCAATAGAATTTCCTGTATCGAATCATCACTACTGGATACATGGGGATCAAGTCTTTAGGCCAGAACATTTAAATGTAAGGGATCAAGCCAGAAGAAATAATTTGAAAAGTTATTTCTTTTAAAAGAGCAAATTTATCTTAACAGCATTGCTAGACCAAAGACAATACACATTTCAATAAAAAAGTGTATTTTGTGCATGGTGGAACTTGTGCCTGCTAAAACCATTTTCTTTATCTTTATTTGTTTGTATTAGCATAAATTTAGTGCCCAATGCAGCATACCAGGAGGGGGCTCATCATTTTCTTTCTAGTTGATTAAAAAAGCTGAGGTTCTAAAATACTCTATGATGCCATCCTAGAATACATAATTAGCAAAAAAGAAAAACACAGTGTGGTTGCAAGTTCTTCAATAAAGTCATTATGTAACATTAGTCATGAGGTAAGCAGTCTTCTGAAATCAAAGAATGAAAATATGAACCTCCTGAAAGACAAGACTGGACCCAAAATGGTCAGTTATCGAATATGGGTTCTCAGACATTGCTGAATTCCAAAATCAGTGAAAATGGTAAAATGCACTACTCAGTGACAATGTCACTAACCGATGAACCAACACGATGTGGGACTGGATTAATTTAGTGCTCCTTCTGCGATGGAGACGATATGGCAATTCAGCCATAAAATCATAATAGTGGCTCCAACATTGTAGTGTTTTATGATTTACAAAATGTAGATGTTATTGCCCCCATTTTAACTGTGAGGAAACTGAGGCTCAGAAATCTTAGGGAAATGACAAGCATACTGCTAACAATGTGCAAAATCAAACCTCAAATCCTTTATTCTTTTGGTAAATCCCTGTCTAATGTTCTTCCAACCAAACCTTATGCCGAGTTGTTTTGTCTTGTAGTGATGAAAAGAGTGGAGACTACTGGCTTTGGAGGTGGGAGAACTGGACTTTTCTCTTGGCTCTGCTATTGAAAAGCTGTATCCTTGGGTTAGTCATTTCCCTAATCTTTAATCTCAGCTTCTGTGAACCTGGTAGTAATACAGGGTGAGGTATGTCATCCTGAGAGACCTGAAATAGGTTCCTAGTGGATATTAGGGACCTCATTTTCCTAGACAGGGGATTTTTTGTAATGATAGCTTTGTTTTCATATCTAAATCTATCTCTGTCCCCTCTTGTACCTAGGGAGCCCATCATTTTCATAGATAGAGAATAGTCCTTAGGCATTATCGTGACCAACCTCTTAATTTTACAGATGAAGTTACTAGGGTCTACAAAGGACTTGTCTAGGGACATAAATACTGTAAGATATGGAATCAGAATTCAGATCTTAATATGTTCTAACCCAAAGGAGTAAAACTCAGGACTAACAACTCCCATGTACAGCCTGAACCATATTAAAATATAATTGGGAAATGCTCAACAAAATAAATAAAATTACAATGTAATTGGGAAACATTCAACAAAATAAATGACTACAAAATAACTGGGAAATGTTCAACAAAATAAATAAAACTATAATATAATTAGAAAATGTTCAACAAAATCAATATGACTACAATATAATTGGAAATGTTCCACAAAATAAATAAAACTACAATATAATTGGGAAATGTTCAACAAAATAAACAAGGCTAAAATATAATTAGGAAATGTTCAACAAAATAAGTCAAAGTACAATACAACACATGTCATGTTCATTTGTAATTTTCTAAGTTAATATGGGGCCGGCAGTGATCCATTTCTGTTTGAGTTTTGACTGTTTCTACTTTTTTAATCAGTTCAGCTCATTAGTGATTTCTTTTGTTTTATTTTTAAACCATCTAAAACCTAGAAGAGAAAGGGGCTACCACTCAGAGGAGTGACCAAAGTCCATCTGCAGAGATCTTCAAGACAAAGCTGGTTGGAGATATTACAGATAAGGATGGGTTCATGTTTTGAGGATGAGGCCTTTCCTACAATATTACTATGATTCTAGAAACTTACAGATTTTAAGGATCCTTCAAGTAATAGTTAGCTCTCATTTCAATGGAAGGAAGAATTATTCCTTAACCAGGAAAGGCAAGACATTGAAAACAAATAAACAAAGGTTTAAACAAGAAAGAAGATGTGCATGAAATTTTCTCTTCTCTCAGAAAGTGGTGAAAATTTCTTAAGAGATTTTTCTAGATCCTCTTCCTTCATTCAAGGGGAAATTTATGCTCCTTGACACACTTGGCATGCTTTTTATGATTTTTAGAAAGGGTTCTAGGCATCTGTGCAGCAGATGCAAACTAACCTGAAAGACCCAGTTTCAAGGATACCAATTGGTATCTTGATTAGCTGATGAAATAAGGTCAGATGAAGATCTCTGAAAAGCTAATTTGGAATAATAATGAGAAAATTCAAAAGGGGCAAAACTTCACTTTATATTTCTTTTAGGAAAAAAATTTGAAAATTACAACTACTGCCTTATAAACTTTTCAACTACTCCAACGGGATGAGTAATAAATCCTCACTACTGAGATGGAATTGTAAAGAGCCCTGTCACCATAATTAACCATACTATTTCTACCATCTCCAGTTATATAATATTGCTCCCCTAAATCCTTCTGGATACTGCTCTTTGAATGCTCACATGTAGGTGACACATGAGAAGAAAGACAAGTGATGCTTCTCTCATCTGCCTTGGTCTGAAAGTCTCTGCTAGACCTTGATCCTCTTCATGGCTTGGATGTAAATATCAACCACCTCCACCATCTTCAGGTTTAGCTGATGTCCTGCTAATTCACTTTCAGAAATAATTGGAGTCCACACCCAAATACCATTGAGTTCCAGCTCTGGGGCTTCCCATTGCCTAAGCAGGATCCCAGCTTGAGGTATATCAACTCTTCATTTCTCTGCCTCAATTCAATTAGAGAACTGAATTCCCTTCTTGAGGCTCATGCTGTTCATGTGTAGTACAGCCAAGTGTTCCTACTACAAGGTATCACTGTCATTAGAGATAAGGAAGAAGAAAGAAATTATATCCTCCCTAGCTGTACACTCTAAGAGACACAAGAAAGAAGGCAAAGGACAAGCTCTCAAGTGCTGGGTACTTCTGTAGCTAACTCTTTTCAATTACCTCCATGGTTCAAGTACTAGCCTGCTAAGCTTCCCTGTTTTGAAACTCAAACTACCTCTTATTCAGGTAAGGAATAGATAAAAAGGTAGCAGGTTGATAGCTTTTGCCAGTCCTACATGAAGTTCTCTGACCCTTTCAAATTTAAATGAGGCACTCCAAATTCACACCCTCTGCAATCTATGTAAAGAGAGCCACTCAAGATGGTCATGTAAGGTCTATCTCTGTTACTTACCCTTCATATCCCATAATTTTATTAATCAAACTAGGGACTCAAAAGACCTGAAGAATCTTCTACTATACACTCCCTTCATTTAAGTACAATGTGTTATAACTGGGTTACTTAAAAGTGTATTAAATAGTTTATCATATGTATTGAATTTCCTTAACCACCCACAAGTGATAATTAACCTTAGGAAAAGAGATGGAGAAGAAAAAGAAAGGGTGATGGTCTATATTTCTGAAGCACTCAGAGGTTCCCAATAGTGAGGTAGACATTTCCAAGCTGAAAATATACTACTAGAAGCCCAGATGTCTTTCACCGTCATATTTTTCCAAGACATTCAACACACTTCAACTCATAAAAAAAATATAAATAAGGATTCTGCCTTCCTGGCAACAATAACAAACAAAAAAGTTTAATAACTTTAAGTACTAGCAATAACATTGTGGTCTCATCATTCACTAATTACATATTCTGGAATGGCAACAGGCAAGAAGGAAGTCCTGGCAGGTCAACAGAAATCCCAGTTCCGTCATCTTAATCTAATGAGGTTTGCATACCAATTGCCTTCACGGAATGTCAAACAGGTCTTTTTTTTTTTTTTAACCCCCAGGGTTCTCCATGGCAGATATTCCTTGAAATATTAGCCTCCTGTAACTTAACTTATTTCACCCACTTCTTCCCCGATTATCTCATTCCCTATGAAAAAGTCATTTTCTGCTAAAAATAAACACATTTCCTCCACTGGTTACTCATAATTTTGGCCCAAGAAGTGCCATAGTACAGGAAGAAGCAAAGACGTATGTTGCTTCTAGTGAGCTGAGAGAAGATTTAAAATCATCCTCCATCATTCATGGCTCCGAGTAAAGGAAAAACACCTGGATAGGAAGCAACTTCCTTTGGTTCATGGGATGCCCAAGTTGGCATCAAACACAACAAAAATTGAACTCACCATTTAACCGCCTTACATTACATTCTTAATGTCTTTACCAACAGCTACCTTCGGTGACCCATGGTCACAAAATTTTTAATGCGTTTTTTTACTTTCTCTTTTTCACTAACATTTTCTGCTATGGATGTCCTTTACTGGTTAATGCCTTGCATGCAGGTCCCATCCTATCTTGAGGTATCACTGATGTATTAATGTCTGTCTACACAAGAAAGCTAACCGATGAACCAACACTATGTGGGATTGGGTTAATTTAGTGTTTAATGAATAGTGGAATGATAGTGTAACCCCTACTTGTGGAAATTCCCTTCCTAAGTAGAAGGAACATTGATATAAAGGGTAGTATGTTTGTAGCACTCTTGGGCTATAGGCCCCCTACTCAACATTCACAGGTTTGCAGGTGAACAGAGGGTGGGGAGTCAGGGAGCTGGCTACTCCTAGGCTTCCTTTATGTATCCCTACTACATCTCATGGCATCACATCCCTGATGTTATGGTCCTCCTGGAGAACAAAGGCTCAGGAGCTTACCTTTAGTAGCCAACCAGTAGACACTATTACTGAGAAAGGCTTATTGAGATGGCATTATCCTCAGAGACAGGGGGCAAACACTAACATAATTACACACAGTGCCAGTAGGAAGAATGAGCATGCATTGAACATATATGTATTGGAAGTAGAGAGGCCCCATTCATTCCTTTCTGCATCCTATTCCTAACTCTAGACATTTTTCTCAACCATGTCCCAGGAGCCTTCTCACCCTAGAAGCTGCCTTCCCCACCATGTTCCAGAAGCTTTGCCACCCTGGAAGATCCCTCCATCACTGCAGTGTTCTCGTGCACCTATGGCACCTTACTCTGATTGGTCATTTCCTCTCAGAAACTCCATTTTAAAGAAGTCCCCTCAAGCCAGCCACATTCACTCCTTCATTCCTCTCTGGGTCCTGCACTTTCTTTCCTTCATCATCTCTCCCTCCCCGAACTTTTCAGTTTCCTTTCTTGTGTTGTCTTCAACTAGGAAGATATAAGTTCCTGGAGGTTAGGAATTATCTTTACTGTAGTTTCCCTTTTTGTATTCAGAGCTCTTAAACAGTGCCTGGCATTACTGTAAGGGCTTAAGAAATACTCACTGATGTGCTAATTAGACTCGGGTATGGAATCTGTGTGGTCAAGGTGATATACCCCTTGGGTACCACGGAGCCCTGACAGTCTTTCCTTGGGATGACCCCAATAAATGCAGCATCCTGAATGACTCAGTCAATCATACATCCTTCTTGATCCTTCTTTTCTCCATGGCTCTATTCCCAAATGCCAGGGATGACTCCCTTTTGAATCCATAATTGGCTCTTTTCTCTGTTGCATTCTCCGACTCTTGACTCTATCTCTCTGCTCCCTATGGATGTGATGAATGAGAAACTACCTAGCATGATGCTAAACTGAAGGGCTATGGGAAGGAGAGGGAAATCCTACCTCTGTCCCTTACCTCTCTTATTGTTGCTGCTACTTGGTCATTTTGGTCATGTCCTTCATGACCCCATGAAGGCAAGTTTTCTGGCCAAAGATACAGGAATGGTTGGTCATTCCCTTCGCCAGCTCATTTTATAGACAAGAAAACTGAGGCTAACATGGATAAGTGACTTGCCCAGGGTCACACAGCCAGGAAGTGTCTGAGGCCAGATTTGAACTTGGAAAGATGAGTCTGACTTCAGGCCCAGTACACTATCCAGTGTACCACTTAGCTACCCTTACAGCTCTTCAGCAAAGAACATATCCACAAAGCTACCTGCCACCTGACTTCACTCTCAGGAATGGTAAGCTTCCTTTTCTAGGAGCCACCATACCTGTAGCTAATCCTTATCCCACCAATGGTTATGCTGACCTTACAATATCATAAAGGAAACTTTTTACTTTACAAAAGGCTAATGGGTCATAGAGATATCTTTGCACTTCATTTAACATATAAATACTTCTATAATTATATCAACTAGGTCGGGGAGCCAATTCTACCTCCCCCTGCCCCACATTACACATTACAAAGTGAAAAACTTTCTGCCTACACACTGAGGTAACAGTTCTCTTTAAAGCACATTATAACAGACTTAGCCTCCCTTTAGGTCTAACAGTAGCCCCTTTAAGGTTATCCTGAGCACAATTTTGCACAATACAGGCCTTTCAAACAGAAAATAGCTACCTGTATCCAATGTTGTTCAGGCTGTTGAACTCA
The DNA here is from genome assembly GCA_028658325.1 of Potorous gilbertii. Classification (NCBI taxonomy): domain Eukaryota; kingdom Metazoa; phylum Chordata; class Mammalia; order Diprotodontia; family Potoroidae; genus Potorous; species Potorous gilbertii. The sequence goes on from CM053774.1 coordinate 115,390,005, forward strand.
AACCAAAGTTCCAAAAACTTTTCAAAAAAACTATCCATTACCATGTTGGACAATGCATGAGGGAATGACAATCTTTCTAGCCTCTGAAATTAACTTGATGAACACAGAAATACTTCTAGTCTTCAAGTACATCCTGTCAATTCCTGTTTTGTGATATCTCTGAGATTGAGATGATCTTTTTTTCAGTCACCATTCACTAACTTCAGGCCTTTAACACCTTATTATGAAATACGCCAACAGCTTTTTTGCCTATCTTTCCACCCCTGCTCCCTCTCGTTTTCAAAAGAATCTAATGACTATCTTGAAAAATCTTAAAACTTTTTTAAAAATTTCCACCATATTACCTAAATTATTTGTTCAGTACCATATTAATTTCCAAAAAAAATTTCAAAGAGCTTTAAAAAATAGCAAACATCTGGAGGAATAAAAGGTCAACCTTCATCAGGAAAATAATGAAAAAGTAGTAAGCAAGAGGTTCCAACAACACTTGATCTCAAATTATACAATAAAGCAATAATCACCAAAATGATTTGGTAATGGTGAAACAAATTAGAAAAGCTGATTAATAAAATATACTAGGTATACTATACAGAAGAAAATGAACCTAGCATCAATGTTCAATATGCTGTCACAACTATTGGAGTGAGGACTCACAATTCAACAAAAAATACTGAGAAAACTGGAAAGCAGTTTGGCAGAAATTAAGTTTAAACCATCATTTCATACTCTATACCACAATAAATTTCCAATGTACATAAGACCTAGTTATAAAAGGTCACATCAGATATTAATTATAGGATCAAAGAAGAAAACATTTTATAGCTATGGATAGGTAAAAAGTTCACAACTATTACTTAGTGCCTTGCATATAGCAGGCACTTAATAAATGTTAGTTGACTGACTAACCAGACAAGAATTAGAGAGGATCATTGAAAAACTTATGAACAAATTCATTACATAAAATTTAAAGGTTTTATATAAAATATGCAGTTAAATGAAAGGGAAACAGTCAACTGAAAGAGAAATCCTTACATTAAGTTTTGCTGGCAATGGTACAGTATCCAAGACAAACAAGGATGGAGATGAAAGAACTGATTTAAATGTGTAAGGATAACAGCCCTTCCCATATGTACATATGTACTTACATACAAACACATAAATATACATAGAATCAAAGGATAGGAAGAGACAATTCTCAAAGGAAGAAATCCAACGTAAGATATGAATAAATATTGAAAACCAATAATAATTAGGTAAATGCAAATTAAAACTGAGTTTCCACCTGACACACATAAAATTTATAAAGATAAAAAAAGAGGAAAGACAATTGTTGGAGGAACTGTGGGAAGACAGTGGCACATTGCTGCAATGTTGACAAAGTTGTGAATAGAGCTAGTCATTCTAAAAAGTAATTTGGATTGTCACTAACCTATGAATACCCTTTGACTGAGTGATAGCACTTCTAGACCTATATGCCAAAGGAGTCAAAGAAAGAGAGGAGGGGAGAATCATGAGAACCAAAAAATTTATAGCTGCTCTTTTTGTTTTAGCAAAGAATGAGGAAAAGGGGGCGGGGTGGGGGGACAGCTAAGTGGCAGTAGATAGAACACTGGGTCTGGAGTCAGGAAAACTCCTTCTCCTGAGTTCAAATCTAGGTCACAGACATTTACTATCCATGTTGCCATGGGCAACTTACTTAATCCTGCCCGCCTCAGTTTCCTCATCTGTAAAATGAGATGGAAAAGAAAATGGCAAACCACTTCAGGACTTTATCAAGAACATCCCAAATAGGGTCACAGAGTCAGATACGACTGAAAAATGACTGAAAAACAAAAAAACAAAAATAAAGGAAATGTCCATTAATTGCGGAATGGTAAGAACAAATTACAATATATAAACATAAATGCGTTGTAAGAATGGAAAAAGGGGTGGTTTTAGAGAAACCTGAGAAGATCTGATGAAATGAAAAACAGTTTAGCAAGCAACTGGAAAAAAATATTTTGTACATTTACACCAACACTGCAATGAAAAGCAACTTTGAAAGACTTAACAAAACTGACCACTGCAATGACAATCATGGATCCCCACAAATGGCGATGAAGCATTATACCCCTCTCTTGACAGACTCAAGTTGCAAAACAAGACCTACATTTTTTAATGTGGCTCACACATACATTTTATTTAGTTTTACTTTGCTTGACTAAGATTATTTGTTTTAAGAATCAAGCTTTTATTTTTTAATTGGGGGAAGAGGTTTGGGAAAGAGAGAAGGGAACTAGGAATAGCGTTCCTAAAAAAAAGAAGAAAGGAAAGGAGGGTGGCTGAAGCATTTGTTTCAATTCACAGAAAAGAACAGAAGAAATATGGAAATAAACTGTCAAACTGGACAGTTTTGAAAGTAATATGAATTTATATACTCAAAAAAACTCCAGCAATAAACTGTAGGCATACAGTATTAATCATTCCATAAAGAATTTGTGTGTGTGTTACATGGAAATATTTTTGTGTCCACTAAATTTGCATTTAAAAAAAGAAATGTAGTTAATATAAAAACAAAAGATAGTCATGAAAAGGTATTATTTTTTAAATGTTTACATGAGTCAAGGGACTATAGTGGTCAGATCAAAATAGAATAAACTGAGTTTCAAATGAGTCTTTCATTTTGGGTGTTAAGCTGCTGTTTATGTATTCTCATGTCAGAGGTACTTTTTTAAAGTGTGAAATGCATGTTAAAAGCCTTAAGTCTTTTTTGTGTGAAAAGCTTTCTAACTACATCTCTCCCATTTCCTATCATGGCAATTGAAAACTGGTGAAAGTATTTCAGTCGTTGTTATTAAATTTCCTTTTTATAGAGTCAGTCCACTGGGTCGTGATATTTTGGGATTTTGATTCTGTCATTCAATGTTTTAGCTATCCCTCCCAGTTCCATCTCATCATCTGCGAGTTTGATGCCAGTTATTCTGTCAGCCAAGCCATCCCTGAGTGTCCCATTATCCCATAACACCAGTATATAAATTTCAGAGCCAAGTGATTGAAAAGGGGACTTGGTCTATTCACTCTTCAATCCATCATTCAAATAGCTGTCCAAGTGTTTTTCCTAAAGTAAAAGTCTGACAATGTCACTTCTCTTTTCAATAAACTCCAGGGGTTTTCTATTTCTTCTAGGATCAAGTAGAATTTCCCTTGTTTGGCTTTTAAAGCCCCTCAAAACCTGACCCTAACTTGCCTTTCCAATCTTGTTATTTTCCTTTCTGTACTCTATGGTTTGCCCAAGTTGGTCTTGCATTTGCTCACGCACAATACTCCTCTCATATCTGCATCTGTGAAGGGGTTGTCCCTAATTCTTAGAAGGCATTTTCCTCTCTTTCAGACCTGCCTCAGTTCCCTAATCTGCAAATTAGAATAATAATGGCATCTGCCTCCCAGGGTTGTTGTAAGGCTCAATGGAGATAATTGCTGTAAAGTGCTTAACACAGTACTGGCACATAGTCAAAACTCTGCTCAAGCACCAACTTCTAGAGGGTACTTCTCTTGATTCCCCCAAACGCTAGTACCCTTCCTCTGTTAAAAAAAAAGTTACTTTGCATTTATTTTGTATTTATATTTAATGGGGAAGGACATATGCAACATGGAGCATGTGTTCGTTGTGGAAGGATTTAGGGATGACATAACAAATTATTGGTCCCTGTAATGGCAGTGGGAGTAAGGAACTTCATCAAAGAAGATTGGCTGTTAGCCAAGAACTATTCAGTAAACATTAAAAGGAAAGAAAAGGTCTTCTTTTTATCTTCCTTCTTTCTCTGGAACACGACCTGGAAACTCGCTGTGGCACTTCCAGAGTTCACTACCCCAGCATTTCTTTCCCTGAGAATAAGTAACCAAACAGCAATCCTGAGAGAGGTGTTCCCAGCCTTGGAGACAACTTTGTAAGTTCTAGATATTGGGAGCTCCTGGTTGTCTCAGCCAGAGATGAGTGGCAGCAGGAGGAATTTTCAGGAGCTACTATGTGCTCTTTTGGAGATGACCACCACTATGAAAATAAGCCCAAATCAGGTCCCTGAACATAGGAAAGCGAAGGTGAAGATGAAATGGAGATTCAGGCATCCTACAAAAATGTTTCACATCTTTATCAACCTTGAGGAATAGCTGTTGTTGTCATCCTTCGTTCTCAAAGAGGACCAAAATGACATTACCATGATAAAGTGAAGTTTCAGTGTGTTCAACTGTGGCTGATCAGACCAATATGAGCTTTCAATGCTCTACAACAGATTGAGCACAGATAGTTCATGTGAATATTTGGAGTGGGTACTCTAAATCTGTGCAACCTACATTTACTTTGTACTGTCTCAATTCTGCTTTGCTCATAGAGTACAGCACCCTTTCTGAGAGAGGCACACCATGCTGAATGGTCAAAGTGTCTCCCATGTCACACAATCAAATCCATAGTTCTTGAGAATGTCCTTGTATCATTTCTTCTGATTACCATGTGATCGCCTGCACCATATGAGTTCTCCATAAAATAGTCTTTTTGGCATTTTGCATTCAAACGATGTGTCCAGCCCATCAGAGTTGTGCTCTCGGAAGCATAGTTTGAATGGTTGACAGTTCAGCTCGAGTAAGGACTTCAGTATCTGGTACCTTATCCTGCCTGATCCTCAAAATCTTCCTAAGACAGTTCAAATAGAAGAGATTCTGTTTCCTGGCATGGTGCTAATAGACCATCCAGGTTTTGCAGATATACGACAATGAGGTCAGCACAACAGCACCGTAGACTTTCAGTTTGGTAGTCAGTCTAACACCTCTTCTCTCTCATATTTTCCTTCAGAACCTCCCAAACACTGAGCTACCTCTGGCAATGTACCTATCAAGTAGGTTCACTTACCAAGGTAAGTGAACTTATCCACAGCATTCAAAACTTCAGCAAACTACTAGAAAATGCTGGAAGAAGCCCACAATTACTGATTAAGTCTATTCTTTTAGCAGCTCCTTTTCTGGTGCTGACTCATAGTCCTTGGATCCAACAAAGTATCTGATTTTAGATTAAAAATTCATTTTTTTAATCTTGAATGTTAGTTGATATGCACAAAATCCATTGCACTGACAACTATAGAGATAGCAATACCTGTTGAGTAAATTCAATGTGCTGTCAATCTTCACAGTTTATTGTTCAGATCCTATGGTGGGAAGACAAAATTTTCTAATATATGATGGAGGCAAAATCAATAAGAATTTAACTTTGCTTCCACATCAACTCCAGTGATAGCAGTCAAGAATGAGAGAGCAAGACATAATATTTGGATAGCGAGAGGATAGGGCAGGGAAAGACAGGAAAATAGAGAGAAATAGAGACAGGGAGGGCAAGGTACAAAAATAGATGGAGACAAAAGAAGAGAGCCAGGGAAACCCAGAGAGGGGAGAGTATTCAGCAGGAAATGGTGGTCAGCAGGAAATAAAGTGCTACAGGGAGAACACGACAAAGGGATGAGAAAGCACAATGACAGATTTGGTTGCTTCCAGTCCTATGTAAGTGTATCCCTATAACTCTTTATTCAGAGGTCCACTGATGCTCTTTTCTCATCTCAAATAAAGTTAGGTGTTGATCACTTCTTACAAAACTGTTTATTTTTTTATTAGAAGCCATGCTGCATGAAAAATGGAACAGTAAGCCAACATGAGAAGTGGCAGAAGGTCCTGTGATTCCCCAAGAAAGGCAAGAGTAGACTCAGAAAAGTGGCAGACTACACAGGTGATAACATCCTACTTTCTTAAAAGAAATTCAACTCAAGTCATAGAAAAGGGATAAATGTCAGCAAATCAATATGTCAGCAATCAGCTGGAAAAAATCAGTTTGATAAAATATTAAATTAGATGCCTTCAACTTGCATAATGCCTGAAACCAATTCTGTGTGGGGAAAGGGATGAGATTACAAGCTGATCTTTGTTAGGGCAGTAAACTTTTAAGGGACTCTTATTCAAGAAAAACAAACAAGCAAACAATGTCTCCAGGATTCACGATATGAACTTTGAAAGGAAATTACTTAAGAAAGTTAAACTGCTTGGCCTTAATATCAATTTCACAGAGCTATCTTTACTTACACACAAAGTGAAGGGAATTATTTCCTTTCTTAGATGCATTTGAAAAGAGACAATTTTCATTTTTTTAAAAAAAGTAGTGATAAATGAAAAGCAAACTAGCTGTATTGGAAGGTAATGACTGTCTCAATCTTTTCTTTCATACTCATTTTCCCACAGGAAGGAAAAGATTAAAGGAAGGGCTCCTTTAAGCAGTACAAAAGGACCCTACACTGACCCCAATCTTAGATGGAAGGCTTTCTAAGGAATAATGCCACAAAGACTGTGAAAGCCCAAGTAAAGCCCCAACCGGGCATTTTAGAGAAGTTTCATTCAGAGTTCCCCATTGACTGCTCCAGCCTCTCCTAAGGAATTCAAAATAATTCACTGCCAACCATAATACTGAATTAACAACTGAGATGAAAAGAGGTGATCAAGCTACTTGGCATCTATTTAGTGCTTTGCTAAAATGTTAAGGGGGTTAATCTTCTACAAGGCCAGTTGTATGCTTTCACAAAGAAAATGGAAAAGGAGTCACAAACCTTTCCATGACTCAATGCAAAACTCTTGGCTTCTTCTTAACCACAAAGATTCTCTCTAAAGTTTGCAGACTTCAGTCTTTCCTTTCCCCTTGAATTCTGAAGTCAATGAAGGAATAATGTCATTGCTTCTCCAGAACATAGCTTCCCAAGATAATGATGGTGTCTTCTAGACCAGCGTCTAGAAGTTAAGCTCCAGAATTTGAATGATCTCTATTCTCCTCCTCTAGCTTTTAAAAAATAAATGCACTTGTCAAAATGAGGCAGATCGTGTGATGCTAAATGTCCAACTCTTCTAACCCTAAAATCTTAAAAAAATAAGGGAATTATGCACCAGATATTTAGTAATTCAAGCTGAATCCATAAAAAGACACACAGTTAAAAACCTCAAGGGGAAAATAGATAGATTAGATAGATAGATGCATAGATAAAATTAAAAAAATAAAACCCAAGGAAAAAAATCAGAGAACTGTGAAACTAAGAAGACATACCAACTGTTGCCACCAATCACCTGGCATAAGCAACCAGAACTGGTGCTTTAGGGATTGACCACAGGAGTCATTGCCAAACATCACGCCCACACCACCTTAAAGATTTGACCTGACCTGGTCCACCACCACACTTTAGCCTACAACAAAGAGCAGAAACTAATTCTGCTGAGGGCTGTAATGACACCCAGATAGGGGTCAGTACTCTGCCCACAGAGTTTAATCTGGGTGAAGACAAATACAGAGTCCCACATACCAACTTGTGGATACCTGCCCTGGGGGAAGGGAGGGCTCTGTCAATCAAGAAACGGGTGGGATTGAATAGGATGAAGGGAAACTAGAGACTGCTGGATAAGAAGGTAAGCTCATTGGCCTAAAGACTGTAGATTCTAGTCTCCCTCCTTTTTTAAAATAAGGATATTTTCTAGTCCTATGCCAACTACCTTCCTTATTTTCCACAATCTTTCCCATATCTCTGAGAGTGACTTGGCAATAGCATCTGCCAGTTTTTTAATGCACAAGAATGGAGTTCATCTAGGCCAGCTGACTTGAATCTATCCATCAAGAATGACTAGTAGTTTATCCAGGAAAAGGAAAAAGGGGGAAAGGTGACTAGTACCTCACTTACTTCCTTCATTTATTTTGAATGTTGATTTCATATTACTAGGGTTTTTTCTTCTCCCAACAACAAACATCACTCCTCCCCATCTCTGAGAAGACAAAGAATTAAAAAAGGAGACCACTTCTGAAAAACTAAGCAACATATAAAAAAAACCTCACAATATATCACAGTATTCCTCTTCCATGGTCACTTACTTCTCCAAAGAAATAGGGGAAGGTGATTACTCAAATCATAATTTCATAGCATTTCTGTCCTTTCCATTTATATTGTTATAGTCATTGTATAGGTTATTTTCCTGGTTCTCCCTCCCTCATTTTGCATCAGTTATATAAATCATCTTATGTTTCTCTTTATTTATCATATTTATCATTTCCATAGTGCAGCAACATTTCACAAAATTCCAGTATCACAATTAGTTCACTTTTGTTTTGAATTTTTGTTAGTACAACTAGGGCTACTGTAAATATTTTGGTGTATGTGAGATCTTTGTTTTCATCATTGAAATCCTTAAAACCATATGCCTAGAAGAAGAATCTGAATGAAAAGGTATGAGCATTTTGGTCATTTTCCTCACATAATTCCAAATTGCTTCCCAAAAGGGTGGAACCTAATTTATAATTCCACTCACAGTACAATAATGTGTCCTATTTTTCCATAATCTCCCCAGTACTATTTATCTCTTTTGTCATATTTGTCAATTTGCAGGTATGAAGTGAAACCTTTATTTATTTTTCTTTCTATTTCTCTTATTAGTGATTCAGGGTATTCTTTCATCTGGCTCTTAATAGTTTAGAAGTCTTCTTTTGAGAACTCTTTATTCATATCTTTTGCCTACTTTGCCCATCCTATGAAGAAAAGCTTTGAAGACTTTATATATTTGTTAGTTGCCTACATAGCTTGAGTCTCAGACTCATATGCTGTTGTGCAGTTTTGTACAATTCATTAGGGCAAAGGTTTTCATTGTCAGAGAAAAAGAAACAAAATAAGAGCTAATCAGCTTTGACTTTCCTTGCTCCTTCTCGGCTGTTATCATCTTGTCCACAGCAAGTATAAACCCCATCCCTTCTCTGATCTTTCTTTGCCTCCTGTGGATTAAAAAAAAATTGTCTCTATGTAATAAAAACAACAAAAGAATACCAAACAAAAGAAAAAAGTACTTGAGACTGAGGAGGGGAAAGGCTATATTTTTTCCTCTTTTGACATGAGTAATTCCCTTTTTATTTTTTGCATGGTTCTACAATGATTTTATTATAAATAGATTCACTTAGAATAAACACACATTGCATGCTATTCTATGTGCAAACTTGCTTTAATAATAGAAGTGGGAAATGGAACCATGAGCAGAAGCATCGTTAAACATCAGATGACAACAGGGCAGCAGGCATCTGGTTCACAAGGTGAACAAGCCCAAGAGAACTAGCTCGCAGACATTTGATCAAAGCAAAGCCAGAGGAGGCCGGTACCTCACACTTAGTAATACCCCTTTTATAATGAGCTTCCATTTCAGTATGAATGGATAGTACCAATTAGCCCCTATGTTATATCTTCTTTTATGTCAGCTAATGGATTAGGTCAATCAAAAGAGTTTCCCTTGTCTTAAACCTGCAAGGCCAATGACTGACTAATAGATTGGAAAGCTTCTATCCTTTACCTTAGACCACAATTACCTGCTCCCAAAGTCAACTACTCCCCAGGTGAAAACTGGCAGGAAAACTATCCTAACCTTTGCCTCTTTTCAAGTCAGTTTACTTTATCCTTAGAAAGGATTGAGAGCTTCTTTGGAACATGGTTGGTTCAAGGACCTTACCACCTGAGTACAAAACAACTATAAGGAGCTCCAGGATATCTCTGCTGTTTTGTTGTTGGAAAATGGTGAGCAACTCGGGGACATTTCACTCAACTGAATAAACCCCATGAGCACTGACAAATACTCATCTCTGATGATCATTCTTCACCTGTTCCAGCTAAGTAAATCTTTGGCTAATTGTTAAATGACCTATGAGTATTTGAATAGAAACTACTAGGAGGCTGATCTGAGTCACTGACTTGCTGACACTATTAGCACTGTATACCATAAGCATCTGTGAGGAAATCTATAGGTATAGTAATGAATAGAAATAGCTAGTTATTCCTTTGTTCTATCTCTCCTGGTATCAGAACTGAGGAAACTTAGGAACTTCTCAGTTACTGAGAAACTCTTTAAATCAGTGTGGGGGGATAGAGAAGGCCAAGGTGAGTTTCCTCACCTCTTCAACATTTAGACATTTGTTGTTGTTTCAGCGAGCAAAACCATTTATTCCTGTTATTTTCTTTCAGTTCAAAGTCTAACTTGAGTCCATGATGCAAGTATTTTTGTTTGGGAAAAACAAGTTTTAGATCCCATGAGAGAGTCTGTTTTATGACCTCCATTAACTATTGTGGGAAGGTTGTGTTAACATCTGTCCTTAGAGAGAGTGTGTTTATTTCTTTTAGATCTAACAGCTATTGCATATTGTTTTTTAATGGAATGAATTCATTGTTTGTCTATCCTCACCTTTCCGGGCTATCTCTGGCTTTCTGATCTTGTATCAGAATTTTTTTTCTCAATTCAGTTGAAGATTCCCCCTGGCTCCTGCAGAGAGGCTAAATACCTTTCCAATTCCACTTACTGACAACCACCATCACCATCACTGACATGACTGAGGCTTATGATCCTTCCTTATTTTCCTCACTGGGCTTTGAAGGAAACAGGTCTGCTTAAATAAATTGCAATAAAGGATTCCAGCACGGGTCTCATTTAGTATTCTTTTAAGATGTAACAGATATGAGAGCATACTTTAAAGAAAAACACAGTTACATCCAAATATTGTTTTATTTTTATTCAACGCATGAATGAAAGTGAGAAAATGTTTCTTTTTATATCTGAGTGCATAAGAGTGAAAAAATAACTTGCATGTTATCAAATATGATGAATGGAAGGTTCCTACAAATCTTATGATATGGTAGAAATTCTTAAATTTCATTTTCTTCTTTATTACCTATAAGGTTATTCAATGAATTAAGGAAAATTAATACAAAGTTAACAGCGACTTTGGAATCTTTGCATAGCTAAAACATAGGTTCTCTCCTCTAAGAGTGAATGAATGATGAGCAGAACCAGGAGAACATTGTACACAATAATAGAAATATTGTAGGATGATCTGCTGTTAATAACTTAGCTATCCTCAGCAATACAATGATCCATGACACCTCTGAAGGACTTTTGGTGAAAGGTGATATCCATTTCCAGAGAAAGAACTAGTGGAGCTTGAATGCAGAGCAAAGATTTTGTTTCTTTACTTTCTTAATTTTGGGGGGTGGGTTTGTTTGTGTTTTCTTTCACAATATGACTTACTGTGATAGATGTGTTTTGCATGACTACACAGGTATAACCTATGTCAAATTGCTTGCCTTCTCAATGGAGGGGGATGAGAGGGAGGGACAGAATTTGGAAGTCAATTTTAAAAAATGTTTTAAAAAAACGTTAAAATTGTTTCTATGTGTTATTGGGGGGGGGAATAAAATACTATTTTAAAAAGTGAATTAATGAATGAATAATAAAACAGGAATTTGTTAAGTGCTTACTCTATGCCAAGCATTTGGGATAACTAAAAAAAAGTCAGCCATCATTCTCAAGAAGCTTACATTCTAAAGGGGAAAGAACAAAGATAAGAATGTTTTGGGTAGGAGAAGCACTTTAGACAGAGAATTTACAGGAGTGCCGAAATAAAAAAAAATGATTTTTTATCATGTTTCCAAATGATGGTGGATGTCAAGGAGTTGGAGAGCCCCATGGCTTAAGATCCAAAAGATAAAGGGATTAAATCCAAAGCATGGTTTCTGGTTCAGGCAGCAAGAAGACAGACAGGGAATAGAGAGTAAAGTGAACCATGGCCCGGGTCTGCCTATTTCAAGTTGGCCCAGGTGAACTCACCAAACAAAATGATTGTTTAAATTGTTCATTAATAATTGTATGTATAGAAAAATTTACAAAACAATTTCTGTGTAAGGAAAAATGCTGTCAGCTTAAAATTAAATGGGAATTAAATATCCCTTTATTTCAAAAAAAAATCATATTTCTCTAAAATATAGGAATTAGAAAACTGATTTTCTATTTAAAATCTTGGATTTACATTTAAAAGCTTTTATAAATTTATGAATATTTTCTCTCCCTGTGGAGAAGAAACCATCGATCATCTAGAGAATAAATTAAAAACCAGGTAGCACACATAAAAGTAGGATTTTCAATCTAAGTGTAAAAGGATGATTTATATAATATGTAAATAATCAATTTTAGTGATTTGTGCCTTAGAAATTGGAAGCCAACAGCTATAACCTATACAAATTATTATGTTCCTGTCATTGCCTTTCTGATTCATTGTAATGCTTTTTGGAATTGAGTCTTTTTCTTTTCCCTTGTTCCCTTTCTCCTTCCTCCAGTCCTGACCAGCAGCAGCTATAATAGACCCAGCTTTCAGAAATGTCTGAGACAAAATCCTAATTACAGATTAACTGTGTTACTTAGTAACATAACACTTCTTTGTCTTGATTACTCATGGATTGAGATATATGGAACCAAAGTTAAGGTTAAAAAAGATATTGAATTCCAATTAACATATGACGGTGCTATCAAAATGTGAAAATAATTCAGTACTTTAAGATAGAAATAACCACAACATAAATTGTGCTATGAAACCAAGCACAAGTCATGGGCAGGGGGAGCATGGGGGAGAGAATGGGAGGCAGGAGTGTTTCACTGACATTGAACTTCCTGAAATCTACAGTGGTGAATTGGAGCTATTCTAATATTTACTTGCTCAATTGTCTACTGTGAACTTTAAATGGAGATGTCGTTAAATCATGTTTCAGTTGTGTCTGAGTCTCCACAACTCCATTTGGGGTTTATCTTGGAAAAGATACTGGAGTGTTTTTGCCATTTCTTTCTCCAGCTCATTTTTCAGTTGAGGAAACTGAGGCAACAGGGTTGTACCGCTAATAAGTGTTTGAGGTCAGCTTTATACTTGTGAAGATGGGTCTTTCTGACTCCAGGCCCACATTCTATCCATTGTGTCACCTTCCATAAATGGAGATAGACTCCTTTCGTACTCAGTATTGTTCTTCAAGACTGAATATTAAGATGTAAGAATAGAGTTAAGTACTGAACCTGTAATTTCATTGACATAAGGAGCTTCCCAGTGAGGAAATGCCTTCTACCAAGGCAGGATGGCATCTTCTCTGCAAATTAGTCTAAACTCTGAAGCACTGAGACAGAGAGCATTTTGTTAGCCTCCCAAAGCCAGTACAAATCATAGGCAATAATTGAACCCAAGCCTTCCTGACTTTATAGATAACTCTCTCCTATGCCATGCTTCCTTTCATTGTTAGGATGAACAACTGAATAATTGTCAAAGCCTCTACTCTATTTACAAGTCTTGGAATTATTGTTCAGATTAAACATAAAATACCTTAAACAAGGTAATGGTTCCAAAAGTTGGAGGTGAGGAGGGGAAGCATTCCAGGTGTAGGTCATGGAGATAGTCTTACATATTGCTGTTAGTTCCCTATATATCCTGGAAATCGGACCCTTTTCAGAAATGTCTTATTCAAAGATCTTTTTTCTAAATCAAGATTTTCCTTTTTTCATATTTCTTCTCTTGATTTTGTTCACAGAAGGAACGGACTGGACTTCAGTATTAATCTAGATCACCTTATATAGAAAGGTCCTTACACATGTAATTTGAACTCTCTGGGCATCAGTCTTCTCATTTTAAAGTGAGGATTAAAATAATACCTGCAACCCATACTACACAATTCCACTAAAGTAAATGTACCTCTGTAAAAGACAATTAAGGGGAGAGGAGACAGAGCCAAGATAGTGGCATAGAAGCTGGGACCAGCTAGAGCTCTCCCCTGAAACCCCTTCAAAAACCTGTAAAAATGAGGTTAAACAAATTCTAGAGCAGCAGAAGCCATAAAAGGACAGACTAAAGCAAATTTCCAACCCAATTCAATCTGGAAGATCACCAGGAAGCCTCTATCATACCGGGCTGGGAGCAGAGTGCAGTTTGCTAGGCACAGACCAAGCTGGAGCAAACCTTAGGGTACTGAATCCCTGGCAGCTGCTGTGGTTTCCAGACATCTCAACCCACAAATGCCAAAGATAGCTTTGAAGGTCAATGGGAAAGGTCTCTCACCTGGTTGAGAAGGGAGTGTGGTCTTGGTCTGGCCCCAGCCTCAGTCCCATGGTGGCTGCAGCCACTGCTGAAGTACAGGCTGCATCTGGAGCCCTACACTTAAGAAAGAGCTCAAAAGTCAAGTAACTGGCTGGGGAAATGAACAAACATAGGAGGTGGGTGGGAAGAAACACTATAATTTCTTACTTTCTCAGTGAAGAGGTATTTTCTAACATCACTGGTGACAAGGAAGATCAAAACGTACAACCAGAAGAAGGCAACAAAATCAAAGCTCCTGCATCTAAAGCCTCTGAGAAAAACATGAATTGGTCTCAGACCATGGAAGAGCTCAAAAAGGATTTTGAAAATCAAGTAAGAGAAGTAGAGGAAAGATTGGGAAGAGAAATGAGAGTAATGCAAGAAAATCATGAAAAATAAGTCAACATCTTGCTAAAGGAAACCCAAAAAATGCCGAAGAAAATAAGACATTTAAAATTAGACTAACCCAAGTGGCAAATGAGGTCCAAAAAGTCAATGAGAAGAAGAGTGTCTAAAAAAGCAGAGTGAGGAAAATGGAAAAAGGGGTCCAAAAGCTCACTGAAGGAAATAATTCCTTCAAAATTAGAATGGAGCAGATGGAAGTAATGACTTTATGAGAAATCAATACATTACAAAACAAAATAAAAAAATGAAAAAAATACATGACAATGTGAAGTATCTCATTGGAAAAACAGCTGACCCGGAAAATACATCCAGGAGAGATATTAAACATTATTTACATGAAAGTCATGATCAAAAAAGAGTCTAGACATTATCTTTCAAGAAAGTATAAAGGAAAACTGCCCTGATATTCTAGAACCAGAGGGTAAAATAGAAATGGAAAGAATCTACCGAAAAGGAAAACTCCTAGGAAAATTCTGAGGAGTAGAGTACTCAAGTTCCAGAGTACTGAGGTCAAGAAGAAAGTATCATAATCAGCCAGAAAAAAGCAATTCAAATATTGTGGAAACACAAACAGGATAACACAAAGATTCAGCAGCTAAGGGATCTTGGAGGGCTTGGAATACGATATTGCAGAAGTGAAAGGAGATAGGATTAAAACCAAGAATCACTGACCCAGCAAAACTAAGTATCATACTTCAAGGGAAAAAATGGAACTTCAATGAGAAAGTGGAGAAGGAGATAAGACAGCGGAGATAATAGAAGGGATGGCAGATTGGGGGAAGGGATAATCAGAAGCAAACACTTTAGTAGAGGGACAGGTCAAAGGAGAGAAAAGAATAAATGTAAGGCAGACAGGATAGAGGGAAATATAGCTAACCTTTCACAACATGACTGCTATAGAAGTGTTTTGCATGACTATACATGTATAACCTATATTGAATTGCTTGCTTTCTTAATAAGGGTAGGTGGAGAGGGGGGAAGGAAGGAAATGTGGAACTCAAACTTTAAAAATTAATGTTAAAATTGTTTTTACATGTAACCAGGAAACAAGATATATAGACAATGAGGTATAAAAATCAATCTATAGGAAATTAGAAGGGAAGTGGATAAGGGGTGGGAGGGTGATACAAGGGAGGGCAGTTAGGGGGAAAGGGTAATCAGAATACATACTATATTGGGGTGGGGGAGGGGTAAGATAGGGAGAAAATTAGAAATTAAAAATTTTGTGGAAGTGAATGTTGAAAACTGAAATTTTTTTTTAAAAAAAGAAATGACTAATGGACAGATTTCTGAAAAACCTGGAAAGACTTATATCAACTGTTGCTGAGTGATTTAGTATGCCAGGATTATTTCTGATAGACTTAACCCTTCACAGAAATGCAAAGACCTAAAATATTTCCAAAGGACTCATGATGCAAAATGCCATCCACATCCAGAGAAAGAATTGCCGAGTCAGAATGCAGAATGAAGCAGAATATTTCCTGCTTTGTTATGCTTTGTTTTTCTCATGGTTTCTCCTATTTGTTTTAATTTTCTATACGACATGACTAATGTGAAAATATGTTTAATAGGAATGTATATGGTGAGCCCATATAAGATTGCATGGCATTTTGGGGAGGGAGGGTGAGAAAATTCGGAGCTTATGGAAATGATTGTTGAAAATTGAAAACTAATTAATAAATTTGAAAACACTAAAGACAATTAACAACAAAACATTTAAAACAGTAATTTTTTTAAATAAGATGGAGGGTGGGGTACTTATGAAGTTCCTTTCATAGACTTATAAATACTTCTATAGGTCTTTTTAATTTTTTTATCCCAAACCTATGGTACCATATCAGCACTGATTAATTTAATATTATCTCCCCTAGATATTGATTGGGAAGACCATCGACTTAATACTTCAATTTTTGACTATAATAAATGTAATTTTGCTTGAATAAGATCAGTCATAAAGACTGAAGAACTTTATCTATTCGACACCCATCCGAGAGGGCAATAGTATCCTTTAAATCCAAGAGAGACTTTATAAGCAGATGAAGAAACGACAAGGCCGCCTCAAAGATTATTATTCTAAAAAAGAAAAAGGAAGTGAGGAGAACTAAGTATTTTCTACTACAATTTTCCCAGGTTCATTTAATAATTAGTTACCAAAATGTATTTGTGTAAAATGAAATTCAATTTATAGATACCTTAAATCCTTGAACATTTCAAACTGAAGCATTGTCATCACCATCACCACTATCATCCTTAAGATAAAATTTATTTTTCTTTGTGTACTTGATGTACATTTCTTTTCAATTACTACATATCACATACACTTTTTAACATGCAATGGACCACAGAGAATAGGAGAGAACCAGAATATAGGAGAATGAAGGAGGCCTCAAGAGATACCTACCTAATTACTCCTCCATCAGACTGGGCATAGATTATGGTATCCTTCCCAAACCATGGCATAAGATGTCTAGTAAAAAATAGGATGGGTTTTGCAAAAGAAATCCTACCCAAGTAGATACTGAGTGCTCCCCAGAGGAGAAATGATGAAACCAGAAAGGGTAGTGATGCACATGAGAAAGGAGGCAAGCAAAAAGTGAAGCCACTTAGTGGAGGGTGTTTGTTGATTTTAATTTAAAAAATTTCCAATTCATGAAAATTTAGAAATATATACCAAGAAATAAAAAGATCTCCCAAACCTCTGGAACTAATCAGGTTTCCTACACAAATACCTTCTACTAACCATCACTAGGAGGATAAAAATAGATGTTTCTGGGAGGGGAAATAAGCACACTCTTTATAATGTTCTTTACATGACTGCGCTTGGCAAACACAAAATGGAAATGTACTTAATATAGTATCTTAATAAAAATAGAGTATTCCTCCTAAATAAAGGCGCTTAACATGAATGAATCTAAACTGTCTTGCCTCAAAGTATTACACTGGGGAAAATGTGTAAGAGATGAGAGGATGTATTTTATTTTCAATTATATTAAAAAGAGCATATAAACATATATATTTTATGGCTAAATATCCCAAATTAAAAATATTCTTATAATTAATAACAAAAACACTCTCCAAAATAAATACACTAGCCTAAATTTTCTGAATTTACTAGAGGATAAATTGTTATGAATTTATATATAAATTGATACCCTGAAGCTAATAACTCAAACATAACAAATACCTATAAATACTTTAGTGATTGCCTGGCAAGAAACATTGAGCTTGCATATAACAAGGAGAAGGATATGACAAAATAACTAAATAAACAGATGTGCATAGAGAAATAAAAGATGTATGGGCAGAATATGACAAGAGTAATTAAAATCTATATGTTAAAAGGTAATGTATACTTTATATTTTATTCATTTTTTAAACAATTTTGAGCTCCAAAATTCTTTCCTTTTTTCTAGTCCATTCCCAACCCATTAAGAAGGCAAGCAATGTGATATCCATTGTACATGGGAAGTCATGCAAAATATACTTTTATTTTAGCTATGTTTCGAAGAAGATAATGATAATTAAAAAGTTTTTAAAGTATATTTCAATGTTCATCAGGTAGTGATCTCTCTGGATGTAGAGATCATTTTACATCACAGGTCCTTTGGAATTATGTTGAATCACTATATCGAACAGAGTGGCTAAATCTTTCACAGTTGATTATCATTACAATACCACCGTCACTTTATATAATGTTTTCCTGGTTCTGCTCACTTTGAATCAGTTTATATAAGTCTCAGGTTTTTATGACATCATCTCCTTTATCTTTCCTTATAGCAAAAAAGTATTTCATCATAATCATATACCACAACTTGTTCAGTCATTCCCCGATTGATGGGCATCCCCTCAATTTCCAATTCTTTGCCACCACAAAAAGAGCTGCTATAAATATTTTCCTTTTTTTTTTACAAATACGTCCTTTTCCTTTTCCTTTCACCTTTTGGGGATGCAGACATAGTAGCAGTACTGGTGGGTTGAAGGATTTGCACAGTTTTATAGCTCTTTGGGCATAGTTCTAAACTATTCTGCACATTAGTTGGACCAGATTACAACTCCACCAACAACAGCACATTAGTATTCCTCCTTTTCCATACCTTCTCCAACATTGTCATTTATCTCTTTTGTCATGTTAGCCAGTCTGATAGCTGTGAAGTGGTACCTCAAAGTTATCACTTTGCATTTCTCTAATTATTAGTAATTTAGAGTATTTTTCTATGACTATTGATAGCTTTGATTGCTTTTTCTGAAAACTGCTAATTTATATCTTTCGACTATATGGCAATTGGGGAATGGCTTATTTTTATAAATTTTGTTTCGTTTCCTATATATTTAAGAAACAAGGTCTTTATGAGAGAAACTTGCTGTAAATCTTTCCCTTTCTGCTTTCCTTCTAATTTGGGATACGTTGGTTTTATTGAGAAAAATCTTTAATATAATCAAAAGCATCCATTTTGCTTCTCTATCTTCTCCATCTCTTGTTTGGTCATCAATTCTTCCCTTATCCATCGATATGACTGGTAAAATTTCCCATGCTTTTCTAAATTGCTTATAATACCATGTTTTATGTCTAAATCATGTACCCATTTTGATCTTATCTTGGTATATGATGTGAGACATTGGTCCATGTCTAGTTCCTGCCAAATTGTTTTCCAGTTTCCCCAGCATATTTTGTGGAAAGTGAGTTCTTGCTTCAAAAGCTTAGGTCTTTGGGTTTATCAAACACAGGTAACTAAATTCATTTCTCATTGTAGATTGTATACCTAATCGATTCCCCTAATCATTCACTCTATTTCTTATCTAGTATAAAAATGTTTCCACGATTGGTACTTTGTAGCTGGTTGACAAGAAGTGCTTGACCTGGCTTCAGGAATTTTCTTTCTGAGTTCAAATTTTCCCTCAGACACTTACTATCTATTTGTGTGACCCTGGACAAGTCACTTAACCCTGTTTGCCTCAGTTTCTTCATCTGTAAAATGAGTTGGAGAAGGAAAAGGCAAACCACCCCAGTATATTTGCCAAGAAAATCCCAAATGAGGTGATGAAGAGTTGAATATCACTGAAAAATAACTAAGCAACAATTGCTGGGCCACTTTCCTTCACTTTTTTCACTGATTCCCTTAATATTCTTCACCTTTTTCTTCCAGATGAACTGTGTTACTATTTCTTCTAGCTGTATAGAATAATTATTGATAGTTTCTTTTTATAGCATTGAATAAGTAAATTAATCCGTGTAGAACTGTCATTTTATTATATTGGCTTGACCTAACCACGAGCAATTAATATTTCTTGAATTGCTGATCTCTCTCTATTTGTGAGAAAAAGTGTCTCGTGATTTTGTTTATATGATTCCTGGATGTGTCTTGGCAGGTAGACTCCCAAGTATTTTATACTGTCTGCAGTTATTTCAAGTGGAATTCTTCTGGTTATGTCTTCTTCCTGAGTTTTGTTGGCAATATATAGAAATGCTGGCAATTTATATGGGTATGTTACATATTCTGAAACTTTGCTAAAGATGTTTATTGTTTCAACTAGTTTTTAATGGATTCCCTTGAGTTCTCTAAGTACACCATTATATTATCTGCAAGAAGTGAGTTTTGTTTCCTTGTTGCCAATTCTTACTCCTTCAACTTCTTTTTCTTGTCTTTCTGTTATAGTTAGTATTTCTAGTACAATATTGAATAATATTAGTGATGATGAACATCCTTGCTTTCCTCTTTATCCTGTTGGGAAGATTTTTCAGTTTATCCATGAATAGCTGAGTGGCACAGTGTACCAGACTTGGAGTCAGAAAAATCAACAGAAAAATCACAGTGAGGTGACCCGGAGCTAAAAGCCCTTTATGTCTTTTCAGTGTCTCTATGCAGGGGACAGGTAGCATCTATATCAGGCATTATTCTTTTAAGATTTAACTGGCACCACAGGACAAGAAAGAAAACAGTATATTTGGATTTGAGCTTGATTTGTGTTTGTCAAATATTTGAGCGTCCTTTAGAGGTCTAGAGAATATTTCTTTGGTTTGCTGAATGTGTGAGTGGGTAGGGTTGTGAAGCTGGGAAAGTGATTTTATCAAGCGCTCTCTGTTTACTTATAATGAAGTGAGTTGGAACCTGGTCCTGGCAGAAATCTTTGTTATATTGGCCTGATAAATGAGTTTTTAGAAGACTTTCTTACATATGCTCTCTGCCCCTGCTCAGACTTATGGGCTTATAATGAACAGCCATTAACTAAGGTGGACTACATTTTCAGAAGGGAAAGTCTTTTGGGTTTTTTGTTTTGTTTTGGGTTTGTTTCATGGGGTTTTTTTTTAGTAGCAAAGTCTTTTAAGCCACCCAAATATCTAGGTTTTTAGAATCAATTCGGAGTAGCTGTTAATCTTCTCTTGTCTCTTTCCCTGCTTCTCTGGAATAGTATTGCCTTGAAAAATAAACAAAGAGGAAGCAAGATTTATTGACTAGGAGGATACCAGGTCCATGGGAAGGAGGAAAGAATGCTAAGCAAATTAAAAGAGTCAGTGTCAGGTTTATAAAATGTATATCGTATCTAATGCCTTCTTACAAATTGAATTTCATAACATTTTTACCTTGACTGTTATGTATGGGGGAAGGGGAGGTTCAGATTTGTATTCAGGCTTCTGACATTACTTTGTCACACATCTTTCACAAAGGCAGAAGTTACAGAATAGAGCACACCTCCTAGGAAACAAATGTGTATTTAGAATTTTTATCTTCCCTCAGAATGGGAAAAGTTTTATGGTCAGAATACAATTGGTGAGCATATTCAACTGTATTAAAAATTTTCTAAAAGCAAAAGAAAGAAACTCACCAATCCTTGGATAATTTTTTTATGTTTAAATGCTTTTTGGAACTAAGTTAAATCCTATCTGCTCTCCCTCATTTGCTGAAGAAATGATTTATATGTTTTTCTTTGATCTAATCTTTCCCTCGTGTGTCCAAGGTACCTTTTATTTCTGGAGAAAAAAATAATCATGGTACTTTGTATACTAAAGCTACACAGTGTGATGTTTCAAATACGTTTGACAAAATAGATTTGGAAAAGGATTCTTTATAAAATTGCATGTGTGCCTTAGAAAGACTTTGACAGCTGAGATTTAAAATGTTTCAGCTATGATATTGACATTGGAAAGCATGTGCTCTTAATGCCCAATCAATTTGAGCCTGTGCTAATATTGAAAATGAAGTCCTTATAACAAATAACATTTTGTTTAAACTTTGACAATATTTAAAAAAAAATTTGCCTTCTAATTCTAAATTATAATTTAGAACAAAAATACAAAATACAAAACACCCAAACTTTGAAAAGAATATTATTCCACTTGAAATTTTAACCTCTTTGAGCAGCTTATATTCAGGGTATCTGTAATCAATTGATAAGTATTTATTAAGTGTCTATACTATACAAAGCATTGTAATAGGCTCCAAAGAAGCAAAGACAAAGAATGAAACAATCCTTACTCACAAAAAGCCTGCACATCAAAAACAAAGCTCATTTTCTTGTTTCTAAAATCCTCTTTTCTTCCCCTCTCTACCTTCCAGGCTCATAGATTGGGCAGCTAGGGCGTGCAATGGATAGAGTGCCTGCCCTGGAATTGGGAAGACCTGAGTTCAAATTCATCCTGAGACACATACTAACTGTGTGACCCTGGGCAAATCACTGAACTCTGCCTCAGGTATTCATCTGTACAATGAGCTGGAGAAAGAAACAGCCGACCACTTCACTATCTTTGCCAAGAAAAACCCAAATGGAGGCCTGATGAAAAGTGATTCAACACAACTGAAATGACTGAACCTAGACTCACAAACTGTCATCTTCAGCCCTTCACTCGCATGCCCCATCTAGGAGAAAACAGTAGCCAACAATGTCAGATGCAGCAGGGAGGTCAAAACATGAGGACTGAGAAAAGACCATCCCATTGGGGGAATAAGAGATAATTTTAGAAAATGTGTGGTTCAATTTTGAGTCAGATTGCAAAGCAACAAGGAGGGTGTGAGCAGAGAAGATATGGAGGCAATGAGGGTGGCCTTTTTCTTTCTTCTTTTTTTTCTTATGAGTTTGAGAGAGAGGAGAGATACAGGAAAATAACTGAAAGGAATGGTAGAATATAATGGAGATTTCCTGGGGG
>CM053774.1:115413000-115455656 GCA_028658325.1 Potorous gilbertii
CAGGGCTTTCTGCAGCAGAAATCTCCTTCACTGTGTTGCTGCATGGCTTCCACTGTTCCAGAATTTGTCAGGAGTTCTTTTTACAGGAAATCTATGGGCTGTGGGTTCAGAGCTAGCAAATGTGAGTCTTTCTACTCCGCCATCTTGGCTCCGCCCCAATTTGCATCTCTCTAATCAGTAGTGATTTAGAGCACTTTTTCATGTGATTATAGATATCTTTAATTTCTTCCCCTGAAAATTCCTGTTCATATCCTTTGACCATTTATCAATTGGGGAATGACTTGCATGGTTATATATTTGAGTCAGTTCTCTATATGTTCTAGAACCCAATTTTCAAAAGTAGTCTATATAGTGTTGAAATTAACTGTTCTTTAAATGTTTGATAGAATTCACTTGTAAATCCATCCAGTCCTGGAGATTTTTTCCTAGGGAGTTCATTGATGGCTTGCTCAATTTCTCTTTCTGAGATGGGGTTAAGTATTCAACTTCCTCTTCTGTTAATCTGGGCAATTTGTATTTTTTAAAATACCCATCCATCTCATTTAGATTATCAGATTTGTGGGCATATAGTTGGGCAAAGTAAATTCTAATTATTGTTTTAATTTCCTCCTCATTGGGGGTGGGTTCACCCTTTTCATTTTTGATATTAGTAATTTGATTTTCATCTTTCTTTTTTTAATCAAATTGACCAAAATTTTATCAATTTTTTTAGTTTTTTAATAAAACCAATTATTGGTTTTATTTATTAAGTCAATAGTTTTCTTAATTTCAATTTTATTAATCTCCCCTTTGGTTTTCAGTATTTCTAATTTGATATTTACTTGGGGATTTTCAGTTTGTTCTTTTTCTGGCTTTTTCAGCTGCATGCCCAAGTCATTGATCCCCTCTTTCTCTATTTTATTCATGTAGGCATTCAAAGATATAAAACTTCCCCTAAGAGCTGCTTTTGCAGTATCCCATAAGATTGGGTAGCTTGTCTCATTATTGTCATTCTCTAGAATGAAGTTGTTGATTGTTTCTACGATTTCTTCTTTGACCCATTCCTTCTTTAGGATTAGATTATTTCGTTTCCAATTGATTTTTGGTTTTTTTTTTCCATGGCTTTTTATTACATATAATTTTTATTACATTATGATATGAAAAGGATGTATGGATTATCTCTGCCTTTCTGCACTGGATTGTGAGGTTTTTATGTGCTAGTATATGGTCAGTTTTTGTATATGTGCCATGTATTGCTGAGAAAAAGATATATTCCTTTCTATTCCCATTCAATTTTCTCCTAACCTCTTTTCTCCAATTTTTTCTTAACCTCTTTCTTGTTTATTTTGAGACTGGATTTATCAAGTTCAGAGAGGGAGAGTTTGAGGTCCCCAACTAGTATAGTTTTACTGTCAATTTCTTCCTTCAACTCCCCCTCCTCTCCTCTAAGAATTTGGATGCTATACCCCTTGGAGCATACATGTTTAGTAATAATACTGCTTCATTGTCTATGGTACCTTTTAGCAGGATATAGTTTCCATCCTTATCTCTTTTGATTAGGTCTATTTCTGCTTTCGCTTTGTCTGAGATTAGGATTCCTACTCCTGCTTTTCTTACATCAGCTGAAGCACAATATATTCTGCTCCAACCTTTGACCTTTATTCTTGTGTATCCCCCTGTTTCAAATGTGTTTCTTGTAAACAACGTATTGTTGGATTATGGCTTTTAATCCATTCTGCTGTCCATCTCCATTTTATAGGAGAGTTCATTCCATTCACATTCACGGTTATGATTACAATCTATGGATTTCACTCCATCCTCTTTCTCACCATTTGTGCTTTTAGTTCTCCTGTCTCCCATCTCCTCCTCAATAGTTTTCACTTTTCACCACCACCTCCTGCAGCCTTCCCTTCCTTCTTTTAGCCCCCCTCCCTTTTACTCCCTTTACCCTTACTGCTTCTTCCCTCCCTTTTAACTTCCCTTCCCTTTCTTCCCCCTTCCCCTCCTGCTGCCTATAGAGCTAGTTAGGATTATGTACTTAAATTTATTGTTCCCTCCTTGAACCAAATCAGAAGAAAGTACTTCTCAAACAATGCTCATCTCCCTCCCCTCTTTCCCTCTAGTATAATTTTGTACTTCTTCTTGTGATGTAATTTATCATTTTCTGCTTCCTCCTTTTCACACCTCCTGTTGCAATCCCTTATCATATTTAAATCATATTTTTAAGATGACATCATTTACTTTATATCCATTCCTTCTATGTATATCACTTTTATATTTCATAATAGATGCACAATTCTCAAGATTAACAGGTATCATTTTCCCTTATAGGGAGGTAAACAGTTTGCCCAAATTGAGTAACAAGTTTTTTTTGTTTGTTTTGTTTTTTCACCCCCATTTACCTTTTCATGCCTCTCTTGAGACCTACATTTGGAGATCAAATTTTCTATTAAGTTCTGGCATTTTTGTCAGGAAGGTCTGGAAATCCCTTACTTTGCTGAATGACCATCTCCTTGCCTGCAATGTTATGCTGAACTTTTCTGGGTAGTTGATCCTTGGTTGTAGTCCCAACTCCTTTGCCTTATGGAATATTGGATTCCAGTTCATTTGATCTTTTAGTGTAGAAGCTGCAATGTCCTGTGTGATCCTGACTGTAGCTCCTCAATAACTGAATAGCATTTTTTCTAGTTGCCTGTAGTATTTTCTCCTTCACTTGATAGTTCTGGAATTTGGCAATGATATTTCTTGGGGTTTTGAGTTTGGGATCCCTTTCAGGAGGTGAATGGTGGATTTTTTCAATGAGTATTTTGTCTTCTGGATCTAGAACTTCTGAGCAGTTTTCCTAGAAGATTTTGTCCAGACTCTTTTTTTCATCATGACTTTCTGGCAGGCCAATAATTCTTAAATTTTCTCTCCTGAATCTATTTTCCAGGTCAGTTGTTTTTCCAATTAGATATTTTACATTTTATTCTATCTTTTCATTCTTTAGATTTTGTTTGACTGATTCTAGCTGTCTCATTGAGTCATTAGTTTCTACTTGCCCAATTCTAATCTTTATCAAATTGTTTTCTTCAGTTAACTTTTACATCTCCTTTTCCATCTGTCTAATTTTTCCTTTTAAGGAGTTATTTTCTCCACTTAATTTTTGTACTTCCTTTTCCATTTGTTCCATTTTCCTCTTTAAAGAGATGTTCTCACCAGTGAATTCTTTTTTTATACTTTTAAAATCATTGGCCAGTTTTTCTTCTATTTCCCTCTTCAGCTGTTCCAGGAGAGCTGTTTCTGCATGTAAGCAATTCATAGTCCCTTCTGAATTTTCAGATGGAAGTACAGTCTCACTTCTGACCTCTTTGGTATTTGTGTTTTGGTCCTTGTCCCCATTGAAAGATTCTGTGGTTTTGGGGCCCTTCTTTTGCTTTTTCTTGTTCATGATGTTGATTGTGTGTTGTGGCTTCTGGTTCTTTCAGTTAGAAGCTGCAGAACTTGGTGTTGAGCTGACTTCTGTGAAAAAGTTAAGAGCAGGTGTTTGTTTTGTGTTTTCTGGATCAGTCCTGGGGTTTGCTTGTTAAGCATGGGGGAGGGGTGGTCTGGTCAAGGCAGATCACGTCAGCTGAACTGAGGCAAAAGCAAGCTCAGGGAATGATGATTACATCTGCCCTATTGTCTTCCCATTTCCCCTGGAGTGCTGAGTCATGCCTAGAGCCTAGTGGGAGTTTCCAACCCTTCTGGGTCTCCTCTCCTGGTACTGAGGCTTACCTGGGTCCTAGTGTGAGTTTCCTCTGTCCTGGGTCCCCTTCCCTTCTGGTTTGCCTCTGCCACAGTAGGAGGAACCACCTTAACTATTTTCCTTGCCTCAGATTTTATGAGACTATTTGCCCCCTCTGCTGCTTCCGCTGATCCAAGATTTATCTGGGGAAATATTTTGTGGCTCTTTCAAAGTCATCAAGGTGGGAGGAGAGAACATTTACTGATCACTCCACCATCCTGGCTCCTGAAAGTTCAAGTAGGTGACTTACAGACCTCTAATCCTTGGGCTGAAAGTCTCAGGAACTGCTGTGCTGATATCTAGTGCTCAGCAGCTCTTACTTGCTTGGCTCTGCTGGTCTCTCACCCTGGGCTGGCTGTCCACTGGTTCTGCCTGCTGCTGTCTCAAGTTTCCCGGGGCCTTCCCACTCTGCTGTGCTGGACGTGCTGAGCTATGCTCTGTGGGCTCACCCCTGTCGAACAGATCCTTCCCATGGATCTTTCAGTCTGTCCTGGGCTTTGAATCTGCCATACTCTGTCTCTTATTGGATTCTGCACCTCCAAAATTTGGTCAGATTCTCTTTTTAGAAGTATCTGAAGGAGTTTGTGTAAAAGCTTAGGTTAGTTGCTCTCACTCTGCCATCTTGGCTCTGCCCCCTGTTCTTGAGTTTTTACAAATCACTGTTACATTGGTGTTTTTGTAGTCAACAATTCTGTCTTTGATAATGGTTTAGTTATAGCATTATTCACTTGTTTAATCCCGAAGGGTATTTTGAAGTCTGTGTCTGTGGAGCAAGGATTTGTCATTTGTTAGTTTTTGAAAGGCAAAGAGTTTCAGATCTACAGTCTTAGCCACTAGGTCAAACTTTGTCTTTCATATTTGTTTGGTGCTAAATTTCTTCAATCTTCAGTTATGTGTGGTATACCTGTTCTGTCATTTTTTTGCATAATCTCCCTTGTTCAGTAAGTCCAGGCTCCTTGAAGGTAACATGAAAAGCCTTTTTCATCTCATGGAAATTTATCTTTATGATAAAAAATATTATTTGGAGTAAATGAGTAAAACAATATTACTGTACACCAAGGAAAGATAGTGACAGAAGAGTCTGATCTTGAATCTAGAAGTCAAATTGAAGCAATGGGTCTGAACAAATATATTGTAGATCTTCAGGAAAGATACATTAAGTTATCCATAAGAAAGTTGTGACTGGATACAACTAAAGATTGCCAGCATCCCGAAAGCAAAACTCTTTGTCGAGAATATATTGAAAGCAACCCACGCCTATGCAACACTAATCTTAACATGCAGTTTCAGATTTGTAAAATGGACCTTAACAGATTTGGAAAGTACCCTAACAACAACCAATACAATGTAAATGAAACACAGGGTTTATTACCCTAAGACAGCTATGGAAGGAATACTTTCTGGTAAAAAGGGAGGAAGCAAATTGTCAACATATTCTCTACAATAAGTAAGTTGAAAATGTACAGAAAAACTTTTGGAACTATCTGTGTAACTGCATCAAGAAATGGTAAAGTCTGACATTAGCTACATGCCAATAATTTTGTCTAATGCACCCAAAAACTATTTTCATGTAGATGGTGCCTATGATAACAACTATGATACAAGAGTAGAATTCAAAGGCCCCTTGAGGAAGATGTCCACATGAACTCATCCTCCTCCTCATTTTCCCTCCCCCCTTCTTCCTCCTGTGTCTCCATCTCTTTTTCTTTTCATTATGGTTATTATTTTCAAAGAAACATGTCCAAAAATTAATTGCGCACATTATTTCCCCTCTCACAGTTCCTATGACTGTCTACTTGATGATCCTTTTGAACACGATTGGCCCAAGCTCCCTGAACTACCAGGAATCAACTATTCTATGGATGAACAATGCCGTTTTGATTTTGGTGTTGGATACAAAATGTGTACTGCAGTAAGTCACCCAAAGTAATATTAAAACTTAAAAGACAAAATCTTTGCACCTAGTTCTGATTAGATGAGTTGTGCTAAATGAACATTCCTCATATGAATTGACTTCTACTATGTCAGAAAGTGATTGGACTCAGAACCACAGAGACTTAGAAAGAAAGGGAATGAAGAGGTAAAAAAAAAAACAAACAACATTTTTTTCCTGTATCAGACATCTCCGTGAGGAAGTCCAATTCTGTTTATTGCTTTTCTTCAAGTTTAAGAGAAGTGATAGACAGAACTACAGGAAAAGGGAGTAGTTAACCTTGATGGCTTCACATAGACTCCTTAAAATCCATCTTTCTTTTTTACATTTAAATCAGAACTTGGCCAGTTCCTTTATCTTATACTAGAATGTAGTCTTACCACAAATAATTGAAAAATATTCTACTTGCCTTTGTCTCAATCTTGTCAGGAAAGGAAGTTTCATGAGCAATGACAAGGTTGTTGGAGGAAAACTCCCAAGGGCAAGATATGGTAGTGAGGGAGATTTATCTTAAGGTTTGATGCTCTTGTTAACCAATGTGGGTAAATCTGCAGTTTATCTATAGAGTTGAGGAAAAGGTCATGTATATATGTGTGCATATATATGTACCTGCATTTGCATGTGTGTATAATGTATATGCACTTGTCTCTAATGTTTATATACAAATATATATTTATATGCATGTTTTCTGCTTATCAGTATAGCATTTAGGAATGGTACTCAATATATCTGGAATGAGAATACTTGAATTTGGTCTCTAGTTCTGATTTTTCCATACATGAGAATAGGCAATTAGCTTTATTTCTCTGAGCTTCATTTTCCTCATCTATAAATAATGTTTTTTACTATTGCATAGGATGACAGTGAGGAAAGACCTTTGTAAATAATGGAACATTTACAGGGTGTCCCAGAAATTCTAGCTCAATTTTAAGCTCTTCAGGAATAAAATTTGTAGTTTATCCTAGAAGAAATTGGGAACCACTGAAGATTTTTGAGCAGGGGAGGTCAGATATGTGCTTTAGGAAGATTGTTTTGGTACTTGTGGGGAAGATGGATTGGAGAGAGGAGAGACTGGAGAGACTTTAAGGTATTTAAAGCTTAAAACTGTGCTAAGACTTTTGGGACACCCTGTATAAATACACTTCTCTCTATATAGATCTAAAT
This sequence comes from Potorous gilbertii, assembly GCA_028658325.1. NCBI lineage: Eukaryota > Metazoa > Chordata > Mammalia > Diprotodontia > Potoroidae > Potorous > Potorous gilbertii. The sequence goes on from CM053774.1 coordinate 115,419,843, forward strand.
CAGTCAGTCTATCTGTCTGTCTATCTATCTATCTATCTATCTATCTTCTATAGAAGCCTGTGTTTGTGCATACATATATTTAAGTTGTTAAATACTAAATTCCATATTAGAAAATATGGTGGAAATAACTTCCTCACCTAAGAATTCCCTATATCATTAAAATCATAGTTAAGTTCCTATCTCTGTAGATACCTCTCAAATAATATACCTTTCAAATAGAATGGTTCCATTTTTGTTTCATTGAGCTGAATGAAAATACACATGATTACCGTTATATTTATTAATTTAGTTCATATTATTGGGATTCAGTGGAATCATTTTGACTGAAGTTTTTTCTTACCTAAAATTGACATGATAATAGTCACTGTCTCCTTCCTAGAGCTTAACATTGTAAATTTAACCATATTAAAAAAATAAGGACATAATGTTATAGATTTAGAGATGGAAAGGACCTTGAAAGCAAGCTCCTTGTTTTACTGATGAGCAAACAGAGGCCCAGGGATATGTAGTGACTTTTCTTCATATCAGTAGAGAAAGTAATTAAGCATGCTTAGTTGAGTAATCAGAAGATTAAAAACTGATTAACTTGACATTTATTTATTTAGCAGTTTATTAATATATCTTAGATAACCTAAAATTTATTTATTTGGGAGTTACATAAGTCATCATTCATTCTATGTAATAAACAAGAAAAACAGTATGAGGTAGATATGAAACACACTGTTGTTGAATCTTATATTGTTTATAATGTCATTTAAGCATGTTGCTCTATTTTGCAGTTCCGAACCTTTGACCCATGTAAACAGCTATGGTGTAGCCATCCTGATAATCCCTATTTCTGTAAGACTAAGAAAGGACCCCCACTTGATGGGACTGAGTGTGCCCCTGGGAAAGTGAGTTTATTATATATCTTTTAAACTTTAACCTTAAAATGTACTGGTGTGTGTGTTTGTATAAAGGCGAGTAACAAGTTATAGAGAATATTTCCCTTTCTTTTCCCTACTGTACTGGCAAGTCTACATAACCACTGGTGTTTCAGATTGCGATGCAATTAGACTTCATGTTAAAATTCAAAGTACTAACTCCTTCAGTGCAACTTGTGCCCTCTTAGTGAGTTTGAAATAACTTTCTGGGCTCTTCCTTCTGAAGGTTTCTAGGCATTGATTATTTGTAACCCTATGCAGAAGAAGTGCTAGCTTTATTGGGAAAGCTGCCTAAAGTGTCTTAAACCTTGAGGGGATTTAAGTTGGACTACTTAGACCATTCTGGTCGATGGGAAGACTATAGTACTAACAGAAATATATATACTCAAACAAACAAAAAGGCCATATTGAGGTCTCCATTTGCTAGACCTTATATATATTAGCAGTAAAATAATTTTGAGTCATTTTTCCAGTTGTGTCTTACTCTTTGAGACTGCGTTAGGGTTTTTGGTTTTTTGTGTTTTTTTTTTCATTTTTGTTTTTGTGGCAGAGATACTGGAGTGATTTGCCCTTTCATGCTCCAGCTCATTTTATAGCTGAGGAAATTGAGGCAAACAGAACTAAGTGACTCTCCCAGGGTCACATAGCTAGTAAGTGTGTGAGGTCAGATTTGAATTCATGAAGAGGAGTCTTTCTGACTCCAGACTTGGCATTCTATCTACTGCACCTCCTAGCTACTCCAATAAAATAATGTACATTGACAAGGAATGTTTTTTCCCTGATGACTTTGGTCTTGCTAAGGCACCTTCTTCACATCTCTTTCTTCACTTTACCAAACAAACTGCTTTACTTATAGCTCCACGAAGGTGTCAAAATGAATTCCCAGAACACAAGTTCACTCCCCTTCTCAGTAAACTCCAGTGGCTCCCCAATAGCTCTAGAATCGATTACAGATCACTTCCCAACTTGACTCCAATTTACCTTTCTAGCCTTATGATAGATTGCTTCCCTTGTTGTATTCTTGACCCAGGCAAACTGGCCTTACTCTGGCTTATACAAGACATTCCATCCCAAAATCTCTGTGACATCACCAGCAGTTCCCCAGGCCTGGCATTTATTCTTTTTTCACTTTGTTCTCTTCTGGGTTTATGTAAAATGTCACCTCCTACATGAGACCTTTAATGAACTGCTTATACTCCCTCCATTACCATGAATATATTTTCTATATACATGTATATGCATGTGTATTTCGTATTTGTGTACATATGTGTGTGCATATATAATACATAACATGTTACATATTATTTAAGATATAGTCAATATATAAATTATATCATTTTAATTTTTATTATTAATTATTATGTTGAATATATTAACAATATGACATATTATATAATATAACCCATCTCCTAGAACTTAACACAGTGTCTGGCACTTGGCTAGCACTTAATAAAAATTTACAGATGGATTGATTGAGAGCTCACAGCTCACATTTTATACCCATAGGCATCCTTTTCTTTTCCAAATTTATTTATTTATTCGTTTGTTTTCAATTTTCAACAATCACTTCCATAAGTTTTAAATTTTCTCCCCCTCCTTCCCCTCTCCTTCCCAAACATGGTGTGCAATATTATATGGGCTCTACACATATATTCCTATTAAATAAAAACATTTTCACATTAGTCCTATTGCATGGAAGAATGAAAATGAATGGGAGAAAGCATGAGTAAAACTAAACAAAAGCAAACATAACAAAAGAGGAAATAATCTGCTTCATTCTACGTTCCAACTCCATAGTTCTTTGGATGTGGATGGCATTTGCCTCAAAGAGTCCTTTGGGAATATTCTCCTGGTTCTCCTTCCACTCAGTATCAATTCATATTAGTCTTTTCAGGTTTTGCTGAAGTCTGCTTGTTCATCATTTCTTCTAACACAACAGTATTTTGTTACATTCATATACCACAACTTATTCAGCCATTCCCCACCTGATGGGCATTCCCTCGATTTCTAGGTTTTGGCCATCACAAAATGAAGTGCTATAAATATTTTTGAACATGTGGGTCCTTTTTCCATTTTTATGATCTCTTTGGGATATAGACCTAGAAGCTGTATTGTTGGGTCAAAAGGTATTCACATTTTTATGGCCCTTTAGGCATAATTCCAAATTGCTGTCCAGGATGGTTGGATCAGCTCACAGGTCCACCAACAATGAATTAGTGTTTCAACTTTCCCATGTCTTCTTCAACATTTATTATTTTCCTGTTTTTTCCTGTTAACCAATCTGATAGTTATGATATGGTACCTCAGAATTGTTTTGATTCACATCTTTCTAAACAACAATGTTTTAGAGCATTTTTTTTGGTATGACTATAGATAGCTTTAATTTCTTCCCCTGAAAACCGCCTGTTCATATCCTTTGATCATTTGTCAATTGAGAAATGACTTGTATTCTTGTAAATTTGACTCAGTTATATATATATGTATATACATATATATACATATATATATATGTATATATATATATATTTTAGAAACGAGGCCTTTATCACAGACACTAGTTGTAAAAATTCTTTCCCAGTTTTCTGCTTCCTTCCTAATCTTGGTTGCATTGGCTTTCTTTGTGCAAAACCTTTCCAATTTAATGTAATCAAAATTATCCATTTTGCATTTCCATTTTATCCATTTTCCATTCCAATTATCCATTTGCATTCTGTGTCTTGTTTGGTCATAAATTCCTCCATTCTCCATAAATTTGACAAACAAGCTGTTCCTTGCTCCCCTCATTTGTTTATAGTATGAATGTTTACACCTAGATCATGTACCCATTTGGACTTAATTCTGGTGTACCATGTCAGATATTGGCCTATATTCAGTTTCTGCCACACTATTTTCCAGTTTTCTCAGCATTTTTTGTCAAACAGTGAGTTCCTATCCCAGATTCAGGAGTCCCTGCTTCAAACAGTAGACTGCTATAGTCATTAACTACGGCATCATGGGTACCCAACCTATTCCTCTGATCTACCCCTATATTTCTTAGCCAATACTAAGTGGTTTTGATGATAGGCATCTTTATGTTTAAGAAAGACCAGCATTCCCAAGTCCAAACTTCAAAAATAAAAGAATTCAGAGTTGATGCTTTATTTTAAAATAAAAGCTTTCTGGTGGGATGTGTCTGACCAGGCAGCTCTCCTAGAAAACCTGAATGGAAATCCATCCTGTTCCAGTTCTTACCCATGGGGAGTTTGGCAGTTCATTTAATCTTTCTGAGACTAAGTCTTTTTACCTTCCTTATTAAGGTTGTTTTAAGACTCAAAAGAGATAATGTGTGAGAAAGTGCTTTGAAAATAAGTCTTTACAGATAGAATTTATTGTTGTTGTTATGGAAATCAATATATGCCGCTGCTACTATTATTTTAAAGGACGTAAATCTTGCCTTTGGGGGAGCTCCAAGACTGTGGTTGATGATATACATGAGAGAGGGTAGAATCAGGTTATCTCTTATTCGAGTGCCCTGGGTGACCCCACATTCTAGTTGGTCGTGATAGACTCCCACTTTAGTGTGTACTCGATGACTGCTAGAGTTGGGATAAGAGCATTCTCTGGAATCTCTTCTCACTGTTCCAGAAACTCATAAACAATTAAATCATAAATTCTCCTTTTTAGTGCTTTTATTCGCACTATATATAATTTTTTTTTAAAAAATAATCTCTTCATTCTTCTCTGGTTTTTCATGTTTGTGATTATTTAATTTTATTTAGGAAAGTAGTTATAAAACCTACATCTAAATTCCTTTTCTATAGCACAAATTTCAGCTTTTATATTACGTTTGGGAGGCTCATTTTAAATATGTCCTTAAACTGAGAAGTAGAGGACAGAACGCTTTTATCAATCAATGATCATAATAAATAATTATTGGCTAAGGGGCCATTACATTCCATGTATTTACATTCTGTTGGTGAGACAATATGTAACTATGTATATACAAGGGCACTCTCAAGGTCTCTCTGGAGAACTTTGGAACTGATTGTGAGACATGGGAAACAGTGGTACAAGACTGTCCCCCCATAGTGTGTCCATATCAAAGAAGATGCTGTACTCTATGAGCAAAGCAGAATTGTAGTAGCTCAAGGAAACTTGAGATGTGCAAATTTAGAGCCATCTCCACTTCCAGTGTTCATATGGACTATTTGTGCCCAATCTATGGTAGAGCACGCCAAGTTCATACTGGTCCAATCAGCCACAGTTGGACACACTGTACCTTGCCCCCAACATAGTGATGTCATTTTGGTCCTCTTTGAGAAAAAAGGACAACAGCTAAAGCACATACATACACACACACACACACACACACACACACACACACACACATTATTTAGTGTACCATATGCTATACAGCCAATGTGTCAGAGTAGGGACCTGAATCAGTTCTTCCTTTTCCCTCCAAGGTCATCACTGTATCCATACGTCATCTCTGTCTAAATACAGAGGACCATTGCCATCAATGCAAAGTGCTGCCAAAGTGATTTTCTGAAAGCACAGTTCTGACTGTGCTGTTCTCCTTTCCACCCCCATTAAATGTCAGTGGTTGCCTTTTATTTCTGGGATGAAAAATAAAACCCCATTTGGCATTTCAATCTCTTTACAACTTGGAGTCAGCCTAGCTCTCCAGGCTTTGTACTCATGGGTCCAGTCAGAGTGACTTTATCCCTTTATTCTTCACATACTACATTCCATCACTCATTTCTGTGTCTGCACTGACCACCTTCTGTTCCTGGAAGGTGCTCTCTCCTCATCAGTGCATTTTGAGATTCTTGCTTTCTGTCAGGACTCATATCAAGTGGTACTTTCTGCATAAGGCTTTCCCTGAGTGCTAATGCCTTCCCTGCCATGGTCACCTTAAATTTTCTCAGGGTATGTTTTGTGTCAACCTATATATGCATAGTCATGTGGCCCAGTGGATAGAGCACCAAACCTAGAGTCAAGAAGCCTAAAATCTAACCTCAGACACTTACTAGCAGTATGACCCTGGACAAGTCACTTAACCCTGTTTGCCTCCGTTTTCTCATCTGTAAAATGAGTTAGCAAGCCACATCAGTATCTTTGTCAAGAAAATCTCATATGGGGTCATGAAGAATCAGAGACAACTGAAGAACAATTATTCAACAACAGCAACCATAAATATATGCACCCATTGTCTCCCTGTTAGCATATAAACTCCTTGAAGGCAGGGATTGTTTCTGTTTTGTCTTTTTATCTCCAGCATTGGCATAGAGTGGGTACTTAAAAGACTGGCCGTTGATTGATATGCATCATATTCCAAATTCAACATGTGAATTATTTTCATATTATTAATTCAACAATATTAATTATGCTAATAATCTAATTCATATCTTGAATTTTTAAAGTGGTGCTACAAGGGTCACTGCATGTGGAAGAATGCCAATCAAGAGAAGCAGGATGGAAACTGGGGGTCCTGGACCAAATTTGGCTCCTGTTCTCGTACGTGTGGGACGGGTGTTCGCTTCAGGACACGTCAGTGCAATAACCCAATGTGAGTGAGAACATATTTTAGGGTAATTGTGTAACCATTGTTATCAGTAGCCTGGTTAACATGTTAAATTCGAACCCTAACCTCAGAGCCATTTCTATGGAGCAGCCAATTGGAAATTTGGGCAATTCCATGTGTATCTATACCATGAGTAAAAAAGTAAAGAAAAAATCCATTAAAATTTCCAATAAACTTTTCCAAATTTAAAATAGCAAGAAATAATCCTTACATAGGTAGCATTCCCCATGAGTTAACCTTTCTGATATGGTGCTTTTAATGCTCCTCCAGAAGGCAACTGCCCCTCCCAGGCTCCAGTGTTGACTTTGTGGTTCTGTTGATCTGTTCTTTGCCACAAGAGCCACATCTAGTGCTCTTCCTATCAGTAGCCAGCCAAAGCAAAGGCATTTACTAAAATGTCATAATGAAAACAGCAACTTGAAAAACATTTCCAATTGTTGTGGTTATGTAAATCAGTATATTCTACTGCTTTTATTATTTTAAAGGATATAAATGTTGCCTTTGGGGGAGCTCCAAGACTAGTTTATGATATAAATGAGAGAGGGTAGAATCATGGTGTTGCATTCTCCTCCTCATATATGCAACATTTGTAAGAGTGAGTGCAAACGAAGTATATGGTAGTGAAGTACAAGAAAGAAAAGTAGCCAAGGCTGCTCCCTCCTCTGCTATCTCCTGGGCCTAGAAGTCCTTTTGTTCCTGTGGAAGCTTCACAAAACTCCCCACTTCTTGCTTTGTCTCTTCTGGATGGATTGTTCACCTGGTATCCCAGAGCCTGCTCCTCTCCATGGTTTAGCACTTGTTTATCAGCTCTGTTCTTCTCTACCAGCTCTTTTCTTTTCTTCCAGAGAACCCACTCCTCTAACCTGCTTCTAACCTCAAGTGACTGCATCCCTGTATCAGTGTCTGTCAGGAGTCTTTGTGCCTTCTAAAGCTATGACTTAGATTCTCTTGAAGTGATTTTCTAAATGCTGGATGGGTGTTTCCCTTTGAAGAGTAGCTCTGTTGCTAGATGTTATGGCCAGTGGAGGGAAGGAGAACTAAAGGAGAAAAATCTCCCCTTCCTCTGGACAAAGTTGTTTTTATTTTTCAAAGTCTGGGTTATTTTTCTATTTGGGGTCTCTGAAACAGGCTGTCTTAAACTCCCTAATTTACTGTTATTTAAAAACCACCATAATATATGCCTATCTTCTACTAGCTAATTGGGAGCTGATCATTTAATTAAATGCAGGTCTTTACACACCATAAAGAATTGACAATTTTCCTATTTTTTGTCCTTTGTTCCAGTGTTAAGTTTTTTGTTTGTTTTGTTTTTGCAACTTATGGCTTCCTTGGGTGCTTCATTTCTTTCTTCCTTTCTTGTGTTTCTGCTGTCTGGATTGTTTGCAAAACAAATAATCTGCTCATGTTTGGTTTCCTTCATAGAAATGCTTCAGATGCCTCTCTCATTGTATGTACCTTTGTTTTTCATGATGATTAAGTTCAAGTTTATAAAATGTGTCATCTTGGGTGGCATTTTCAGCTCCTTTGCTCTTTGGAAAACCGTATTTCATTCTTTTTTTTTTCCTCATCGGTGCAGAATAGTTTTATGTTATTTGAATTTCCTTTTCTTTGGATTTAAAGGTTTTTCTCCTGTTTGTTTGCTCAGTTTGTTTTTTGTCCTTGGAATTGTTCAATTTAACCACTATTTGTTCTCTTTTTTTTTTAAGGTGGTCTATGGATTCATTTTGTCTTTTTACTTTCTAAGTTCAGAAGTATTAGATCTCTTCACATGAAGATGTTCAGGACTTTTTGACTTGCATTATTCCAGGAGAAATATAATCTTTCAACTGTCTCTCTGCATCCTATCATCATGACCAGTATTTTCTTTTAATTTACTTTTTGCTTCTCTTCTTTCAGATTGTTCTTCATTTTCATGTATTTACATTTCTGATCTTTTATCTTCTTCTTTATTTCTTTTGTGTAATTCACTGTGATGGATTCTATTTTTTCTATTCTGCCAATTTTTATTGGCCAGGCCATGAATTCTACCCTCACCATTCTTAATTCTCTTGAACCATTTGGGAAGAACATCCTGATGTGGCTCTGTACTCTCTTGGGATTCCACAGGATCCTCTACTTCACTGGACATTGATTCATTTTCCTTTTTATTTAATGACAGAGGTATTTGGACTTGTTTAGGTGAGTGGGAGTCCATATTTCCCTCTGATATTAATAGTTTCCCTGTTGGTTTATTTGGTCACATTCAAGGTTTTAAAATGAGTTTTCTTCCTCCTAAGATCTTTGGTCATTCCAGTCTTTTTTTTTATATTCCCTTATTATTCACTTTCTGATTCCTTTTTTTTTGATTGGCAGTTTTCCTTAGGGCTGGACCTCAAAGTTTTATCACCTCTTCTCACACTAGATCATTCACTTTCTTCTGGCTTCGATCTCTGCGCTAAGAGACTTCCCCTAGAAACAGAACCAACCCAGCTGGATACCAGTCCCCTTTCATTCAAGCCTGATGAAGTCCCCCACTCAAGCTAGGGCCCTTCCTTAGTTCCATCTGCCCCAAATAGGAAAATAACCCAGTCTTTGGAAAAAAAAAAAACTTTTGCCAGAGAAAGGAGGAATTTTTCTCCTTTCATCCCCTTCCCTCCACTGGCCATAACATCTAGTGAAAGAGCTACTCTCCAAAGGGAAACTTTGTCTGACTGATCCTTATTGCAGGATAGTAGGTTGCCATGTTCCTGCTCCCAGCAGAGCAAGCTTTTTACTTTGCTGTTTCTCTGCCTCCACCGAATAACATGTGTGCACATAGGGGAAAGAGGAGCACAATTTAGTTGCATTCCAAGCCCATGGATGTTGTAACTGCCCTACCAGGGAATGTGGGCTGCTGAGAGAGCAGTACTCAATGATCTTGTTAGAGAGTAGCCTCTTCTCTTGTTAGCTGATTGGATTGTTAACTTACAAGGATTCTTGGGGGCTTAAACTATTGAAATGACTGAAGTTGTTTTTTACCTGCTGTGCACAATTCCACTTTTCGAGAAGTTTGAATGGTCATGAGGATTAGCGAAATGTCTTGTCCTCTCTCTTGTCAGTTACATGACCAGAAACCTGATTAACACTTTTTTCACCCAACACCTGTTCTCTTATCATTATACCCTGGGAGTGTTGACACCTTGTCACCTTATGATTAGATTCTGAGCTATCTGTGACGACTTCAACCATAAGAGAAGGGAAGAAAATCCCTCACCTTCCTTTAGAGATATAATTTATGCATCTGTCTTTCCCCTTTTCCTCTCTACCTTAATTCTTTCTATTTTCTGTCACTTTCCTTAGTTGTGACTCTTTCCCAATGCTGCTTTATTTTTAATATCTCTGACACCCCAGAGTTTTAGGTAGTCTAGGAAGGCTTAGGGCAACTACCATCCTTGCATCTTGGCTCATCCTCTTGTCTATACTATCCCATCTTTCTTCTTGATACCTTTCTAAGAACTGAAGGAGGAAAGAGATAAGGACATAGGCTTACCTATCCTCATCTTTGCTCTCTAGAACAGCATCTTGCCCAGAAATGAAAAGGCAGTTTCCCAAAGTGTTTCTAAAAGAAAAAAAAAGGTTCTTATCTTTGAGTTGAACAGTTAAGAGGGCCGTTCGTTGCATGAGATTTTTAGGACTAAAAATTTTCTCCAATCTTTGCCATCAGGCATGAATTTGCTGATTGTGCTGATTACCTGTCTAGGGGGTGCCCATTGTAGATGGACTCTCTTGCTTCCTCAGAATAAGATCTGAGCAATACTTCCTTCATTAGGAAGGTGAGCTGTGATTATTGGGGGGCAGGTATCCCTTTTCTGGGCACACATGCTCATTTTTTTGTTTGTTTCTTTCCTTCTTCTTTGTGCCCATGTCATCAAAATGTATGTCTCAACTTTCCTCATTTTTATTGTGCCTTCCTCACTATGGCAAAAGGGTTTTTAAGCTAAGAATCTGATGTCAGTCTCTTGAAGCTGGCAGCCCAAAGCCTCTGGCATTGTGCCATTGGGCACTGTGTAAGGAAACTTCCCATCATAAACCAAGAGCCAAGAAACCTTTTTAAAGATTGTCTTTTCTTTAGGCCAATCAATGGTGGTCAAGATTGCCCTGGTGTTAATTTTGAGTACCAGCTTTGTAACACTGAAGAATGCTCGAAGCTCTTTGAGGATTTTCGAGCCCAGCAGTGCCAGCAGCGGAACTCCCACTTTGAACATCAGAACAGCAAACATCACTGGCTGCCCTTTGAGCATGCAGATGGTGAGTGGAGTCCTTTGTTGCTCATGTCTTACCAAGGACACTTCGAAATTTAAGTTCAAGATCTATTGGGCTTATTGAATTTGACTTGGTGACGCAGGAGGTTAGTGCTGGTCAGCTGGTCTGAGTCTTCACATGTGAGGACAAGTTGAAGCTAGTAAGTCAAAGCTGCCTTTTGTGCTGTGTAGGATGAATGTCCTGGGTATCCATTCAGGGTCCAAAACTCTTCTTTCTGGACACTAACTCTTGAGCATTTTGGATGATGGAGGATTTATCCAGAACATACCCCACCACCACCACTTTGTGAAACACAAGAGTTCTTAATGAATCAACTTTTGGAAATTTTTCTTATTCAGCAAAACATGTAAGTACATTGATGTAACATGGCAGCATGGAAAGAGGCTGTGAATCCAGTTGGCCTGGGTTCAAATCCCACATTTGATGCTTTCTACCTATATATGACCTTATACTAATCACATAATGCACCTCATAAGTAAAATGAAGCCTTTGGTCTATACATTACTGTCTACACTCCCTTCTACCTTTTCTCTATAATCTATGAAGAGAAAGGAAAAGAGAGGAGAGGAGAAGAAAGGAAAGGAAATGGGGGAAAATGAAAGGAAAAGAAGGAAATAGGGAAGGAAAGGGAAGGGAAAAGAAGGGAAGGAAATAGGGGATGGAAGAAGAAAAGGATAGGAAGGGAAAGGAAGGGAAGGAAAGGGAAGAAGAGAGGAGGGGAGATAAGGAAAAGAAAGAAGGGACCCCAGTGTACTGTTATTCTAGTAGTGATTATCAGGCGGATCAAGAGTGAAAGATTGCAACCCCGTCCTACTGAGTGCTGGACCTCAGCAACTCCTTGCCTCTATCATCTGTTGCTAAAGATGAAGCAAGAAGACACACCACCTTCTCTGACTGCTTCCCTGGCAGAAGGATAGAAATGGTCAAGCAGCAGCCAGCTCAGTTTTCAGGTTTGCAGGCAGGGAGTTCTGAATGTTTCCACCAGTATTTTCAGGTCTGCCAGGGTACATGGACAAGAGTGACAACAATGACCTTCTCCTTGCCCATCTGCTCCTCAGCTTTCCTATTTGGAAAGTCATAGCCTTCCTATTTGGAGTACCCCTCTATATCTCAGATAGGACCCCAGCTTCCTTTGGAATCATGAATTTAGGGAAGCTGGAGGAAAATTAGAGCAATTAATTCTACCCTAACCAAGTAAACCTACTTTTTCTCAGATCTTTTTATTTTTTTCTGATGAAAGTTGACATTTTGGAGTCCAGAAATTACATGACTCCAAGAGAAATAAGTTGTTGAAATGAACAAGTGTGCAGATCTCAGAGACAGCATTCAGTACACAACCTGCCATCTACAAAACCCTCAAAGAAGAAAACTAGGAAACTGGGAGGCTGTTTGCCTGAATGCAATTCAGTTCATCTACTCAGAGTCAGTTTTCTTCCCCGTCCCTTTCCTTTCCCCCCTCACCCTCCCCTGATGTTTTGATATTACTACTCTGGCAGAGTTAGAGAAAACCCAGCACTTTTATGGCTTCTTTAGAAGCAAGAATAAGATCATCTTCTCACATCTTAGTTGTGGATGTAATGGTCCAGATCTTAAAAGCACTTTAAAATTCACTTTTCCATTTCACCTCCATTCACAGAATATTTAATGTACTGATAAATGGATTGAATTTCTGCCTGAACAGTTGCTTCCATTTGATACGCAGCTAGGTGATGTAATACTCTTGGAGTCAGGAAGTCTTGAATTGAAATCTTGACTCAGATACTGAGTTTATGGCTCTGGGCAAATTGCTTAACCTTTTCTGTGTTTCAGTTTCCTCCTCTGCAAAGTGGGAATCATTGCAGTAATTGTCATGAAAATCAAATGAGATTAGATCTGTAAAGCACATTCTAAAACCTTAAAACCCTATATAAATGCTAACTATTTTTATTTACAGTAAATCAAAAACAATAACTGTGAGATTACAGCACAGTATAGCCTACCTCAGTGCCTATTTTAAAACAAATGAGACTTCCACTGTTGGAAGTGTATGACTTCATTAACAATATACTATGCTATCTGTCTCTAGGTGGTACAGTAGATAGAACCCTGGTCCTGGATTTAGGGGGACCTGAGTTCAAGTCTTGCCTCAGATACTTACTAGCTGTGTGACTTTGATCAAGGCACATTAACCTCTGTCTGCCTCAGTTCTCTTATTGGAAAAATAGAAATAGTAATAGCACCTACCTCCCAGGTTGGTTGAGGATCAAAGTGAGATACTATTTATCAGTGTTTAGCATTATGCCTAGCACATAATAGGGGCTTAATAAATGCTTCTTTCCTTCAATTCTCACTGTTAAGTTTCCTGTGCATAATTCATATAAAGATAGCTTTTATTAAGAACTCATGAGAGCCTAGATATTATGTTCAGAGACTCTCACGTGCCAAAGAAGTGGCAGCTCCATTGTATCAGTTAAAGCCAACTGGAATATGCCTCAAAAATCTATGTCAGGCTCTTATGCCTGAAGGGTTCAGATTTACACTTAAGATGCTAAGAATATGGATTTATTTCCTGTGCATTTCTTGTTTTTATTTATTTGTACAGACTCCCTTTTGACTTCAGGTGATTTTGCTGAAACTTTCTATTTTAAACCTAAAGTCAACTGTGCTATTTAAACCAACCCATAAAATGGAAAGGTTTGACAGTCTTCTCCACTCTTTGCAGCCAACAAAAGATGCCACCTTTACTGCCAATCCAAAGAGACAGGAGATGTTGCTTATATGAAACAGCTGGTGCATGATGGAACCCGTTGCTCTTACAAAGACCCATATAGCATATGCGTGCGAGGAGAATGTGTGGTACGTCCAAAGTGATTCCCAATTAATTGTTATGCATTGTGTCTTACTCTTTCAATTTTCCCTGTTATAAAATCTTGGGAGGATGGGCTGTGATAGATATGTTAGGAGGAAATCCTTTAGGTAATTCCTCAACTCTCCACTCCAAATGTTCATATGGACAATTCGTACCCAGCCTGTGAGAAAAACTTCCAAGTTCATATTGTCTGATCAGCTACAGTTGGACACACTATACCTTGACCCCAAAATAGTGATGTCATTTTGGTCCTCTTTGAGGACCAAAGGACAACAAGAATTATGGTAATGGCATAGTTTTGGAGGACTGTATTCTATTTCAATACCTAAGTCAAGTTGCATCTCTCGCTGCCCTTGTGAAGGACAGCAATATGTGACAACAGGAGCTACGGACATAGTAGCATACTGATGATGCTAATGACTGAGATACAGATCACTAAATTTGGAATCAGAGTGATTCCAAGACCAGAGTGAAGAATTCTGTCCCCAGGATGGGCAGTGCCTCATTTTCCTCATCTATAAAATAGAGATAATAGCACCTACCTCACAGGGTACTTTGTGGATAGCTAGTGGCCCAATGAATAGAATGCTAGACCAGTAGTCAGGAAGACTCAACTTCTTGAATTCAAATGTAACCCCAGACGCATATTAGTTTTGTGACCCTGAGATATACTGATATCTAGCACTATTACTATAGCTCTATGGCAGCTGGGCTGCACAGTGGATAGAGTGCCAAGCCTGGAGTCAGGAAGACCTGAGTTAAAATCCAACCTCAGACAATTACTAGCTGTGTAACCGACCCTGGGCAAGTCACTTAACCCTGTTTGCCTCAGTTTAAACGACAAACCACTCCAGTATCTTTGCCAAGAAAACTCCAAAATGGGTCACAAACAGTCAGACAGGACTGAAAAACTACTCAACAAAAATAATGAAGGATAGTTGGGAGGACCCAAAGAAGTAATATTCACTAAGCACTTTGCAAATCTTAAAGCAGTTTAGAAATTGCAACTCTTATTGTTCTTACTCTTACCTATGGGACTAAAGACACATCATTTATCCTCTGTGGGCCTCAGTTTATTCATGAAAAAGCCATATATACTAAGTGTGAAGCAAGAAGTATAAATTAATATAAACCAACGAGATGCAGAGTCCTACTGCAAAAGAGTTTATAGTCTAGTAAAGATAATTCCTTAATTTGATTCACAATCTGGACACATCTGGACAAATCAGTCCAGAAGGACAGGGAAGGAGAAAAGATTTAATTAGCTCAATTTTATGCTCATAGACATTTCTTTAAACAGAAAGGGGAAATGGAAGCCACGTTGTTCTGGGGAGGTTCAGCTCATATACATGGCTTCACTTGTCCTGTTTGGGCTGATCTCTGAAAGGTTCAGTCCTAACCTGGAAGCCTTTATGGTCATTTTTTCTGCAGAAAGTGGGCTGTGATAAAGAGATCGGTTCCAATAAGGTTGAAGATAAATGTGGAGTCTGTGGAGGAGATAATTCTCATTGTCGTACTGTGAAAGGAACGTTTACCAGAACTCCCAAGAAGCCTGGTAAGATCAGTGTTCATGTGCATTCATGGATGTTTAGGTCAATGCTGTTACATACAAATGAGAGATTTCCCAAATCCTTTCCTCTTCCCCTGCAAGTCACTCTGTCCCTGGAAGTCCAAAGTGTCCTATGTGTGTATACATGCACATGCATGTGCATATGCATGTGACTATATACATATGTGTTAAGTTTGTGGTTTAGTAGATGAACATGTCGTTATCTGTAATAAGATCTATTCATCTGGTTATTTCGGTGTAAGTATATTCTTAGAATATATATATATATATATATACATAAATTATTTTACTGAATCCATATATACCTCAAAACTTACAAAGAAAAAAATCATATGCAAATCAAATGATTGCAACTATTTAAAACTCTTCTTTGTAAACAGAAAAAAACAAGCAAGTAGAATATTGGATGACATAAATCTTTTATTTCGTAATTAGCTTTGGAATTTTTGATTAAGCTTGCCAAGACCTGACAAGGAATGCAAAATCTTGTTTCTGATTGTTCTGGTTTTATGTCCTGCGATCATTTGACTTTTTTTATTTTTATAGTGAACAGGTTTATTTCATTCCTGTGTCTTCTAAGAACCCAAAAGCCAGGATTTAAATACTTTTAAATGACTACCTTTAAATTAGGATTAAGGTTCCACTAAACAATTTGGTAGATGTCCTGCCTTAGGCACTCATTAGCTGAGTGACTTTGAGTGAGTTCTGTGCCTCAGTTTCCCTATATGTCAAATGGGGATAGTAACCCCTCACTCCTAGGGTTATTGTGAAGATTATATGAGGTTACATAGATAAAAAATGCTTTTCAAATCTGAAAGCACTCTTATTGGAAATTATTATTAAAGCTGTCAGTATTGTATAATCATGGAAGCAAGAGATTCTATGAAAGGAAAAAGGCATGTTAAATGTTAAGCTGGATGTCTACTTTTATGGCCATTTACAATAGGATTAAAGTTTTAATGGTTGATGTTAACATGATGCAATATTTAGTTCCTTCTGAATATAAACTAATTTGCAAAAGTGTTAAAGTTCTATAAATATTTTCTTCAGATCTGGATTGTTTTGGGGAAGGTTCAGATATAAATATTTTCCTCCAGGACAACTTATTTTCAAGGGGGATTCCCTACAACTAATCAGATACTAGCAGAATTCAATAGTAGTACAAAGTGTTATTCACCCATTTCAATGGTGATAGGATCCTAAACGTGGGGGTGGTGTTCGTTTGGAACCATGGCAAGACTCCCAAGGCAAGGCTGACTCAGAATTCATGGCACTGTTTCTCCTTTGTTTCTCTTATGAAGATGCAAACCTGCCAAGTTAACCTGGGTGTGCTTAAATAAATATGATGGAAGGAAATCCTGTCAGACCCGCCATTGATTAGATATTCTTCTATGGTCTTGACCTGACCCTGCATAGGGCTGATACCTTGAAAAGAATCTTTTCACTTTATGTAGCTCATAGGGTGGTAATAGAGTTCTTAGGATTTCAAGTTTTAAGAAAATATTAAGGTGATCTAGTGAGTTCTCTCATTTTGCAGATGAGAATATTGAAGCCCAGATACATAAACCAATATGCAAAGGTCATAAACAGCAGAGCCAAGATTCTAGACCCTCTTACTCCAATACAGTGCTAAAAAGCATTCTACTAAAAATACTTACTCCAATACAGTGCTAAAAAGTATTATACCAAACTGTCTCTGACTGTATATATTATATTATTGACCTGTGATCCCTGATCTCTACAACAGAATGAAATGCTTTTAGAAAATGATTAATTAGTTCCATGGTGTCAACGCTATAAATGTTTAGTCACCAAATGAAACCAATGTAAGGTTTGATGATTTTGAAGTAGAATTTGGATCTATAATAATAATAGCATTATTCTAATATTATGTGATAAGCCTTATGGCTCAGGACTTTATTTCTATCCATATCTCTGTCAATTCGACATTATATTATTAAACTTAGTGATCTCTTGTGGTTGTGATTTTTACAACATGAAAATCAGATGTTCAGTAAAACATTTCTTCCTTGTTATATTATGTATTACTCCTCTGGGGTCCTGGACAGCCATTGAGGAACATTTTTTTCCCATGTGTCAGACACTGATTTTGGATGGACATAAGCATATCACAAATTTTCATGGCAGGTCCTCTTATGCCTTCCAAAACTAACCTAATCCAGTCTCTGAAAGATTGGGGAAAAAATAAACTTGACAAAATTCAGAGTGGAATATCATTGTTACCAAAATGTCCTCCATGGAAAGGGATAATGTTTTAAAATTTTAACTTGCACACAACTTGTATTGCTTCAATTTATTTTACTCCCACACAGGCCAGCAATACAAATTAAAGTTATTTCAGTCTCCCTTTATTCAGTACAATAGCCCTTTGAGGAAGTGAAGGGGGTTCATTATGGTGCCAGGATTTAATCCCTAATCGGTTCCCTCCACCCCAATATTTTTGAGCACCACTGTCCAAAATTATTGGTGTGCAATTTTTCAAAAACATGAAAACCACATTTCAAATAGTGTTATTTATTATGAGTTTATGAGTTATAATTTTATGAATTATGTTAGGAAATTTTGTGGTCATCCTATAAGCAATCTCCCTGAAAAACCAAGTATTTATTAAGTGTCTACTGTATGCTAGTCACTGGGGATACAAAGAAAGGCAAAAACAGTCTCTGCTATCAAGATTCTTAAAGTCTAACAGGGAAGAAAACATTCAAGCAACTATATACAATCAAGATATTTACAGGATAAATTGGTGGTTATCAATAGAGGGAAAGTCAGCACTAAAGGAGATTGATTAAGCATGAATAGTTTACTGTGGTTTTTTTTCTAAACAAAGTCCTTGAATACCTGAAAGAGTATTTGAAGCATATTAACTCATTCTATTGTCAACGTTGTATAGAACTGGGATGACATTTTAGAGAACATAAATATCACCACGTGGTTTTAGGCAGCAGTCATGAGAATGAATCCTACCAGTGAAAGGAGGTGACTTTCCTCAATCGCAGATTCAAACTCAAGTTCAGTGTTAATTTGACATCAATTCTTTGCAGGGGTATTGACAACATCGTAATTCAATCGACTAATTAACCTCTTCCTACAGGGAAACACTTAAGCAAGAGGTGCCAAAAGGAACTCAAGTTACTGGAAAATGAAATCTGCAAGTATCATATTTAAAATCACCTACATGATTTTTTCATTCACACTTAGTCTTACTTTCATTGACTATTAATTTGTCTCAGTTTTATTTACATTGATTAAATGCCTATGGCATACAAATATAGTCAATGAAACAAGAAGACTTTGTTTCCCCCAAGCACTAACTGAAGACATTTTATTTAAGGGAAGACAAGAGGAGCTTTCACATTGCCCAAAGGAGCTCGCAATGTATCTCTCTCTGAAACAAAGGCAGCTAAAAATGTTCTGGGTGAGTTATGGTAAATAGAAATGGCAGCAAGATGGGCCTCTGTGACTGGCATAAAGGAGTTGGCTGCAATGGCTTCTGGAGCTTGGCACTTAGAAGCATCCGAGATAGAGACAAAAGTAGTACATTTCATGTGTTTTATGATGCAAGAAGAACGCTGTGTTATTGGGGCACCATGGTAGTCAGTCCATTCAGTCAATCCACGAAGGCATTTTGGGAGGAAAAATGAGTGAAGGTATTGTTTAGATTGTACACTGAATATTTGACTGAGTTAATTTGTTAATTTTGCTTTTGGGCATAGATTTTGACCATCTTCTCTCCAGTTTGTCATCCTAAACTATAGTCTCTGACATCAAGGGTGCAAAATAAATTTCTATAACCACCAATAATGGACATAATGTGTATAATGGGCTAAGGACAGTTGTTGCCTAGAGGCAAAAAAAAATGCTACAGCAGATACGGTGCTAGATCTGGAGTCAGGAAGATCTTATTTCAAATCCAGTCTTAAGACATTTACTAATTATGACCCTAGGCAAGTCACTTAACTCTGTTTGTTTCAGTTTCCTTACCTATAAAATGACCCAAAGAAGGAAATGGCAAAATACTCCAGTATCTTTACCAAAAAGCAAAAGAACAAATAAATGCAAAAAGTGGTCACAGGAAGTCAGACATGACTAAAACAACTCAACAACAACAAAAGAGAGATGAAATATCTTGTTCATTGACCATCCAGGAGGTCAGTATCATTAGATCAAAGAGTATGTACAAGGAAGGGGGAAAAGTAAGTTACAAAAAGACTAGTAAGGCAGAGGTTCATATAAGCAGTCAATTGGTCAACTAGCATTTATTAATAATAAATAATTATTAAAATTAATATATTAATTAATAAATGTTTATTGAATTAAGAACATACTTCATGCCAATCTCTGCACTAAATGCCATAAACATTAACTTACTGATATTGACAAATCTTATAGTTTGACCAGATCTAGAAAACTGACTTGTGTTTATCCAATGAGCCTATTTAAATCTAATTGTCCATCAGCAATCAATTTGCCTTTTTCTTTAAAGTAATACAGTTTCCATCCTAATAGAAAAGTATTTATTCATTCAAGAATTAGCTGCCAGAAGTTGCCATGTGCAATTTTTAAATGGCAGATAAAGACGGGTATGTTTAAGAATTCCATCCATCAAGACAGAAGCCAAGATACGTTGGCTGTTCAATGGGGAGAATGGTCACTTGCTGGAACACAGGAAATGTACTACCTTTGCCTGAGTTGTTGGCTGTCATGAGACAGTGTAACAAGAGGAGGGATGCATAGGTTTGTAACAACAATTAATGGACCATCAATGAGTGCTAAAAACTGACTCTGGAGTAATGAACTTCACATTCCAACTCTACCACATACTACCTGCGTGACTTTGAGCAACACTCTTCTTTTCTCTAGACTTTATTGAGGGAGCTGTACTACTTGACCTTCATCACTAATTGATATTTTTCCCCCATTAATGAGTGTTCATCCCAAGCAAACACCAGATGTTACAAAACCTATCAGGCTGCTGAAGTGACAAACTGCATTTAGGTTTGCGTTCGACCACTTCTGCAAGTAGAAGCAGTAGTAGTAATAGTAGAGCTTGCTACTAACCTCAGCTATTCCTTCTGTTTCCTCCTTGTGTCCTGGTTACTGAACGTGCAAAAGGGTACCTTAAGATGTTTGATATTCCCCTTGGTGCTAGACATGTGTTAATACAGGAAGACGAAGCTTCTCCTCATATCCTTGGTAAGTGTTTCTAACCTTGCATTCTGCCCTGCGTGTTAAGGTCCCCTTAAACGTTCAATTATCAAAGAAATTCCTTAATTTCAAAAACCAGAAGAATATTTTTTTTTAAAGCGGTAATTGCGTAGGGCTAGGGAGAGGGATGGGACTTGTGATTTCATTGGTATGGGAAACACCTAGGTGAGAAAACTCTCTCCCAGGTCAGGTTATCACCTTCCCTGCAATCTTAAAGAATCACATGGGGACACTTAGGGGTAAATGACTAGCCCAGGGCTGCACAGACAATATGAGGTCAAACTCAATCCAGATCTCCTTGACTACAACAAGGTCAGGTCTCTCTCTTTGAGTGAGGCTGATGACTGTTTGTGGCTGTGCTTCACAAATCCAATTCACTGCACAAGTCAAAATATCACCCTCTTGATGTTATGGGTCCTTTTAGAGATCCACAGATGAACAACTCTCCCTACAATACAACATTGTCTTTCAGTAATCATACACCAGAATTTCGCTCAATCATTGCTCTACACTATGTTTACCTCAAAGGAAGATACAATTCAGTTAAATGAACATTTATTATACTCCTTGATATGAAGCTTTCTAAGCACTTGGGCAGACATACCATGATCTTTGAAGACTAGTTCTAGTCTGCAAGAAATTTAAAATCTAGAATACAAATAACTAAAATGAGGTGTAGACATAAATGACTGATAATCAGTTGAGATACAAAAAGGGAGAACTAGGTTGTGGAAGCTGTGGGAGGCAGATAAAGGAAAACTTCTGGTGCAGTGGATTGAAGGTTGGATTTGGCGTCAGGTATTTCAAATCCTGCCTCAGGGAATTACTAGCCTTGTGATGTCCAGGAAAGTCATTTAACCTGCCTGAGTTTTCTCTTCTTTAAAATGGGGATAGATAATAGCGCCTCCCTGACAGAGTTGTGAAGATTAAATATATTAAATGCTTTGCAAATCTTAAAGTTCTATATAAGAGTTAGAGCAGGTAGCTCCTCAGCTTTGAAGGAAGAGAAGGGGTTCAAAAAGTAGGAGACTAAATCAAGAAATAAAAGCTTTAGATTTGGGGATGAATTCTTATTAGTTTGTTAATTCAAGGTAAAAAAAAAAAAACCCTGTTTACCTCGGTTTCCTTGTCTGTAAAATGAGCTGGAGAAGGAAATGGCAAAACACTCCAGTGTTTTCCCAAGAAAATCCCAAATGGGGTCATAAAAGAGTCAGACATGACTGAAATGACTGAACAACCACAAAATGCCTTTCAGGATAGTAATCTTAGAGCGTTTGTCTATGGTTGTGATCAGCCTACCAAAACTAGGGCATTCTACCTGTTGCCATGTTGTAATCTGATGATGTCACATGTCAGGACATGCTCTGACCAGGACAAAAGCCATGTGTTCCAAGTATATCTGCACCACTTTGGGGGAAAAAATCTGGATGATTTTTAGCAAATTTCTTACTGCCCATTCAGGCGTTTTCCAACTTGCACAATGATCTATACGATCCCCAATGGTCCTTCTCTTTTTTCCCGGCCGCTAATAGTCCATTTGAGAAATAACCTGTTCTGCTCACATAAACAAGTCACACAAATAGACTTTGCCTGATGTTCCACTTCTGAGTCCTCATGCAGACTGCAAACATGCTCTTTGCTATCATTAAAGCATCACCAAGGTTCCAAAACCCAGTTAACCTCATTTGTTGCAATACTGAAACTTCTTTCATTTTTACCCTAAAAGTAGAGAAAGGAAATTATTTATACAAGTTTAGTTGAATTAGTTTTTAAACTTAAATTCAAAAGTTGATTCTCACTGTTCTCATTTAAAACATTAATAATTGTAAGTCCTAGAGTTTTGAGGTGATTCTTACTTCCCCCAATTTTTCTTCTGCCTTCTCCCTCCCCTCAAGGGTATAGCAAAGTAAACGAAACTGTTATTATTTTTGTAGGTCATAAATTTGCAGGACATTCATTATTTTCAAGTTATATGCCAGACTTTACAAAAAAAGATGACTAGAATACATGGGGTTTGAGTGCCAAGCAAAAAGTGTGCATACACACTCAATACTTGTTCATCTGTTTACCCAAACATAAACTGTTTCCTGTCTGACATTTCCAGCTCTGTATTGGACATCTTTGACTAGATGTCCCAAATCATCTTAAATGTAATATAATATAATAAGTATAATAAAATAATACTATAATATAATAAATATAATATAATAAAATGTAACATGCCCCAAACTGAACCTTCTCTCTTCCAAATCTTCCTATTACTGTCAAAGGCACTATCTTACTCTTGAGTCACCTAGGTTGTACCTGAGAGGTAGTGTGGGATAGTAATCAGAGACCTGTCCTCAAAACCAGAAAGGCCAAGACTTCCAGTCCCACCTTTGGCACAAATTGTTGTGTGACCCTGGGCAAGTTACTTAAGATATTATTGGGAAATATTTAGCAAAATAAATAAAATATGATGCAACATAGATAATGGTGAGTTATAGTTTTCTAAGTCAACATAGGGCTCCAGGAATCAGTTTCTATCTATGAACTCAACTCCCTTGGTCTAGGTTACTCGCTAAGACTCCATTGCGAGAAGGTGCCAAGATATATAAGTTGAGGGAGATTTCTCACCCAGGAGTTCCTATTCCAGTGAAATCACAGGGGTGTGTGTGTGTGTGTGTGTGTGTGTGTGTGTGTGTGTGTGTTTGTACGTGTATATGCATATACATGCACATAAATACACATATCCTAAAAACCTTATGCATTTTAAGCTCTATCAAAGCTTAAATATGTGCATATATGTATACATATATGTTTGTGTGTACGAATAGACACATGTGTATTATGTGTACGTGTATATACACTATCTTCCATCTAGGAAGCTTGCTAGCAATGCTGATATTAATATCCATTGTGGGAAACAAGAGTCCCTTCAAAAGAACGAGATGTACTGTAATTATCCTTATTAACACATAAGGAGAGAGATAAAGCTTTTAGGTTTCTTTTCTTAAGAAAAGAATGAATTTACTATGGATCCTTAGTTCTTTCATGCCTGGCCCCTCAATTTTTTTCTTTCTTTAGCTATCAAGAACCAGGCAACGGGGCACTACATTTTAAACGGCCGTGGGGAGGAAGCAAAGTCTCGCACATTTATTGATTTAGGAGTGGAGTGGGACTACAACATTGAAGATGGCGTTGAGACACTTCACACCGATGGACCTTTACATGACTCTGTCATTGTTTTGGTATGTGCTACAATGGTCACAACTTCCTAGGTATCATTTCTTTATTTAAATTTCATTGTAAAAGCTTTTATATTAAACAACATCATTATTAAAATCTATCTTCATTTGTGTGGTTTTAGTTGGATGATTTGGGTTTTTATGTGACTACATGTGAGGTATTTTAAAATTTGCTTCCATTAAGTTCCTTGTTTTTAGGAAATTCAGAGTATCAGGTCAGCTTCTCACATTGTTAATCTCTTAAGAGCCTACTTGAAATTCGTTGCCATCCTTAAGAATTCAAACATGACAACATTCTGAAGGAGTCAAAGTCAATAAATATTTAGTAAGCATCTACTCTGTTCCAGGCACTGTGCTAAGTGCTTCGGTTACAAAAAAAAAAAAAAAAAAAGGTATGACAGTCCCTGGCCTCAAACACCTCACAGTCTAATTGGGGAAATCAAAACATTAAAAAAAATATAAATTGAAGTGGGTTATGGGGAATGATGGAGTCCCAAAGCCAGAGTAGAAAATGGCCTGAATTGACTTTATCTTTCAGAATGATGATTTTCATCAATCCAGGAAGTCAGGTGAGCAGGGAATGATGAAGTGAATGCCCTGGATTCCCTCTTCAAATGATGGAATATTTGGGAGGAGCTATGTACAACCTCCATCCTCTACAATTGGGAGTTGGGGGAAAGTCAATCTCCCCAACATGCCTTGGCACTCTCAACCATTCTCTTCCCACGTATACCATTCAAAACTAATTTTGAAAATTCTTTCACTGACCTATTTAACTTGGACAGGAATTGACGTGTTACCACACATCTGCCTTCCAACACATAACCCACTTAGAAAACAGTGTTGAGCAAAGAGTCTGGCATCAACAAGAACCTTAATGCTTTAAACTCTTGGTAGAATTGACAAACATCATAGAATCAAAGAATTTGAGAACTGAATGGGCTCTTGGCCATTGCTCTAGTTTTATAGATGGGGAAAAACAGGTATGAAAAAGTTAAGTGACTGGCCCAAGTCTTTCTTTGAAAACAAGACTAGAAAAGACCAAATGTTCCAGACTTCAAAGAGGAAATAGAGTAGTCTGCAAACTATGGGCAAGGGAATTTAACTTTTGACTGCTGGCAAAATTTTAGAATATATTATTAAGGGGATACTTGGGGAAAAAAGGCAGGGGGTAAGTCATAAAGAGTAAGCATCACCCCACTCATTAAGAATTGGCCAGAAAGAGGAAAGGGAAGGAAAAATGTTATGCCAAATAAACCTCATATCCTTTTTTGCAAGGTTATATGACTAGTCAATCAGGGAAATTTAATAAAAGTAGTTGAACTAGATATTAACAACATGTTTCACATGTGATTATCTCATGTGGATAAAATGGTAAGATGTAGGC
The DNA here is from genome assembly GCA_028658325.1 of Potorous gilbertii. Taxonomy (NCBI): domain Eukaryota; kingdom Metazoa; phylum Chordata; class Mammalia; order Diprotodontia; family Potoroidae; genus Potorous; species Potorous gilbertii. The sequence goes on from CM053774.1 coordinate 115,444,874, forward strand.
TGGGTAATAAATAATACAATTAGATAGAATTGACTGACTTTCTAGATCCAAAGAATAGCCATTTATGTTTCAATGAAAATTGAGAACAAATCCTTTAGTGGCTAGACTAATTGACATCTTTATTTTATGACTTAAATCAGAGGTTCTTAGCTTGAAGGGCTGAATGAGTGGGAGAGAGATATAGAAACAGAGACAGAGAGAGAGAGCAGGGAGAAAAAGAGAGAGCTGAATTTGACACAATTTGTTTCCTTTTTATCTTATCTACTTTAAGTATTTAAAAACATTATTCTGTTAACAGGGCCTAGAGGCTTCACCAGACTGCCCAAAGGGTCCCTGACACAAAGAAATTGGGCCCTTGCTTTACATAAAAGACACAGATGGCATGTTTATCTCATTTACAGATGACAAAATCTTAGGATAAGTAACTTGCTTAATGACAGTAAGGATCCTAAGTGATCTCTGTAGACTGAAACATTTGCCCAGTCTAATATGACGAAGTTTAAAAGCAATAAATATAAAGTCTTGCCCTGGGTTCAATCAACTTTGCTTGCATAACGTGGATTGAAAACAGTTCATCTAATAAAGATGCTAAAGGTTCAAAGAACTTCAAATTCAATAAATGTCAAAAGTATAAGACAGCCACCAAGAAAACTAAGGCAATCTTACGGTCCATTAATTTAGAAAGAGGTCATTTCTAAGACCACCGGTACATTGGTATCTCTGTGTTCTTAGTCAGACAGCATCTAGAGCATTCCATTCAGTTCTGGGTGCTACATTTTAGAAAATGGACATTTTTGCTGACCGTCCCCCATGTTTGGAATTGTCTCCTTCCTCTCCCATGTCTCCTGGCTTCCCTGGCTTCCTTCAACATGTGTACGTGTGTGTGTGTATGTATGTATATGTATGTATGTATATGTGTGTGTATGTATGTATGCATGCATGTATGTATGTATGTATGTATAGCTGACACAGTGGGTAGAGCACTTGGGCCTGGAGTCAGGAAGACCTGAGTTCAAATCCAGGACCCCAAATGAGTCACTTAATGCTGCCTCATTTTCCTCAGCTGTTAAATGGAAATCATAACTTGATTCTCATTCTCCACTTGAGATAGAAATAGATGCCAGGATCATGGCTTATTTGTTCAGATGTAAAAGGGGCCTCAAAGACCATCTAGTCCCCAACCTCCTCAACTACCTTACCAGGGACTGTGAGGATCCGATGAAATGACAATTTAAAAGTGTTTAGCACACACAACACGTGGAAGATAACAGATGTTTAATAAATGTTGAATCTCTTCCCTCAAGTCTCAGCTAAAATTCCACTTTTACAAAATCTCTTAATCACCCTTGATGCACATGTCCTCTGTCAAAGATTACCCATAATTTGCCTTGTTACATAGCTAATTTTTACACAGGTTTGCATGATGCTTTACCATTAAACTATAAGCTTCTTGGGCCATTCTTTGTATTTTCCAAGCTTGCTACAGTGCCTGATATACAGCAGGCACTTAATATTTGTGTTGACTTGATAAAGCAGGAAATGTGCAGAGAGGGGAAATGAGAATAGCAAAGAGGTTTCAAGATCACATCATGTGGAAATTGGCTGAAGGAATTAAAGACATTAGCATGGGGAAGAAAAGTCTTAGGCTATAGGAGTGATTGAAATTGCTCTTTTCCATCACAGGAGGCAAGCTTGAGAGTAGTGAGTGGATCTGACAAAGAAGCTTATTTAAGCCTGGTATTAGGTAGACACCTTCTGGACAATCTGAACTGTTTAAAGGCAGAATGGGCCCCGTCAGGAGTACAGGGATCTCCTTCCCAGAGGGAAGAGTCTTCTTGGACTTACTGGATAACCACTTGTCAGATTGTTGTAGTTGGAATTCTTATTCAGGTAGGGAATAGATTGAAAAGTATCTGACATCCATTTCCATTCAGAGACTCTAACACAAAGGCTAGACTTTTGCTAACTAGGACATTCTTCCCAGTGGACTCTCAGATTTTCCTCATGACCACAATTACCTGAAAGCAAGGGACCTATTTAAAGTTTATTTTAAAATATTACACCATTTTATAATTCACTTGGTACAATAGGTATGTGATTAGAATAGTTGCATGTACATCTTTTTTTAAAACAAAAAGTGCTTTCAAAACTTTAGTACAAATTACTGTTTAAAGGAAAGTTTACACAAAATAAAAGGACCTTTTATAATAGGAATAATCTCCCTTTGTTTTTTTAAAATAAGCTTAGACTTTTCACCCTTATTCTTCTAAAAACACAGCAGGATTCTCTTAACAGACAACACATCAAAATTTATGGGATGTGGCCAAAGCAGTACTTAGGGGAAATATGGTTATCTCTAAATGCTTACATGGATAAAATAGAGAAAGAAAAGATTAGTGAATTAGGCATGCAATTAAAAAAGCTGGAAAAGGAACAAATTAAAAAGGTCCAATTAAATGCCAAATTAGAAATTCCGAAAATCAAAGGAGAGATTAATAAAATTGAAATTAAGAAAACTATTGAACTAGTAAATAACTCTTTTAACATGTAGTCAACACACCTGATTAAGTTTCCTTGAATAAAAAGGAGACAATTTCCAGTTTCACTAACAATAAATTGCATTAATATAGAATCTTTTATTTAAGAGTTTCTCAGTTCTGTTAGCCTAACTCACATGATTATATTATGTATTTAACAGATTATTCCTCAGGAGAATGACACACGTTCCAGTTTGACGTACAAGTATATCATTCATGAAGACTCAGTACCTACCATTAACAGCAATAATGTAATCCAGGAAGAATTAGATACTTTTGAGTGGGCTTTGAAGAGCTGGTCCCAGTGCTCAGAGCCCTGTGGTGGGGGTAAGGAGACAACATTTTTCTCATAGTAATACACAATAAGAAGATGGGGAAATGAATCATTTTTATGCATCTTCAGAATCACATATTTTGTCATTTTGAATTCAATAATGTATGTTGAGTGTTTCTTTTTTGTGTTTGACACACTTTGATTGAAATATTGTTTAAAGCTAGGTTTTTTTTCATATCTGAATAAAGTTTTACTTTGGGTCCAAAGTAACCTCTTCAGACTTTCCCCAGGTTCTCAGTACACCAAATATGGGTGCCGTAGGAAGAGTGGTAATAAAATGGTGCATCGCAGCTTCTGTGAAGCCAGCAAAAAGCCAAAACCCATTCGTAGAATGTGCAATCTTCAGGAGTGCACACATCCTCTGTAAGTATGAATATATTCACCATTATTAATGATATTACTTGGCTCTCAATTTCCACTTCACATAAAAATGAATGGCAGAATCATAGCCCATGCATCTCAATCTACTAACTCCTTCATTTTACAGATGAGAAACTGAGTCAAGAAGAAGTTAAAGAACTTACCTTGAGTCACATAGGCAGTAAACGTCAGTTAGAATTCAAACCCAGTTCCTACACAGTGGACTTCACCATTTCCGTAAATGCCTGCACATTCACATTTAGCAAAGACTGACACGTACAAAGCCCAGTGGTATTGGGTCCTCATTTCATGGTCCCATCCTAACTTACAGGACCACAAAGATAGGCATAGTCTGTGTCTGTGTACTATAGTTTATTCACTTATTTAGTAGACCTTTATTAAGTGCCTACTGTGTATGATGTTTTGTGATGGAAGATAAGGATTCTAAAAGGTAGGGATGAGGCTAGGCTGCATTCTAGGCATGAGGAATTCTTTGTGCAAATACACAGACATTAGAGATGAAATTCAGGAAGCATCCAACAGTCTAATTTAGCTGAAAGACTAAGTTGAAGCTAGATTTATTTTAAAGGCATAGTAATCTCTTCTGAGTGTTCCCTAGACATCCCAATGTCAGGATGACTGAACAAAACTCTTCTTTCCCAATAAACTTGATCACTATCCAAACTCTCATTTCCATTGAGTGCACTAATGTACCATCAGTCATCCAAGATCCAACCTCGGATTCATTCTTGTTTCTTCCCTCTCCCTCATACTTCACATCCAATAAATTGCCATCCTTGACATTTCTTCCATCTGTTCCCATCTGTCTACTCATATAACCACCAACATACTTTAGACTCTTATTGCCTCTCTCATCTGGATTGCAGTCAAAGCCTCCTAATTGACATCTCTAATTCATGGCTCTTGTCTCTCCAATTTCTCCACACGCTGGAAAAATCATCTTCCCATGCCATATAGGTCTGACCACATTACAACCTTCCTCAAAAACCTTTCCTGCCCCCATTGTCTCTAAATTAATTTCTGACTTAACACTCCATATTCCAGTCAAATTGGACTACTAGCTTCTCCCTGAACTCATTCTCTAACAAATACCACCCAACTCATAACCAAAAGAGTATCTCAACTACGACATACTGAGCTTGGTCTCATCTAGCCTTTTTTTAAGATCTCTGAGAAGAGGCAATGCCTGATTATCCTTTATGACTAGACTTTTCCTTTTTTGGACAACTCTAATAGTTAAAAAGTTTTTCCAGATATCATCTAAATTTTCTTCCTCACTATTTGCACCCACTGCTTTAGTTCTCACAAATCAGGACAAACCAGCAAGTCTAATTCTTTCAAGTACTTGGAGGCAACCATTATGATTCCCCTAAGATTTCTCTTCTTTACACTAACAATCCAAAGGTACTTCAACTGCTCATCATTTAGGTACTCAAGTTTCTTATCATTCTGGTTGCTCCCTCGGGATGCTTGCCAGCTTATCAATGTCCTTTCTGATCTGTGGTGACCAGAACTAAATGGGGCTATTCTCTCCTTTCTGTGCCTTTCTTAATCTAGTTCATTTATTACATTTTTTGGTTTCACCTATTCTGCCTTTTTTCACTTGTCTTCATTGAATTGTTACACCTTTTTTTAAAAACCATGAAGTCAATTCTGTTTTTGAGGTGTTATTTCTTCAGTTTTATTTTGTGCCTCTCCTACCCAAGTTGTTAATTCTATTTCTATAATTTTCTTACATCACTCTCACTTATTTTCCAAATTTTTACTCCGCCACTTTTATATATTTTTTAAATTTTATGCATACATACATATACAGAGAGAGAGAGAGAGAGAGAGAGAGAGAGAGAGAGAGAGAGAGAGAGAGAATAGATGGAAGAAAATCTTAGAGGGCTTTCCAAAAGCACAAGGAGTTGGGGGGAGATTCTCTTGGAAAGGCCTCCTGCACAAGGTAGGATTTGAGCTGAACTTTAAAAGCTTAGGAAATTATTCTGGAGTCAAAAATGAGGAGCAAAAGCATTCCAGGCCTGGGGAACAGCAGCCAGGGAAAAGACACAGAGATGATTGGTAGATAAATGAAGATGCTTATCACCAGAAAGGGTACAGTTTTTCAGTCATGGAAATTCACAAGGCCAGTCTCTTGGAAGACACAGAAAGGATGCAGCCTACCTCAGCGAGGGAAGCCAACACTAAAGGAAGTCAAAGATAACTGAACAAAATCAGGACTGCTTCTGGGTCCATAGTCTGGATGATAGCTGGTGGAGGGCTGACATGTCTCTGCTTGGCTTAAACACTGCTGACCCTACATCACTAAAATTGAATGATTTTTCCTCCTTTCTGTAGCTGGGTGGCCGATGAATGGGAATATTGTACCAAAACCTGTGGAAGTTCTGGGTATCAGCTCCGCACAGTACGATGCCTTCAACCTCTCCAGGACGGAACCAACCGCTCCGTGCACAGCAAGTACTGTTTAGGAGAGCGTCCTGAGACCCGCAGACCATGCAACAGATTGCCATGTCCCTCTCAATGGAAAACAGGCCCCTGGAATGAGGTGGGTATGTGGGTTTGTAGTCTATTTCTTTTTTCTTGTGATATAGCGATCATGTGATTGATAATGTGTAATGATGAATCACTTATGTGTCTATAGAACTCAAAGTCACAGTTCCTATTTTCAAACAGTTTATAACCAATTGACAAGACAGGTAGCATTTGTTGGTGTGTGTGTGTGTGTGTGTGTGTGTGTGTGTGTGTGTGTGTGTATGTTATAACACCATTCACCCACTCTCCCCTGTTTACAACCTTAGGCTCTTCTTTGATTTTTCCTTCTTCCTCATCTTTCTAATCTAATCACTTACCAGATGTGGTTGATTTCACTTCAACATCTTTTTCACCCAACAGGTCCTCTCAATCTTAATTTGTTCCACAAGTACAAAATGGAGGAAGCATAGTTAGATAGCTTTGGTCTGGAAAATTTTTGTCTGGGGAGATGGTGAAGTAAGCAAGATCCTATAGATAGCTTTCCCCATACCATACTACAGAGTACAGTTGAAGAGGATCCAAATGCAGAAAAATCAGCCCTGACATGAATATAAAGAGTGAGAGGCCATACCAAAGGATTCTTACAAAAAAAAAAAAAGAACTGAATTCACTAATCTTCCTTTCACTTTTAGGACTGCCTCCTCACTCCCCAGTCATCCTCCCACAGCCAACTGACTGGCCCACCAAGACCTTCATGACTGCTCCCATCTTTGGAAATTACTTTTAGAATGAACGCATTAGTAATCTTTCTACCTACCAACCCATAATCCCTGAAGTGGGTGGAGGAAGCTATAACTCCAAACCCTTTGGCTCTAGGCTCCTAACCCCTCAAGTAGCCCAATCACTGACTTAAAGTCTATTGCAATTTTAGACACTGCCTTTCAGAGATAATCCATGGAATCTCAGGGAGATTGAGATCCATGAATCAGATCAGCTCCAAGCAGAAAAAGGCAGCTGTAGATGAGGACATCTACAAGGAACAAGAAAGTAGAGGGACAACACCAGAAATTAAATGCTCATTTCTAGTTAATACATGAAAGGAGGAAACATGCCGGTAGTAGAAGAGAAAGGTAGAGAAAAGTCCCAAGGAAAAAGAATTCTGGGACCATCCCTCACATCAGTGTCTGGAAGCACCTTTTGTTGTACCTTTCACAATTCTTTATGCTAACAGAGACTGAGTAAAGTCAGCAGAGAGAAAAATCAGACTTCTTCCAGTACTAATGCTCTGAGAGAAGAAAAAGGCAGAGATCAAGCCCAAGAGCCTTAGAAAAATAATTGGGGCTAAGAGACGTATTTCATGAAGGGTTCCAGAGAAAAATCAATGGCATTATTGAAAAAATGTACAAAAAAACTGAGGAAGAAAAATTAATAAATATCCAAAGAAAATATTTTAACTTGGTTTTTCCCATTCTAAAATAAGTGAAAATTTAATCAATATCAACAAAAAGGAACTTACTTATACACAGCAGAACAGAGAGGGTTGTATATAAACCTGAGTCTCTAGAATACACGTCTTGCTTTGCTGAAAACTAAGAAAACAAAACAAAAATACAGCCTCAATGTTCAACGCTTCCCAACAAAGGATATTGAATCAATATTATCTCAGGATGATGAATGAATTACAATTAATTCCGTGGGTCCTGAAATGATAGAGGATCAACTCAAAGAGCCATTGGAATGGTTTGGAAAAAGCAACCAAAGAATTAGGTAAAAACATCAAAGCAAATGGAGCTCTTAAAAATGAAATGATCCAGTTTAACTGGTGACTGGAGAATTTCTAGCAACAGAAAATAGTGTCACTCTCCATAATGTCTGAAAGACAGAATGGTAGAATTGCACACCAAAAATGCAGATGTAGAAGGTTTAAAAAAAATGAACTTTTTTTTAAGTTTGTAGGAACATCTGGGAGGAGCAAGATAGGTTAATTAGTCTGAGTTAACCTCGTCAGTCCTTCAAATTCCAAACAAAGGAAGTAGGCATCACATGTACATTTAATTTTTATTTAGCTAATTTTTATTAAGCACCTACCATACTCCAGGCATTGTGCTAAGGGCTGGGGTTATTTGTTGTTTTTCTGTTGCTTCAGTCATGTCCAACTCTTCGTGATCCCATTCAGGGTTTTCTTGGCAGAGATATTGGCATGGTTTGCCATTTCCTTCTCCTGCTCATTCTACAGATGAGGAACAGAGGCAAACGGGGTTAAGTGACTTGTCCAAGGTCACACAGCTAGTAAATGTCTGAGGATGGATTATGAATTCATAAAGCTGTATTCCTGATTCCCAGTCCAATTCTCTAACCACTGTACCATCAACTGGGGATATAGAGAAAGGCAAAAGATCATCCCTGCTCTCAAAGAGTTTATAGTCTGAGGAGTTATTTTAGGACTAAATCCTCATGATAAGGAGAAACAACTTTGGGCAAGAGAAAAATCTTGTGAAATAATAGCAGTCAACTTTAATACTTACAATAATCACTCCCTGCCACTTCCATTTATTTGTGGCAGAGAAAGCAAGCAAAGTCATAGGCTTGTGCTGGGCCACAGACCCAGGACAGGCAACCCTCAAGCTACAATAATTCTGTACAAACATCCCCAGTTGCTCTCACCAACAAGAAATAATTGGCAGGTGATGACTCTTTCTAGCCAGGGAAGTAAAAGGAAGTAAGTAGAGAGAGAGAGTAAAGATGGTTTAAACAATTCAGGTGGTCAACCAGCTGCCTTGCTCTTGAGAGAAAAGCAACTGGAATCTTACCTGTGATCAGCCTCCAACTCTTAAGCCTATTTAGAGTGGAGATTTCTGTGGCTTTTCCCAAATACCTTGCACCTCACTCCTCTACCAAAGAGTGACAGATGATGAGTCTGTCTAATCAGGTAAAAGAAAAGAGGAGGCATGAGGAAGAATTGAATGTACTGAAAATTGTACTTTCCAACTGTCTGTTTTGGGATGTAAGGGAAAGAGTGGCAACATAGCTGAGAATGATCCCATATTGTCGATATTTCTCAAAACAGGGACTGAAGAATTTGAAATCCTCTATAAAAGGGATGAGGAAATTCTTTATTCTACCTTCAACAGTCTTCAGTACAGGCAAAAGAAAGGCCTAAAAGTGAGGAGTGAGGAATGAAAAAAAAGAAAAAAACACCAAATACTTAAAGAAAAAGCAGCAATAAAATCCAGGCACACAAGCAGATAAACCAACAGAGGGTACAAATCCATGGGAAAAAAATGAGTAAAACCATTAAAAATGCACCCACTATCAGCAAATATTTCAATATTAAGCAAAGTGATCCCATTAGTAAATGCTTAAAGGACCTATGGATTCCTCAAAAATGGTGTTCAAAAACCTTCAGAATGACTAAAAAGGGAAACGAAGTTCATAAAATGAAAAAATTAAGAATTTAATTCAGGAGTTAGGATGTTCAATGTATAAAACAGTGCTCAGTACAAAATTTAAAGTACAATGAACAGCATAGAAAAAAATCAATCCATAATGTAGACTTTCTCCTGAAAAATAGGTGTGGTAGAAAAATTAACAGAATTATAATGCAAAAACATTAAAGTCAATTTGGCAGAATAAAAATCTTTCAGTCATTTCAGATTCTTCATGACCTCATTTGAGGTTTTCCTGGCAAAGATACTAGAGGTTTGCCATTTTCTTCTTCAGCTTATTTTACAGATGAAGAAACTCAGACAGTCAGGATTAAGTGACTTACCCAGGGTCACATAGCTAATAAGTGCTGAGGCTAGATTTGAACTCAGAAAGAGGAACCGTTTTAACTTCGGACCCAGGCACTGTATCCACTGTACCATTCAGCTGTCTGAGAAGAAGAAAAATGAAAAACAACAATGTTAGAAGAACACATGAAACCAAAATGACTGAACACAAATTGCACAGGGATAACTAAAGGCTCATAGATATCGCAGAAGATAATAAATTTTTAAAAACTAGAATACCATAATGCAAGATAAAACATGAGAAAACTGTCCAGAATTTCTGAATACAGTCAATAAAGCATCGTTCCCTGAATGGGAGGGATGGGATACTGCTGAAACTCGTTCCCACTGGAGAGAATATTTGACGCTTTGTTTGGAGAATGGAAACTCATGATGGATTTACTCTGAAAAGAGTTTGCACATTCAGAAATCACCTTATCTTTAGTCTGTTGTGCCTCTTTGGGCAATTCCCAACTCAAGAGAAAGGATTTTTGTGTTCCTAATGGTAGCTGGTGCCTAGACTGGTAGATAAAACATAGAACCAGAGGTGGTTTTGATATGACCTTGAGAATGGGGAATGGTCATAGTGAAGGCAGCACAGAAACCAAGCCCCATGATTTGGGGCACAAATTCATAGTTATCTAATTTAGTTAGCTAACATAGTTAATTAGTGGAATAGCTTAGTTAGTAATATAGTTAGCTCAGTGTAAGCTAACTTCTACCACACAGAGTCACTTCCATCTGACATTGTTTTCTCCTTGACATATTTCTTTTTTCTTTTTTATCTCCTTGACATATTTCTAAGAACACAGCACAATTAGAAAAAAGAAAAGAGACTGGTAAAGTTTTCCAAAGACAGGAGCATAAAACTTATATAGAAGAGGGAGCTCAAATACTGGACTTTAAAAGCTTTAATCCCACAAGGGACACCAAAAGAATAAAGAAGGTTATAGCCCATGAATTATAAAAATAAATTCTGGTGAGACTGGCAGGGAAAATAAATAATGAAGGGGAAAAAAGCAATGGAAACCTTTTAGGAAATGGAAGAATGGAAGACAGTTAATAAAAAACCAAAGGTGAGAGGAGAAAGAAGATTTTAAACTATACACTTCACTAGCAAGGAAATAAGGGACAAAATAAGAGAAGAAATAAGAAATGCAAAATACTTGAGAAATGTCAGGCACCTGGGAATAAGAGCTAGTGAGTATAAACTATCCTCAGAGTATTGTAACTGAAACTAGTGTCAGAAACAAAGTACTTACTTAAATGAGAAAGTGGACCACAAA
>CM053774.1:115456156-115488585 GCA_028658325.1 Potorous gilbertii
GCTTGCTTAGGGTCACACATTTAGTAAGTGTCTAACACTTCATTTGAACACCAGTCTTCTTGACTTCAAACCAAGACTCTATCTTCTGCACCACCTAGATACCTTGACATCGGAATAAATTTCTCATTTCTAACTTCCTACAGTCACTTAGTTTTGTGTTTATACGCGCGAGGATATTGAGTCCCTTCTGAGCTTGGAATCAAGCGAGACCTAGATTCTCGTGTTCCCTCTCCCTGTTACTGCCCTTTAACCAAAGGCTAACCTGTCCAATTTGTAAAATAGAAGGACTCGAGGCAGGACATTTAGCCTCTAGGAACCTATTCTTTCATCTGTAAAATAGGTATCTTTAGTAACATGTAGCATGTGCCTCACGGGACTGTAATAAGAATTAAATGAGATAATGTACATGATTTTAAATATGCGCTGAAATCTGCTCTCAGAGGTTTCACTTCTAGCTATTTAAGCTAAAACTAGCGTACTTGAATAGGACTTAGGAAGGTACCTTTAACTTCGTAGTATTTTGCCCAGTGGTGGAATAAAACCTGTTCCAGTGATTTGTAACATGTAAAAGTTACACGCCAAATGCACCTGTGTGTGTGTGCATGTGCATTAGGAGATAGAACACAGCCTGCTTTGGCACACTCACCCATGACTCGTGCCCTTGTTTTTTCAGTGTTCAGTAACTTGTGGTGAAGGAACAGAGACACGACAAGTCATCTGCAAGACTGGAGACCAATGTAATGGCGAAAAGCCCCTCTCAGTGAGAGTCTGTAAGCTCGCTGCTTGTAATGGTATGTGTAGCGTTAAAATATGTTATTGCATTGATAGGGGTTAGTTTAGAACCTAAATAAGTTTCCAATCAGCATAACGTCCAGGATAATACTCTGTCAAAATCATTCTGATAAGTTCATTTGCGAAGTTTACATCTTAGCCAATGCCCTATATGAGTTAATGAGTCTGGATGCCAAAGAGTGGCACCTTCCCTGTTTGGTGGTGGTCCTCTAGGCTCACAGCATCTCTTTTTCACTTAGTCTTTTCTGGTTGTACTCTGGGTTGCCTTCTGCTCAATATATTGTGTGAATGTTGAGAACATTATGGAAGGTTACTACAATCAATGTGCAACATGTGTCAGATTTGGAAATCTGTCCGTGAAATTGACCGTGGGAATAGTAAAGATGCCTGTGAATCCTGATATATAACAAAAGTACCTTACATCCGATTCCATTTCTACTGTGCTGGATTTTTATCCCATTGGTGGGAAAGTCACCGATAAGTCGTCCACTAATACTACCGTGCAAGGGATAAGAACTGAAAGCGAGCCATTCCACACGCCCATTTCTCAGTCTCTCTGGTGCTGAAAAAAAAGGTTGAACTTTATTGTTCTCAAAAAGATAAGCCTGGAAGGGACTTCGGATACTATTTGATCCAATTCCCTCATCCATCAGAGAAGTTGAGACTAAATGAACTAACATGACCAAGGGCACACAGAAAGTAATCACTAGAACTCAGATTTCACCTCAGGTTCTCCGATTCCCAAGTCAGTGTTCTTTTCACTGTCGTTGTTTGGTTAGTTCAGTCATATTCAACTGTTTGTGACCCCATTTGGAGTTTTCTTGACAAAGATGCTGGAGTAGTTCATCATTTCCCTTTCCAGCTCATTTTACAGATGAGGAAACTGAAGCAAAGAGGGTTAAGTGACTTGCCCAGCTTCACACAGCTAATACATGTCTTGGGCCAGAATTGAACGCAGGAAGACGAGTCTTACTGACTTTGGGTTTGGTGGTCTATTTACTGCATCACCTTGCTGCCCCTTTTTTCTACTGTTCTATGCTACAGAAGTGCTATTTTAATTGCTGTTTCTCAACTTTTTGACGTGTACTAACTCTCATTGGTTACATAAGTAAGTACAAACTATGTTCCCCTATAGATTTTCTTTTTGAAAGTGTCCCTTTAGACATTCCTTTTCCTTCACCCTCAACAGGTCCTTAAACTAGACAGAGAGCTATTTTATTCTACCTTGAATAACATTACTTTACCCACAGGCTTTCCTTGAGCTAGAACGAATTTTAGATATTAACGGCACTATTTTAAAGGTACCTTTGTAGCATCTTTATAGGTTAACAACTGGAAAAGGCCATAGAGCTCACAAATCTGCAGGAAAAATCTTAACTGGAAAAAAAAATCTGGTGATAAGATTTCACCTTATTTAAAAGTTCTGTTGATTCGGTTCAGTTCATTTCAACCAACGCCTACTTTGTGGCAATCTACTGGGTCTGAGGGAGTATGATGGCAAAACATAAGTAATACTTCCTCCCAGCTGCTCACATTGTAGTAGGAAAAGAGGAGATGCAATAGGGACACAAGTTATAACTGCAGAATGTGTACAAGGTAAAAATGAAAAGTTCCAGAAAATAAAAATGTTTTCAGTTACTGTATAGGAGTCGTTCCCAAGATTATTTGGGTTACTCCAAAGTGTTCTCCAATGACCTCAAGTGTTATTATGAAGTATGTATACATACATATCCTCTGCCTATTATGTGTATGCATGTATTAAATTAAATGTTTTTGTATTTACATATCAAAAAATTACACATATTGATATTATTGCATATTTTAGTAATCAATAAACTTATAAAGCATGTACTATGTGCCAGGCACTATGCTAAGTTCTGGGGATACAAAAAGAAGCTTAAGGCAGTCTCTACCCTCAAGGACAGACAATATGCAAAGAAATATAAATATATATACATATATGTATATATAATCAAGCTGTATACATGATAAATAGGAAGAAGTTAAAAGAAGGAAGGCATTAGAATTAATAGGGATTTTAATGCACACACAGGAGTGTATATGTATATTATGTGTGTGTGTTCATGTTAATATCCAGAGGAGCTGGGCTAAAGTAGTAAAATAAAGCAGACCCCAATTAAGTGTCATAAATAATACATTTATTGCAAATCAAAAACTGGGAATCATTGTTTCATTTATGAAACCTCCCTCCTCCCTTCATGTTCTCTTTTGCATTGTGGGAAGTAGAATCATAGCACAGATCTTAAACAAATGAGGAAATTGTGTCCCTAGTGTTAAGTGACTTGACCAGGGTCATAAGGGTCAAAGGTAGGAATCAGACCACATTGCTTTGCCTCTATTTGATTTGTATTTCATAGCTTCCACAGTAGTATGGTTTTGTTTATATATAATAAGTTCTTTAAGGTGTGAAAAGAAGACGCTTATTCAGAAATAACCCAAATTTAAAGCACTATATGATAGAACTATCAAAAAACCACTGGAATTAAATCTTTACTATCTTATAAGTGGAAGAGGGGTTCTGAGTTGAAGGATCAATAATTCCCTGACATATATAGTCTTCCTTCTGCATCCTGTAAATTAGGAAGAAAAAAATGAATATAAAGATTTTTGTGGGTATTTATTTTAAAAGACTCACAAAATCTCCTTAGTTGAGTGCTGAGTTAGTCACTAGTCTGTTTTAAAATAAAGTTAACATCAGTCTACTTAAGACCAAATTGAATTCATTTGTTCTTGAGAGAAAATTATTTTCCAGGCAGAGTTGGTTCATTTTCCCTTGTAGGTGCTTTTATAAAATTCTATAGGAGCAGTTAGGTGGTGCAGTATGTAGAGCTTGGGGCCTGGAGTCAGGAAGATTCCCGAGCCCAAATCCAACTTCAACACTTAATAGCTGTGTGATCCTGGAAAAGTCACTTCACCCCCTTTGCCTCAGTTTCCTCATCTGTGAAATGAGCTGGAGAAAGAAAACACAAACCACTCCAGTATCTTTTCCAAGAACACCCCAAAAATGGGTTCACAAAGTCACACAAAATTGAAACAATGGACAGCAACATACCACTTGAGTGTTAATATGCTCATCTCACAGCAAACACCTAACATTGAATTGAAATGAATTGAAAATTGAATTGAGAGTTATTTTAAGCAAGATGGTGTTCTGAGTAACTTTTAGTTGCTTAAGTATATTTCTTTATTTTATTTTATTTGTACCATTTATGGGTCTTATAGACTGAACTTCTAGAAATACATTTATGTCTAACCTTTGGCTCTACCTTTGAACAGATTATATGCATTCTTGCCAAGTTGACTGTAAAATGGGTCCTGTTTTTCCCCAAATTTCCGTTGCATAATGGAGTCACATAGTGTTATTGTAGAGGGCCTCCAGGGGCTGAGTAGAAAGCTGAAGGAGTCAAGATAGAGCTTAGCCCTGGTGCTTATTAAGTACTGACAGGAACTGTGTTTATTGTAGGCTGTTAAGCATATAAATACTCATCCCTGTGAATTGGCTCATAAATTTTTATGAATCACAATGAAAATTCCCTTTGGATAATTCTTAGCATTGCTAAACTCACTTAAATCTTTTTTAGAAAATACTTACTAAAACTTTATGTTCTTTTTTGCTTTGTGTACAGATGAGCCATGTTTGGGGGACAAGTCAATCTTTTGTCAAATGGAGGTCCTGGCACGATATTGCTCTATTCCAGGTTATAATAAACTCTGCTGTGAGTCTTGTGGCAAGCGTGGCAGTACGCTTGCCCCACCATACCTTACAGATGCTGCTGAAACTAGTGATGGTGCAATTTACCACCCCAGTGACTTCCCTAGATACTTAGTAATGCCAACACCTCTCACACCTTATCGGATGGGGCCAACAGCCAAGAAGAAATCTTTGACTAGGATGCCCTCTACTGAAGAGAGCTCACGTGTATATACAGACAATAAATCTAATGGTGCTAACACTCCCCAGAGGAGAGCTCCCCAAACAGAGAGCAAGACCTTGAGACCTGACCAAGTACTATCCCCATCTTCTACCAGGGGTCATAATTTCAATTCCTCTTCTCAGGTGGCATCTCCTCCCATGTCAATAAATGCTTCCTCAGGTGCTTTACCTCCAGTGAGAACCTCAAGGAAGAATGAGAAGGCAGCTGACAAGAGACATCCTTTAAGACCATCCACCGTGGAAAGATGAGAAAACTAATTTTGAAAGGGTAGAAACCATAGGAAACTCTGGACACTCCCTGGTGCAGATTGCTTTGTTTGAAAGCAGAACTCTCTACAGGTCATCAACTCATTCATTTGACGTATAAATGGAAGAGCAAAAAGTGCTGGTTCACTTTCTATCTGCTTTCATTCTCCATTGGCTGATTAGCTTGAATTCATTGGAAGAAAGCACCAAAGATTATTAGCAGAAGTGAAAGTGAGTTGCTGAGTGTATCAGCCTTTCCCTTATGCAGAACAGGGTGGCTGGAACCAATTTTGCACATCAGCTGATTTTTTATTTTTTAAAAAATCACATGTAAAAAAATAAACCAGAGGTATGAGATGTTTACATGTCCACAAAATATTTTGGAAATGGAACAAGAGAATCCATAAGACTTGTATTCCTATTTATCTATATAACAGATATTATATGAGCAAATTTGCAGCTGTTGTGTAAATACTGTATATTGCAAAATCAGTATTATTTTAAGAGATATGTTCTCAAAAAATTGTTTACTCTATTACATTTCTAAATATTCTAGGTGCCAGTCATTGTGTACAGACTGCCTTACTGACATTCCATGATTAAAACAACCCTTGATATAGGGACCTCCTGTTTGATATGAATTGGAGAGAGCTAGAAATAGAATAGGTTTGGTTGAGTCAACAATATGATGCTTTAAAAAAGAAATTAAACATGAGATAAAGAAATTCCACTCCAAAATAGCATTAAAAGTTTATGGACAGTCACAGGAAATAGAGAAAAGCTATTGAATGTGGATGTTCCTGTGTGTAAACCAAGCAGAGTTTAACCATCTTGGTCTCAGCAAGCTCTCTGTGAATTTGGGTAACCATGTGTCTTCTCATTTTTCATGCTTTTCCCAGGAAACCCAAACAGCATAGGAGAGTAGTCATCTGGGTACTTGATAAACTGTGACATTCACAAGGAATGAGGCATTTAGGAAAATGTGTTTGACCCCTGAAAGTTGAGAGAAATATCGCTATTCAAAAAGAGGCATTCATGTACATTGCCAAGAACACGTGGCAAAGCAGGGCTTGGGAAACAGAAGACATTTGAGGAAACTTCAATTACAAGATGAAATGGAGATTAAGTATTCAGAACAGCTTGCAATGGCACTCACCACCTTTCATCTAAGTGCAAATCCAATAGCACAAGAATAATTTGCATCCATCATTACCTTTCCTACCAGAAAGTCAACCACACTAGTAAGCAGATGTAAAGTACATGTATATAGAATTCAGAACTGAAGATATTTATT
The DNA here is from genome assembly GCA_028658325.1 of Potorous gilbertii. NCBI lineage: Eukaryota > Metazoa > Chordata > Mammalia > Diprotodontia > Potoroidae > Potorous > Potorous gilbertii. The sequence goes on from CM053774.1 coordinate 115,462,444, forward strand.
AAAAGTTGATGTTTTTCTTGATAGTATTTTATGTAATAAATATTTACACTAATAGCAGTGACATTGTGGTCAAAATAGAGAGATCTAATTAGAGACATATGTTATACTGTATACCTAGAACAGAAATTTAAGCTAACTAAACTACTGTAGTTGAATCCTTGAACTCAATTCGAAAAGAAAAAAATCTGACGGTGATGACAAACATCTTACATTTTTAAAGTTAGTTGATCAAATTTGATGAGAATCACCTTCAAAAAAAACTGTCAACCAAAAAATGCTTCATTCTATGACAGCCTAAGATGAAAATACAGTTCAAAGAAATGGTGAATTCATAGCACTATATGAGGCTATGACCTAGATTATGGTTGAATGAGTTGCATTTTGGAAAGTAAGAGAGAGAATGGAAAATTTAAGACTTGTGATTTTCCAGAACAGCTGGTTGAGTAGAGATCCATACCCCATCTATCTGTGCGGGCATATCTAATGTAAATTCGAATGTAGCTCGGTTAATACAAGAAAGACCGGGGATGTGAAACAAGTGGCTCATGGTGCTCTTTGTCGTGTGGACTTTGTAAGCTAGCCCACTCAGCATTAACTCAGTACCTCTCACAAACTGCTGCTGCTTTATGCAAGCCATTTGAAGGTCAAAGTAATTTAGTGAGCTGTAGATTTTTTTTTTTTGAAGATCATCCCTGAGCCTCAAACAGACCAATAAGATGTTTATTTTTTCCTCATACTGGTCCAGAAACACAACTCTCTCTACGTTGCTGAGGTGTCAACATTTGTCTATACACACAGGGGCATATGCAGGTCTATGTGGGCATACATGCACCTCCAATAAAGATGTATATATTATTTCCATTCCAGATGTTTGGACTTTCTTTTGTACCAAGCTCAAATTTCTTGTTCACAGAAGTGTACACTACTGATGCTATTTGTTGTATTGGGGAGCATGTAGCAATAAAAATGTTAACGAAATCCATTTCTTTCTGGATTGAGTTAGATTTTATTACTTTAATTTTGCAAATTATTATTTATAAAAAATGAAAGGTCAGATTTTCAGTCATGTCTGACTCTTCATGACCCCATTTGGTATTTCTTGACAAAGACACTGCAATGGTTTGCCATTTCCTTCTCTATCTCACTTTACAAATGAGAAATGAGACAAACAAGGTTAAGTCATTTGCTCAAGGTCATACTGCTAGTAACTATCTGAAGTCAGATTTGAATTCAGGTTCCCCTTTCTCCAGGGCCAGCACTATCGACTACACCATGGGTTGTTGTTCAGTCATGTCCAAACCTTCATCAACTCGTTTGAGGTTTTCTTGATGAAGATATTGGAGCAGATTTATAATTTCCTTGTCCAGCTTATTTTACAGATGAGGAAAATGAAACAAATGACTTTAAATGATTTGCCCAGGGTCACAAAACTACTAAGTGTATAGGGCTGGATCTGAACTCAGGAAGATGAGTCTTTCTGATTCCCAGTCCAGTGCACTATCCACTGTACAACCTAACTACCCCTGGACATAAGTACTCTCTCACCATTCATTCTCCAAAAGATAGTAAGACACAAGATAGTAAGAAAATAAAAATCTTAATGACAATTTTAAATAGATCTCATGGAACAGCTAGCAATTTCCTTGGGACTATAATGTTCCTAGGTATTGGTTTTCCTGGCCACTTATGGTGACCATCTTCTGGGTTTGTAATTGTCAAAGCTAAAAAGAAAAACTTTTTAAAATCTAATGCAAAATTAATTTATAATCTTTCATCACTTAAATCCCACAATGATGATAAGTTGGATTGGGAGACAGGCAGATACTAATTTTTACCAAATGGGTGTCAATGGAGACTCACATAAAAAAGTCAATATTCTCATCAGTAAAAAGACCAAAGCTAAATTTCTTCGTAAACGTAGCTATGGACAGTATAGGAGAAAGGAATTGTGAGAAACTGGCAATGTGGTAGCATGGAGAAGATGGAATATCACCTGTAAACTCTTCATCAAAGATTAGACTTGTACCACTCTAATCACCTCTAAGTTCTCCCACATAACCCAGAAATATATGTAGGGAGATCTAGAGTCCTGAGAAAGACAAAAAAGGGAAGGTTGAGATCAAAGTCAGGAGGGGGAGCACAAGCTCCCTCTGAGATAATTATAAGAACTTCTTAACTTCTGTCTGTCTGTCTGTCTGTCTATCTATCTATCTATCTTCCATCCATCTATCCATCCATCCAAACATCTATCCCTGTCTCTCTGTCTCTGTCTCTGTGTCTCTGTGTCTCTCCCTTCCTCCCTCCCTCCCTCCCGCTCTCTCTCTCTCTCTCTCTGTATCTCTCTCTCTGTCTCTCTCTGTCTCTCTCTCTCTCTCTCTCTCTCTCTCTCTCTCTCTCTCTCTCTCCCTCCCTCTTTCATCTCCATGAGGCTAGTCTTGGTCCCTTTCTATTATCCTCCTTCTCTAGCCTTGCAGTTGACTATTTTCTGTCTATCCTGTAATATCTGCCTATTGTCTCCCCCAATAGAACGTAACTAAGTAGACATTTATTTGAATCTCAATAGAATCAGACAAAAACAAAGGTGACTTGTAGATTATGTATTGTCAGGAACATATTAGCACCCTTAGATCAAACGAGATTAAGCCAGGACCCTAAAAGGCAAGCAAAGAGAAAAGGGAACCTAGGTAAGTCTTGTCTGCACATGTACAGAATGATGAAAGGGACCACAGGACTCAGACTTCCAAAGTTCTACTCATGCCTGTGCTGGGAAGCGTTGGTCGGAGGTTCAAGACTAGGTCGCCACCTGGTGATAAATACAGAAATTGCACTCTTTCCAGTCCCAAGTCTCTTAGAGCTAATTTTAAAGGAAGTGTTTCTATGGCGTGGGGCATCCCTTCTTTACATAATTATGAAGATCCTAAGATCACAGATCTATAGATGGAAGGTACCTTGGAATAACACAACTGTTGCCAACATTGCAAATTGTTTCTAGAAAGCACTAATAAGAAATGTTGTAGAATGGCAAGAGAATTGACTTTGTAGTCAGATCTGAGTTCAAATCCTGCCTCAGAGTCACTTGCCGCCCATGTGATCTTGGGTAAATCATTTATTCTGTCAGTTTCCATTCATCATCTGGAATATGAAAGTGTTGAACTTTGTGGTTTCTGAGGTCCTCCTATTTTTAAATGTATGATTCTATGAACTTTGCATGCAATCTGAGGAGAAACACATAATCCTATTATATTGCCAGACACTGTGCTAAGTAGCAAAGATACAAAAATATTCCCTTTCTTTAAGACATGCATTTTCTCATAGGGGAGACAACATATATAAATCAGAACATACAAAGCTTTACCTGCTCTTGTTCAGTTGTTTCAGGGATGTGAAAGTCTTCTTTTGAAGTTTTCTTGGCAAAGATACTGGAGTGGTTTGCCATTTCTTCTCAAGCTCATTTTGCAGATGAGGAAACTGAGGCAAACAATGGTAAGTGAATTGCCCAGGGTTGCACAGGTAGTAAGTATCTGAGGCTAGATTTGAACTCAGGAATATGAATTTCCCTGACTTCGGACCCAGCACTCTATCCCCTGAACCATCTAGTTGCCCTATACCTTCTCTTACCCTTCCCCAATATACATGCACTACTCCTGGGGTGGGGATGGGAGTGGGCTTTGGAATACCCTCGTTTCTTTTATCACCATCATTTAATATACTTTCTTCTTTTGAAGTCCACACAATCAACCTTCCCTAAGATTCTAACCTGAGACCTCTTTTCTTCTCCCTCTATACTCATTCCCTTGGTAATATCATCAACTGCCATGTGTTTATCATCTCTATGCAGATAACTTACAGATTATCTATCTGTCTATCTATCTGTCTATCATCTAATCTATCTTTCTTCTATCTCTTCAGCCCTAGTCTCTTGGTCTTCAGTCTTATGTCAACAGTTGGTTATTGAATATTTCAAACTCATTGTCACAGAGATATCTCAGACTCAAAATGTGCAAAACAAAAATCCCCCAATAAACTCTTTACATGAATGTTCCTATTACTATACTACCATCTTTCCAGTCACTCATATTCGAATCTTGGCATCATCTTCTACTCATTCTCCCTCACTCTGCATATGAATTCAGCTGCCAAATCTCTCCTTTTTTTATAACCTCCCTTATTTACAACATCATAGTTTCTCACCTAGATTATTTCAATAGTTTCTCATTGTTCTCCCTTCCTCAAGACTCTCCCCATTCCAGTTCATCTTGTGCACTACTACCATTGGGATCTTTCTTAAACTCAAATCTATGTCAAGTCCTTATTCAGTCAACTCTAACAGTCCCCTATTGTGTCTATGATAAAATAAAAACATTTCTATTTATTTTGTAAATCCCTTTACAACCTAACTAGCCCCAAACTCTCTCTATTCATTGAGTAATACTCCTCCTCCATAACTCACCGATCCAACTAGACTGGACTGCTCTCCATTCCTCATACACACCACACTGTCTCCTGTCTCTGTGACTGTGATTTTTATACCCTCTAAATTCCATTAGTCTCTTTGTCTGCAAGACACCTTCAGATGCATGTTTCACTGACTAAACAATCCTAAAATCAAGTCTTAAAACAAACTCAATGATTATTTTCCCCCAAATTATCAACTCTTCCTAGCCTTAATATTATTAAGAGAATGTTATCTGCCAGACTTATTCCCTCAGATCAAATTTAGTCTTTTGTTTCCCTTTGGTCCAATTTGTTATACAGTTTTGTTAATTCTTCCTATATGATATTTCTAAGACATGACTCACACTCTGCACTGTGACAATCTTTTCTCTCTATGTCCTCTCCTCTTTCTTCTTTCCTCTTTCTCTCTCTCTCTCTCTCTCTCTCTCTCTCTCTCTCTCTTCTTCCTCTTATTTTCTGTCCTGTGTATTTCTCCTCTCTCTTTTAAACCCATCTTCTACTTAGTCATGAGAATTATGTTACCTAAGCACTGTTCTGATGATATCAATATTTATCTGATAGGCTACATCTATGGTGTCTTTATGTCAGGGCAATTAGGTAGCACAGTAACAGAGCCCTGCACCTAGAATCTGTAAGACCTGAGTCTTCCCAAAGAACCCTATGGCATAAGGGCCACCTAAGAAGGTAGTTCATGTGCAATGATCATGATTCCCAGCTTGCAGCGTAGAGGAGGGAGAATTGTGATTTCCTAAGCAGTGTGATATCCTAATCTCTGATAACCCCCCTTTAAACCAAACAGTGGAGGTTTCCTGAGAAGTGCCAACTTTCTGAGAGAAGAAGAAGGAAGCACGACACCTGATTTTTTTAACCCACATTGTAATTATATAAAACAATTCAGCTATGGTTTCAACCTCATTAGTGAGAATAGAATGATTCCAGAAAACATTTCTAAAGAATAACTTTATTTCATTATTCTATCTGAAGCAAGAGACTTAGCAAAGGAATGGAGAAACATTTCTTAAGCCCTATTATGCTAAGTATGCCAAGTAACATGCCAAGTGTACAAATAGAAAACAAGGAAGTGTTTGGTCTCCAGGAACTTATACTCTAAGTAGGGAAGACAACACATAGTAGGAAGATAGGTTCAGCTTCAGGTCAAATATAAAGTCCAGAATGGATGTTAAGACCAAGAGTCCTTAGGATGTAATGGCAGGTCATTTGGCAATGCTGAGAGTTTTGCTGGACTTAGCATCGGAAGGTAAGCCCCAGTAGTTCACCACTTTACAGGAACAATTATTATGAGTAATTTCCTGCTTGTCTAAGTACTCTGATTGGATGTGTCTGACCATTAGTTGGGAAGTAGTAATAGGCTTGAGAGCCTGAGTAGAAAATGATTGAGGATTATCTAGAGCAGAAGTAAAGATGGGAGATGGAGACGTATCTTCCATAATATTCATGTGCCAAAATTTGTTCAGCCATTTTGCAATCCATGGGTCTCCATTCAGTACTGAGCAATGGAGCCTAGGGCAAGGCAGGGGAAAGCTCCAATTCCCTATAGTCTATACTTGTTTGGCCCTAAGACTGTCTGTTAGGATAAAGAGTTATGTGGATTTTTCCCCTGATAATACACACTTTCATGACATTCAATTTGATTTAATTAAAAATGAAAAGAAATATTTATTAGATGCTTAGTATATGCAAAGCATCATGGTATGCCCTGAGATTTCAACAAACAGTCCCTACCCTCAAGGGACTTTCTTTCTAGTGAGGGGTGCATTCTGAGCTATGCCTGAATCAGACCAAGCTTGGAATGAAATAAAATGCTTATAGACCTAGATGGTCTAGCTTTTCACAAAAAAGATTTACTTAGCCATAATATGGAAAAAAATAGTTTCTTGTGGGCTCAGAACTAGGGTTACCTGTACATTTGAAATGGCAGCATCACAGGCCAGTCAGTCAAGCCTGAAGATTACTTGGCCCCTTGTGTGCTTGTCTTTTATACATGGGTGGCCACAAAGCTACATCAATGGTTTAAATCTTAGTTTCCTGACCTAATTAAGTCTTGAGGATTATTTCATTGCCTTTTAGACAAAATTTACCTTCATCTCTGCAGATTAAATGTAGTCCCTAGCAGGAAGTATCTCCATTCCAACACAGGCAACTTTTAGGCAATTATGAGGTTAGCAGGATAATTAAGGGGATGCGGATGCAGTACATGCTCTATAGGTTGGCTCCTACAGGTCCATCCCCATGCATGCTCCATGAGGAGCTGGGAAGTATTAAAAGAGAAATTCCCATGTTTGTGTTAGCTAAGGAGTTGTGATCTATGATGATTTCTACTTTGATGCTTTCGGGTTGAGGGTTGAGTAGACATAGACCACCTCATTTTCCACAATCCCACTGGGTATTCTCTATTTATCTATCTGTCTATCATATATCTATCATGTATGTGTCAATCTTGTCTGTCCATCTGTCTATAAAACTATCACATACACACTCACACCAGGAAGTATTTCAAGAAGTGCAATTCTGAAAATAATTAAATCCCACCAATTGAAGTGGAGTCCAAATCCACAAAAAAGGAACCATATCTAGCTGTGTATTAACAGTCCCTGTGACACCTTTATGAAGATTCTTTTATAATGCCCTTATTGTTGGTGGCATTTCCCAGGTCTTCCATGGTCAATTCCTGCTTGGTCTTGGGCTGAGGATTTGAGATTTTCCATGAATCAGCTTCTTTTCCTGGAGGGTTCTGAAATGTAGGATTCCGTGCCAGCTGGGTAGACATGTTTATGACAACATTATTCTTAACCCTTTGCGGATAATCTTCCTCCACCCTCCTGTGGCAGATCTGGACACGAAGAGCAGCCTGGAAACCACCTCGGAATTTCTTATTGAAAAAGCCATAGATGATAGGATTCACACTGCTATTGCAGAAGGCTAGCCAATGTGCAAAAGGGTAGATATAAATGTTGATGACCTGTAGCTGGGATACAGAGAGGTTGCTGTAGTCGGAGAGCATCATCAATGTCCAAAGGGGTAGCCAAGATATCATAAAGAGCAAAGCCACGACCAGGAGCATCTTGATGACTCTCTGTTTCTTTCTAGATACCATATGGTTCTTCTCCTGGGTCTGCTTGACCCTTAAAGACTTTGCAGTCCTAGAGAGTGAAATCCCAATTCTGCTATACATGAGGACAATGATGAACAGAGGGACCAGGTAGATGTTGGCAAATAGCACAGTGGTATAGATTTTCCTCATTTCCTGGTTTGGCCAGTCCTCCCGGCACCAGTACAGAGGGCTGGTTTCATTTGGGGAGCTGAGCCTCACTCGGTAATATTTTTCTTCTTGTACGTGAAGCATGACGACAGATGGAGAGATGAGGGCGATGGAGAGGGCCCAGATGATTATAACAATTCCTAAGGCTGCCCGCATGTTGAGTTTTGGCTTAAATGGGTACACAATGCATCGAAATCTGCAATAGAAAGCAAGGGTCAGAGAGCAGTTACTTTGTAATGACAGATCCGATCATCACCTAAATTGAACGCAACAATTGTGTCCAGAAGGAAAGAAAACACCATAAAATGTATTTAACTTGTTTGTTCAAATAAAGCGCTTAAAGATCAATCTGGCAGTGGTAATAAGTGAAAAGAGTAACTAAATGTGGGAAGACTTTGAAGAAGGCTATTTTAGTTTTAAGGAGAATTGATCAAAAGAGTCTGTGATCAGTTGATGAAGACATGTATGTATATCATGCATACATATGTATATTATATGTATGTTGATGTATCCACATATATTTACGCAAACTAAATCTACAGCCCAGACTGGAAAGATTTTCCTAGGACTCTGATTTGGCAGAGGGAGTGTTGATAGGTTATTGCCTACCTGAGGCAAAGAATTAGAGCTAGAGTTCTGGAGAAGAGAGATATTCATCATTCTTTCTTTGAAAGAGAATCTAGTAGTTTCAGATTCTCTTCAGCATAACTCCAAGAAGGAAAATAGAAAGAATCCCTTGGGGACATATAGGAGAAGCCACTTTTTTAATGAATTCCTTATTTCCAGCTTGCCTCCAAGAGACTTTGGGGTAAAAGAGTCTCATTCAAAATAAAATGCTCTAGGATTCACTGGAAACCTGAGGTAGATTAATATATAGACATACAAGTCATTGGTTGAAAAGTTATCCCATGTACAGACATCTTTTTTATGGGACTTTTTCCATCCATCCCATCCTTCTTCCAGAGTAGAATTATTAGCCAACTCTGTATCCTGCCCCTGTACAAGATAGATTAAAAAGCACCCCCTCAACCTCTTTTCTTCCTCCAGAATAGTCTCATCCCATTTTTAGAGGGAAATGAGATTGTCCTTCCCCTACTACTCACTATGACTCTCAGGACCCCTGATATTCCATCACAGGTTTTCAGGTGACTTCTAGATGGAATGGGGTATACTGTCATTGGTTGCCTTGCCATAGGGATTCCTGAGACTGGGTTTATCTTTGCCTGGGAGAAAGATACTTTTCTATGGTGCTCCTTGTGTTAGACCCTGTCTTTGGCATGAGACAAACCACCTTAATCACACTCCTCCAATCTGGTCATCATTTAGCAAATTCAATTCAGGAAGACCAGCCAAGGTCAAATGCTCTTGCCCAGATGGATTTGGCACAACAGAAATGTAATAGATAGAAAGGAAACTCCTGAGTTTTCCCCAGATTGGGTTAACACATAAGAAATATGGGATATCCAAGAATGAAGCATTCTTTTTTACCTTCTCTCCTTTTCTGGCTTTTTCTTTCTTTGGGGAAACTTTTTGTTGTGCTTCCTTCCTTATGATTAGGTCTATCTCTTCTCTGGTCCCTTGTTTGAACATAGAGATCGTTACTGAACCCATGGAAGCTGATGAGATCACCAAGCAAGAGAGGAGTATTTTGTTTTGCATTTCTGGTTCCCCTTTCATCTCTTCGACCAATTTCAGGTTTCATCTGCAAGGTGATATGGTCCTAAGGGTTGGGCAAATGACAAAGCCCAAGGGGCTATCATCAGAGTATTTTTTCTGATCATATGGCAATTTCTGGAGGGTTGGGAGTACATGGTGGCAAGCCAGATTGTCATGTCTGATGGATATATGACTTTCAGCACATAGTGAAGTTGTAACTGGCTCCCATCTTAGGGAGCTGGTGACTCCCTGCTCATCTAAGTGGTTGGAGTAGTCATGGGTGACTAACAAGGGACTGGGGTGGTGGAGTGATTTAGTGGTCTAGCACTAGGTCTCTTGGGAAGATGGAGATAGGCCCAAGGATTGGATGAGAGTAGGCACTCTGGGTTCCTTCCTGAAGTGATGTGGATATGGAGTACAGCATTGAGTTAGGAAGGACAAATGGGAATGAAACATTGGCAGAAAGTTCAGAAGGAAGGGTTCCCCATTAATGATTGGATCAAAGAGATATTTTGGGATAACTTTCCCTTATTCCTAGTCCCAGATTTAGGCCAGTCATCACTTTCATTATTTAAACAAACATAGGGTCCAAAAGACACTGATGTGTGTGTACCTCCTACAAAGAAACCTAAAAAAAATGATTGTTTAAGATATATGTGCAAACTTCATTGTACACTAATTGACTAGTTTTGGCAGCCCATATATATGATAGTTGTACATGTTTTTATATTCCACAGTAGACCTTTTATACCATTTACTCATATAAATATAGTTTATACATTATATATAATATATACATAATGTATTATATATAACACTATATATATCAACATCTATATTATATATAAATTAAATACAATTTACTCATATAAAATAATACCCTTGTAAATTATTTTTACTTATATGAATGATATACTTACATTATATTTACTCTCTTAGAGTAAATAAAACTAAACCCTTGTTGATTTTTAAATGTAAGCTATATAGAGATGATGTTAGAGAATTGGACTTGAAGCCAGGAAGACCTGAGTTCAGGTCCCACCCCTGCCAGATACTTGTTGTATATGTCACTCTGGGTAAGTTACTTCATCAATTAACTCTCCAGGCTGGCAATATCAAACTTGAATAGAAACAGGTTCCCCCAGGCAGCATATGAATCACAATTCAACACTATATATAATATATTGTTTATTTATTCATTCATTCATTCGTTTGTCTATCCATTTGCTTATTTATTCTGTTAAACATTTCACAATTACATTTTAATCTGGTTTGGCAGGACCAGATGTTTTGCAGGCCAGACCCTTCAAAGTTTGGCAACTCTGCTCCAGGAAATTCCCCAAGAGGATAAAATGCAGAGGAGGTGCTGACCTGCCTTGACAGAAGTAATTTCCTTCCCTGGGAGTTCTCTGTACTAATAAAACTCCTATATTTATTTAAATTTCAGGAGGAAAAATTATTGTAACTGCCTTAAGTTTATTATGCCTTTATAGTTCTACTCAAGGAAGTTTTCCATTAAATGGAAATTATAGCAAGAATCATGGAATCCTGGAAATTCAAATTCAAATCTCATGTTTGTGACATGATAACAGGTTTATTTCTAAGTCCACAGTCTTTCCATCTGTAAAGTGAATTTAACTGAATCAAAGTCACAGATAGAGCACCTAGTTGGGACAGCAAATAGAGCATTGGGCTTGGAATCATGAAGATTCATCTTTCTGAGTTCTAACCTGCCTCAGACATTTACTAGCTGTGTGACCTTGGTCAAGTGACTTAGACCTGTTTGCCTTAGTTCCTCATCTGTAAAATGAGTTAGAGAAGGAAATGGAAAACCAAGCCAGTATCTTTGCCAAGAAAACCTCAGATGGAGTCATGAAGAGTCTGAAATGACTAAACAACCACAAAACTATAAAAGTATCATGTTCAAAATATTGTATGTCAGTTGGCTGATGTAATGGGTAGATCTCAGGTCTGAAGTCAGGAAGATTTGACCCTGGATGAATTGCTTAACTTCTGTCTCAGTTTCCTCATCTGTAAAATGGGGGTGATAACAAAACCTACCTCCCAAAGTAGTTGTGAGGAAAAAATATTTATACTACTTATAAAGGGCCTAGCATGGTTCTTGGTCTTTCATTGGCATTTTCATTTCACTTTCCATCTCATTTGATTTACCAGTTTAATTTTTTATCCAGACTTCCTAAATGTATTAAGCTAAAAAAAGTAGGATATAATTAATTTCTTTGTTATAACTCTGAACCAACCTTTGTAGTCTGGAATGAAAACTGCTCTTTTTATCAAATTATCTCATATCTTCTATCTCTGAGGTCAACTTGCTAAAACCAGACAGGGTAATAGTTTTTCACTACAGAGTTATTTGGAGGCAAATGCAATGCTCTGAATGGGGGAGAAACACAAGGAACAATGGAAAACTAAGAAAAAATAGGATTGAAAATGGGTGCCATTTGTCACCATGCACATTTTTCTTTGACAAATAAATGATGGTGTAGCCATTTGACACGATTTCAGATTCTGACAAGGGCTTACCTATCCCCTGCAATGGCCACCAAAGTGAAGACTGAAGAGGCCACTGACATGCCCTGTACCATTCCACTGATCTTGCAAACTGCACTTCCAAATGGCCATCCTGACAGGGAGGATGAGAGCAATGTTAGAAGAGATACTCTATTCTATTACATTAAAAAGGCTGTCCAAAGAGAGAGCATTAAGACACAGTGAGAACTAACTCTTATCATGGCAATCAAGGATTTTTAATACCCAAGGATCTATCCAACATGGTTATTATTTCCATACATGGGCAAATAGCCTGAAGTCATAGACAGAGTCTGGATTTTGTAAATTTCACTCATTTGGGACAGAAATTTATCTCCAGGTAAAACAATGCCTTTCTTTGAGAGTAGAGTTTCTTCACCTCTCCATGTGGTGATGTCTTGGTGAATGCTTAACAACTAGCTCTCTGGGGGAAAATATGAACAATACAGTTTAAAGTTTAGTCTATATTATTAACATTTTATTCATCATTTTTTCAATGTCTAGTCAATCAATAGAACAATAAATCAAGTCATGATTTGTAGCATTTTCTTATTAAGTGCTGGATCAATCTGAGTTGGAATACTGCCTCAGACACTTCCTAACTGTGTGACCTTGACTCAATAAGTTTCTCTCAGCTTTAGTTTCCACATTTGTAAAATTGAGATAATTTCCCAAAAGTTTTAACTTTTTGGACTAGACCCCACCATGACCCCAGGAAAACCCCTTATCAGGAAACTCATTATCCTGCAAAACTGCATCAGCTTTAGTACTCAAACTTCATCAATAACCTCCACTGTCTGATTGGAGGGGTAGCAGATAGAGAAAAAAATTCCTCCAAAAGCATCCATTTGAGGAGGGCTCCCAGGCCAGACAGTTATTCATTTACTACCAGCCCACACTCCTTCATCTGGGTTCCACCATGCCCTCACATGGGGTACTATCTTCCCTTGACCATTCCCATTATCAATTTTTGGTTTCCTTTGGGTCTTGTGGTCTTTCTCTATTACATTATAAGTTTCCTATTGGTGGGAACTGTCATTTTTTTCAAATTTTATCCCCAGAGCTTAGTACAGTACCTGGCATATAGTAAGAAATTAATGTTTATTGACTAAGATAATTCATGTAAAGCATTTTGTGAGTCTCTAAGTATCACATTTTTATATTAAATTTATATTTATATGAATATATATTTGATAGATTTTCATAATCCAATACCATAAATATGTTTCTAGAGCCTTCCATTTGAAAATGCTAGATACCATTGTTTTCATAACCTTAAATATGAGCCAAAACATGTTTTTTTCTGACAACAAACAAAAAATTTGTAAAGATAAATTGATATTTCCTGTTCCCTGCTACCATACACCCAAACTATAAGGGGAAATAAAGAGACTACATCTTTCAAATTTTATTTCATTTTACATACCTGCTATGATATTATCCAGGAGGGTTGTAGGCATACAAAATATCCCTATCAGCAAATCACTGATGGCCAGGTTCAAGATGAAGAAGTTAGTGACTGTGTGCATGTGTTTGTTCCATGCCACAATGAAACAAACCACTGTATTCCCCACTATGCACAGAACAAAGATAAGAAAGTAGGAAATGATGAAGACAGCTGCCACCTGAGGCTGGTGGAGGTAGTAATCTATATAGGTGATGTTAATGTCCAGGTACTGCTCCTCCTTAGTGTCATTGACATTCCAGGTCTGATGACTAGCAGCAGAAAAATTGGAGTCCAATTCCTTATTCATACTGAACCTTGAATAATAAGAGATATGGAAAAAACAACACGATTAGAAACCACAGATTTAAGTATTGCTAGAGGAAATCCTTTTCACCATTCAGTAACTGTCTCAGATGAAAGAAGCAGAGTGGGATAATGTAGAAGTTTGAGATAAGAGGAAGAGACTTTGCTGTTATCTATGCCACTGTTTAAAATTATCCAAAATAAATACTTGAATTTTAGTAATCATCTGGACATCTAGTTATTTTTCATATGCTTATATGTATGTCTGTGTTTCTTTTGATAGAATATAACTTCTTTGAAGGTAAGAACTTTCTTTTCTGCCTTTGTAGCCTAGCAGAGACAGGTATGGAGGAGGGGCTTAATAAATGAGTGCTGACTGATTTTATCTTGGATCATCTCACAGGATGCCACACATAATACTAAGAGTTTTGTACCATCAAGTAAATAAACATACACTATTATGTCAACCAGGGTAGCTAAGTGGAGCAGTGGATAGAGCAACAGAGACATTTATTAGCTGTGTGACTCTAGGCAAGCTATTTAACCCTGCTTACCTCCATTTCCTCACCTGTAAAATGAACTAGAGAAGGAAATGGCAAGCCACTTCAGTATCTTTGCAAAAAAACAAAACCCAAATGGCATCATGGAGAGTTATACGTGACTAAAACAACAATAACAACAAATTATGTCCACTCCAATTGTAAAACCAAAATTTGGATACAAGAGAAGCAAAGGGACAGGGAAGAAAGGAGAAAACAAATAAAACACATACAAAATTGTAAACTATGTCAGTGAATGCTAGCGGCAAAATCAATCTTTTTTCCTTGGTTATATGTTTGGGTCATGAGAACAGATGAGTGGGAAGGATTTCAACATTTTGTAAACAACAGAAAAAATCATTAAGAATGAATGAATTAAAAAGCTTATTAAAATATGCTTATTAAATATGCATATATAAAATATATATTTTATATATAATATATTTATATATTATATAAAATATGCATATTAAAAAGCACTTACTTTGTGCCAAGAACTATGAAAATCATATAAACACAAATAGAAAATCAGATAGTGCCTGTCCTCAAGGAGCTTATATTCTTACAAGAAGGGATAATATACATGGGGGTAGAAGATTTGTGGGGTAAGTTTTGGTTTAGTAAAATTATAGGACTAGTGAATGGAGTTACAGGGGAGTAGATTGATACACTCTTTCAAGGAACAATGATAGTTTATTTGATTATGGTTCTAGGACTAGAAAGTGAAGAGGGTTGGGGGGTAGGAAACACAGTTTACTACTGAGGCAACCAACATTTGATATAGTAATGGGTGGTTCTGAGTGTGATAGGGTTAAATCCTCCAGGGCTTAGTTTCTGGTCAAGGCAGTATAGCAGCTAAACAATGAGGCAAGAACTAAGAAATAAAGATGTACTTCAAATTTAAAAAGAAAAATTAAAGTAAAATCCAGATATAAGAGGAAATAAATTGGTGTAAAAGAGGGTATTTCGTACCCCTTGACACCAATTACTGTAACTTACAACATGCTCTATACCCTGTTCCTTCATCAGATGAGAATGACCCTTACTGAATTTGAGAATCAATCAATTATAAATATAAGTTTAATGTGAAAAATTCCTAGATACCTTTCTTGAATCAATCATCAAAAATATAAAATACACCAAAGCTAAATAAAAGTAGATGACATCACATAAGAAATATCGTATGGTACAGTAACAATAACAATCATCTATATAACACTTTAAGATTTGCCAAACACTTTACAAATTTTATCTCATTTGATACTCATAATAACCCTGCACCACCTAGTAGAAGAGCATCAGTCATAATCTATGGGCTTTGATATAACAAATCAGTGCAGAATCCAAAAATTAAGTCACCTTGGGGGGGGGGGTAATTGCTAAGGGAAGGGAGAGGAGAGAGAGTGACTGTTTCTTCTCCATCCTGAACCAGAGAAAGACCTCATTAACTTCAAAAGGTCAGAAGATGTGGACTTCCCAACAGTGTCATTAACTGTGTCCCCAACAATAGTGGCTAATGACATTATTTACATTGGGATTTGAGGACCGACCATACACCCATAGAAAAAGTAGCTATGTTCACCTAAAGGGAATTTCATGAGGTCTCTACAAAGGAAAAAAAAAACTTGAAAGAATTAGTTGCTGTGAATTTACAGTTTAGCCATTTATTTTTCTGACTGGTATCTACTCCTCTCAGGGACCTTTTATGTGCAAGGAGAAAGTGTGACAGACTTTTGGAGTAATACTTTTGTACTAATTGTTCTTATTCTACTACTTTAGTAAATATACATTTCTTTTTTAAAAAGTTAAGTCTGGTAAGTTGGTAACCAATGAGGAACACACTAGGTGGGGGATCATGAGTGAAAATAATAGAGAAACATCTTGTCGCTACTGCAAGAACCCGGAGAGGAATTAGCCATGTCCTAAGGACCCAATCTCCCACTGGAAGAGTGGGTTTGGGAGAGTGAGCCCAGAGGAGGTGCTTCATTAAGAATGGTTATTCACACTAGAAATGAATTATTTGCTTTACCAAGGAAGTAGCACATAGCTCTTTAAGTAGCAAGTAGTCATATTATATCTCAAAAGGATTACTTTAGAAAAAGTCTTCTTTTACTGAACTTACAAGAACATGCAATTGTACACATTAAATCAAAGCACTGGCCTGTTTCCCACAGGTTAGGGTACTTATTTTTTTCCCTTTATCTCAGAATTTCCACCTGACTCACATAGAAGTGAATATAATATTTATCTCTACAATCCTTGATGGTCATTTGTCATTCCTTCTTTTCTATGGCAAGAGCTAGAAAAAGCTAAGAATTCAATAATGCAAAAAATTGGAAACTCTAATATCATTCCATCATAAAATATATTAGAATACTTCAGGGAAATGACATGCTTCTTGAAAATGTAGAAGTTAAATTTTGTGCTTATTGCTAAATGTTACAAGGCTTTGTCAAAATTTGATGAATTGGAACTTTTAAAAGCAAATCTTTCAAGTCATTTATGAAATTTGCCACTTATGAATATAGTGAAAGGGTAAGCACATTTAAAAAACAACACTACTTCAGAAAACAGAAAATAAATAACATTATGGAAAAATAATCCCATTTTCTTCCCTTTTGGGCTGCTTCTTTGTTCTTACCTCATGTACAACAGATAAATTTTGAGGCTCTCTGCTTGATTAATTGGGGTTCCACTTGCTGATTCATTTAGATCTGTCAATAATTAATCCAGCATCTACCATCTTCATCTTTTCAGGAAATAAGTAAGCTAATACATACAAAAGTTCTGGAAAACCATAAATTAACACATGTGATATTTTGGTGCCATTATTATAGAATGGTGAAACATATTCAAAATTGGTTAAATGGACATAAGACCAACAGAGGTCTAGCTGATTAATAGGTATAAACCCACCCAATGCATTCTGAATACCTTTAACTGTTTTGTGAGCTAGGTTTGTACATGAATGAGAGCAAAATGAGAGGAAGAGGTCCTTTATGTATCAAAATATTTATAGTGGTTCCTTTTTGTGAGTGGGCTGGCCAAAAGTGAAAACTAAAGGGATGACTACCAATTGAGGAATAGTTTAATCCATTCTGACATATGACTATAATGGAGTACTAATGTGCTATAAGAAATGAGAAAACACCTACAGCACCAGCAGGGGCAGGTGCAACCACTGTTTCTGGAGCCCTAGGCCCACAGATTGTAGGAGGATCAAGTGGCTGACAGTACACTGGAAGCAGAGAACTACCTTGACAAAGAACTCAAAAGTCAAGTAAATGGCTAAGGAAATGAGCAAAAACCAGAAAAAGAATCAGACCATAGAATCTTACTTTGGTGACAAAGAAGACCAAAGCATGCAAACAGAACAAAGTCCAATCTCCTCCATCCAAAGCCTCCAAGAAAAATATGAATGGGTCTCAAGCCATGGAAGAGCTCAAAAAGGATTGTGAAAATCAAGTAAGAGAAGTGGAGCAAAAATTGGGAAGAGGAATGATGCAAGAAAATCATGAAAAATGAGACTTCAAAAAATGGTGAAGAAAATAACACTAAAAAATAGACTAACCCAAATGGCAAAAGAGATCTAAAAAGCCAATGAGGAGAAGAATGCCCTAAAAGCAGAAATGGCCAGGCAGGAAAAGAGATCCAAAAGCTCACTGAAGAAAATAATTCCCTAAAGATTAGAATGAAGCAGATGGAAGCCAATGACTTCATGAAAAATCAAGAAATTATAAAACAAAACAAAAGGAATGAAAAAATAGCAGACTGTGAAATATCTCATTGGAAAAAACAACTGACTCAGTTCTTTATATATTTTAGAAAGGAGGCCTGTATCACAGACACTAGTTGCAAAAATTCTTTCCCAGTTTTCTGCTGCCCTCCTAATCTTGATGGCATTGAGTTTGGTTGTGCAAAGCCTTTTCAATTTAATGTGATCAAAATTATTCATTTTGCACCTCATAATGCTTTCTATCTCTGGTTTAGTCAAAAATTCTTCCTTCTCCATAAATCTGATAAATACACTATTCCTTGCTCCACTAATTTGTTTACAGAATCAATCTTTCTACCTAGATCATGTACCCATTTGAACTTTATTCTTGTGTACAGTGTCAGGCATTAGTCTATGCCTAGTATCCACCACATTGTTATCCAGTTTTCCCAGTAATTTTTGTCAAACAGTGGGTTCTTATCCCAGGAGCCTGGGTCCTTGGGTTTCTCAAACAGAAGACTGCTATATTCATTGACTACTGTGTCTTGAGTACCTAACATATTCCACTGGTCTAGCCCTCTGTTTCTTAGCCAGTACCAAGTGGTTTTGATACTTGCTGCCTTATAATACAATTTGAGATCTGGTGGGGCTAGCCCATCTTCCCTAGCATTTCTTTTCATTAGTCCCCTTGAAATTCTGGACCTATTGTCCTTCCAGATGAATTTTGATATTATTTTTTCTAGCTCTAGAAAACAATTATCTGATAGTATGATTGGTATGGCACTGAATAGGTAAAACAATTTGGTGGAATTGTTATTTTTATTATATTGACTCAGCTTAGGCACGAGCAACTGATGCTTTTCCACTTACTTAGATCTGACTTTATGTGTGCAAAAAGCATTTTGTAATTGTGTTCATATAGTCCCTGGATTTGTTTTGGCAGGTAAACTCCCAAATATTTTAAAATGTCTACCTTAGCTTTAAATGAGGTTTCTCTTTCTATCTCTTGCTGAGGGGTTTTGTTGGTAATATATAGAAATGCGGAAGATTTGTGCGGGTTTATTTTGTAAACTGCAACTTTGACAAAGTTGTTTACTATTTTAAGTAGTTTTTTACTTGAATCTTTGAGATTCTCTAAGCATATCATCCTATCATCTGCAAAGAGTGATGCTTAGTTTCTTCTCTGCCTATTCTATCCCTTCAATTTCTTTTTCTTCCTTTATTGCTGCAGCCAACATTTCTAGTACCATATTGAATAATAGTGGTGATAATGAACATCCTTGTGACACCCCTGATCTTACTGGAAATGCATCTAGCTTATCTCCATTGAACATAATATTTGCTGAAGGTTTTAGGTAGATATTTCCTATTATTTTCTGGAAATTTTCATTTATTCCTATGCTCGCCAGTGTTTTCAGTAAGAATGGATATTGTATTTTGTCAAAAGTTTTTCTGCATCTCCTGAGATAATCATGTGGTTGTGTTAGGTTTGTTGTTTATATGATCAATAATGTTAATACTTTTCTTAATATGGAAGTAGCCCTGCATTCCTGGTATAAATCCTACCTGATTTTAATGTATTATTCTGATGACAAGTTGTTGTATTCTTTTTACTAAAATCTTATTTAAAATTGTTTCATCTATATTCATTAGAGAAATTGGTCTATAATTTTCTTTCTCTGTTTTGGCTCTTCCTGGTTTGGTATCAAAACCATATTTTTATCATAAAAGGAATTTGGAAGGACTCCTTCTTCCCCAATTTTTCCAAGTAGTCTTTATAGTATGGGGATTTACGGTTTTTTAAATGTTTGATAGAATTCAATTGTAAATTCAACGTGGAGATTTTTTCCGAGGGAGTTAATTGATGACTTGTTCAATTTCTTTTTCTGAAATAGAGTTATTTAAGTATTCAACTTCCTCTTCTGTTAATTTGGGCAATTTACATTTTTTTAAAAATAATTATCTACCTCATTTAGACTGTCAAATTTATGGGCATAAAGTTGGGCAGAGTAATTTCTAATTATTGTTTTAATTTCCTCCTCATTAGAGGTGAGTTCACCCTTTTCGTTTTTTATATTGGTAATTTGATTTTCTTTTTTTTAATCAAATTGATCAAAGGTTTATCAATTTTATCGTTTTCTTTTCACAAAATCAACTCTTAGTTTTACTTATTAGTTTAATAGTTTTCTTAATTTCATTATCTCTTCTTTGGTTTTCAGTATTTCTAATTTGGCATTTAGTTGGGGATTTTCAATTTTTTCTTTTTCTAGCTTTTTCAGATGCATGCCCAATTCATTGATCTCCTCTTTCTCTATTTTATTCATATAGGCATTCAAAGATATAAAGCTTCCCCTAAAAATTGCTTTTGCAGTATCCCATAAGATTTGGTAGGTTGTCTCATTATTGTCATTCCCTTGAATGAAGTTGTTGATTTGTTGTTTAACCCATTCATTCTTTAGAATTCGATTAGATTCCAATCAATTTTTGGTCTATCTTTCCATGGCCTTTTATTACATGTCATTTTTATTACATTATGATCTGAGAAGGATGCATTGACTGTCTCTGCCTTTCTGCACTGGATTGTGAGGTTTATATGTCCTAGCACATGGTCAACTTTTGTATATGTGCCATGTACCACTGAGAAAAAGGTATATTCTTTTCTATCCCCATTCAATTTTCTTCAGAGATCTATCATATCAACCTTATCCAGAGTTTTATTCACATCCTTAACTTCTTTCTTGTTTATTTTGAGGTTAGATTTATCAAGTTCAGAGAGGGGAAGGTTGAGGTCCCCCACTAGTATGGTTTTGCTGTCTATTTCTTTCTGTAACTCCCTTAACTTCTCATCTAGGATTTTGGATGATACACCACTAGGAGCATATATGTTTAATAATGATATTGCTTTGTTGTCTATGGTTCCTTTTAACAGGATATAGTTTCCTTCCTTATCTCTTTTGATTAGATCTATTTCTGCTTTTGCTTTGTCTGACATTAAGATTGCTAACCCTGCTTTTTTTTTACATCAGATGAATCACAGTTTATTCTGCTCCAAATTTTAACGTTTACCCTGTGTGTATCCCCCTGTTTCAAATGTTTCTTGTAAACAACATATTGTTGGATTATGGTTTTTTATCCATTCTGCTATCTGTCTTCTTTTTATGGGAGAATTTATCCCATTCACATTCACAGTTATGATTGCTATCTGTGTCTTTTCCTCTGTTTGTGATTTTAGTTCTCACTTCCCTTCCACCATAGAGTTAATTTTTGACCACTGCCTCTCTCATTCTTCCTTCCCTTCTTTCAGCCCCCCTCCCTTTTACTCCCCTTTACCCTTACTACTTCTTAGCCTCCCCTTCCCTTTCTTTCCCCCTTCCCCTCCTACTGCCTATAGAGCTAGTTAGATTTATATACTTAATTAAGTTGGTTGTTCTCTCCTTGAACAAAATCAGATGAGAGTACCTCTCAAACAATGCTTATCTCCCTCCCCTCTTTCCCTCTACTGTAATATAATTTTGTGCCTCTTCCTATGATGTAATTTATCATTTTCTGCCTCTTTTTCACATCCCATTACAATCTTTTTGCACCCTTAAATCACATTTTTATCTTTCATCATTTACTCTATACCCATTCCCTCTATGTATATCCCCTTTATATTTCATAATAAATACACAGTTCTCAAGATTAACAAGTATCATCTTCCCTTATAGGGAAGTAAGCAGTTTGCCCATATTGAGTAACAAGTATTTTCTTTTCCCCTATTTACCTTTTTATGCCTCTCTTGAGACCTGCATTTGAAGATTGAATTTTCTATTGAGTTTTGGCCTTTTTATCAGGAAGATCTGGAAATCCCTTATTTCACCGAATGTCTATCTCCTTGCCTAAAATATAATGCCCAACTTTGTAAGGTAACTGATCCTTGGTTTTAGTCCCAGCTCCTTTGCTTATGGAACATCATATTCCAATTCCTTCGATCTTTGATGTAGAAGCTGCAAGGTCTGTGTGATCCTGACTGTACTTCCTCAATATTTGAATTGTTTCTTTCTGGATGCCTATAGTATTTTCTCCCTCACTTGACAGATTTGGAATTTGGCAACAATATTCCCTGGAGTTTTTAGTTTGGGATCCCTTTCAGGAGGTGAATGGTGGATTCTTTAAATGACTATTTTGCCCTCTGGATCTAGGACTTCTGGGCAGTTTTCTTTGATGATTTCTTGGAAGATATTGTCCAGGCTCTTTCCTTCATCATTGTTTTCTGGTAGGCCAAGAATTCTTAGATTTTCTCTCTTGGATCTATTTTCCAAGTCAGTTGTTTTTCCAACTAGATATTTTATATTTTCTTCTATCTTTTAATTCTTTAGATTTTGACTGATTCTTGATGTCTCATATAGATATTAGCTTCTATTTGCCCAATACTAATTTTTATCAAATTGTTTTCTTCAGTTAACTTTTCCATCTCCTTTTTCATCTGTCCAATTATTTCTTTTAAGGAATTATTTTTTCCAGTTAGTTTTTGTACTTTCTTTCCCATTTGACCAATTTTCCCTGTTAGGTTTTGTGCTTCCTTTTCCATTTGTCTAGTTTTCCTTTTAAAAGAGATGTTCTCTTCAGTGAATTCCTTTTTTCATACTTTTAAGAATCATTGGCCAGTTTTTCTTCTTTTTCTCTACTTTGGTTTTTAAAATCCTTCTTCAGCTCTTCCAAGAGTGCTCTTTGCACTTACGACCAGTTCATAGTCTTTTCTGAAGTTTCAGGTGAGAGTGCAGTCTCAATGCTGACCTCTTTGGTATTCGTGTTTTGATTCTTGTCCCCATAGAAAGATTCTATGATCTTTTCTTTCCTGCTTTGTTTCTTACTCATGATGATGACACTTTTGTGTATTGTGGCCTCTGGTTCTTTCAGCTAGAAGCTAAAGAAACTGGTGTTGAGCTGGCTGGTGTGAGAAAGCGTAGGCCAGGTGAAGTCTTTTTTGTGTGTGTGTTTCCCTGTATTAGCCCTGGAGCTAGCTTATTAAGTGTGGGGGAATGGTGGTCTGGTCATGGGATATCTCCTCAGCTGAGTTAGAGCAAAGGCAAGCTCAGCCTGGTGATCCCATCTGCCCTAGTGTCTTCCCATTTCCCCTGGAGTACTGAGGCATGCCTGGGGTCCTGGTGTTGCTGGTTGTGAGGCTCTGCCCCTCTGCAGCTCCAGATCTCCTCCTGGTTTGCTGAGGTGGCCCTGTCTGGGAAAGCTCTGGCCCTCTGCCATAGCAAGAGGAATCCTCCTTAGCAATTTTCCTAGCCTCACATGCTATGAGACTGTTTGCCCCTTCTGTTGATCCCACTGATCCAAGAGATTTCTGGGGAGATATTTTACAGTTCTTTCAAGGTCAACAAGGGGAAAGGGAGAGAGCATTTATGGATCACCATTTTGGCTCCTGGAAGTTCAAGTAGGTAACTTATAGACATATAATCTGTGGCTTGAAAGACTGAGGAGCAGCTGCTGCAGATACCTGGGGCTCCACAGCTCTCACTCGCTTGGTTCTGCTGGACTCCCATCCTGGGCTAATAAACCTGAGATTCCACCATGCTGAAGCTGCCTCAGACTGCTCTAGAACTTTCCTGCTCAGCCCTGCCTCTGTGGTCATGCTATACTGTGTGCTGTGTGCTCCTCCATCCCCTCAGAACAGATCCTTCCCATCGACCTTCTAGTCTGTCCTGGGCTGTGACTCTGCCACAGTCTGTCTCCTATTGAGTTCTGTCCCTCCAAAATTTGGTCAGATTCTCTTTTTAGAGGTATCTGAAGGAGTATGTCTAAGAGCTTAGTTGAGTAGTTGCTCTCATTTCACCATCTTGACTCTACCTCAAGAAAAAGTTTTTACAATAGAGGGGAAGGAGGAAGGTGAGAGGAAAAAAGTGAAATTTACTCTCATCACATTTGACTTAAGGAGGGAATAACATGCATACTCCACTTGGTATGAAAATATCATACACTACAGGAAAGTAGGGGACAAGGGAATAAGTGTGGTGTGGGGGGATGATAGAAGGAAGGGCAAGAGGGAGAAGGGGGTAATTAGAAGTAAACACTATTGGGGAGGGACAAGATCAAAAGAGAGAATAGAATAAAGGGGGGTGCTTGCTTCAGCAGCACATATACTAAAATTGGAACAATAAAGAGAAGATTAGCATGGCCCCTGCGCAAGAATGACATGCAAATTCGTGAAGCATTCCATATTTTTTGCCCAAAGGGCTACAAAAATGTGCATACCCCTTGACCCAGCAATATTGCTTCCAGTACTGTAACCCTAAGAGATAATAATAATGGGAAAGGGTCCCACATATACAAAAATGTTTACAGCAGCACTCTTTGTGGTGGCCAAAAACTGGAAATCAAGGGAATGCCCATCAATTGGGGAATGGCTGAATAAATTATGGTATATGAATGTAATGGAGTACTATTGCACCATAAGAAATGATGAACAAGAAGACTTCACAGAGGCCTGGAAGGACTTATATGATCTGATGATGAGTGAAAGAAGAAGAACCAGGAGAACTTTGTACACAGCAATGACAACAGTGTGCGAGAGTTTTTTCTGATAGACTTGGAACTTCATAACAACACAAGAAGTTAAAAAAAAAAATTCCCAATGCTCTTCTAAGGCAAAATGCCTTCCACACTCAGAGAAAGAACTATGGAATTCATTTGCTGAATGTAGAAGATCATTTGTGTGTGTGTGTGTGTGTGTGTGTGTGTGTGTGTGTATTATGTTTTGATTTGTTATATGATTGCTTCCATTTATTTTAGTTTGTCTACACAGAATGATTATAGTGAAAACAGATTCAATAGGAAAGTATGTGTAGATCTCATACAGAATTGTATGCCACCTTGGGGAGGCAAAGGGGTGGTAAGGGGTAGGTAGAGAGGAAAAAAAATGTAAGTTTTGTGGTAGTGATTGTAGAACATTAAAAACAGAAAAATAAAAAAAAGAATAAATGGGAGCAGGAAAGGATGGAAGGAAATATAGTTAGTCTTTCACAACATGACTTTTATGGAAGTCTTTTGCATAACTCCACATATATAACCTAGAGTGAATTGCTTGCCTTCTCAGTAGGGATGGGTGGGGAGGGAGGAAGAGAAACAAGTTGGAACTCATAGTTTTAAAAATTAATGTTAAAAATTGTTTTTACATACAACTGGGACATAAAATCTATCTTGTCCCACAAGAAAATAGAGGAGATGGGGATAAGGGAAGGGAGGGGTATGACAGAAGAGAGGGCAGATTGGGAAAAGGGTAATGAGAATGCATGATGTCTTGGGGTGGAAGTAGGGGAGAAAATTTGGAACTCAAAATATTGTGGAAATTAATGCTGACAACTAAAAAAAAATTAATTAATTAAAATAAACAAATAAGGAAACAGATGATTTAAGAAAGACATTGGGGGGAGGAGTCAAGATGGAGGAGGAGAAAGACTCACATATGCTATCTCTGAACCCACAGGCCATAGTTACCCTTAAAAAGAACTTCCAACAGATTCTGGAACAGTGGAAGCCACGCAGCAACGGAATGAAGTAGATTTCTCTTCCAGAGAGCCCTGAAAAACCGACGCCAAAGGTCCGTTGTGCACCAGATGGGAGGAGAGCCCAGCCCTTCCCTGCACATGCAGCACTGAGAGGAGCAAGCAGATCCTAGCAGGATTCAGGGACAGAATCTCTGGTGGCCATGAAGGTCCCTCCACCCACAGACACACAGGTCAGTGAGAGAGATGTCTGGACAGGATGAGAGGGGAGCGGGGTGTCTCCATAACTCAGGTCACCTCAGGAGGCAACAGCAGAGGCAGTGGCCGGCCAGAGGCTCCCAGAGCAGGCAGGAGCTGGGCAAGACCTCCGGATCATTATGGAAGGTCTCTGAAAAAAACCCCTGAGGGAACTGAGCCTGGGAGGTGGCCCTGCCCCCACCTGAGCACCAGAACTTAAGCTCACATGGAATAGTAGCCAGGCCTGCCGCTGAAATTCCTGAGGCTGGGGAGCAGCATTTGAATCTCAGACCCCAAGCACTAGCAGGGCAGATCTAAGCGGAAGTGGGTAGGTGATTCTTGGTTTTAGACCTAGTTCCTTTAACTTCTGGAATATCCTATTCCATGCCCTTTAATACCTTAATGTAGAAGCTGCTAGATCTTGTGTTATCCTGATTGTATTTCCACAATACTGGAATTGTTTCTTT
>CM053774.1:115489085-115554981 GCA_028658325.1 Potorous gilbertii
GAGAAGGGAGGGATGATAGAAGAGAAGGCAGATTGGTGATAGGGGCAATTAGAATGCTCGGTGTATTGGAGTGGGGGGAGGGGACAAATGGGGAGAAAATTTTGGAACCCAAAATTTTGTGAAAATGAATGTAAAAAGTTAAATGAATGAATTTATATTAAAAAAAATAAAATAAAATATTTAGAGAACTGAGTCAAATGTTCAAGAAGACAAGTCATTCCCCAATTGATAAGTGGTCAAAGGACATGGAGAGACTGTTTTCAGAGGAAGAAATTAAAGCTACCTATAGTTAAATGTAAAAAATGCTTTAAATCACTATTGATTAGAGAGATGCGAACCAAAACTACTCTGAGATACCACATCATACCTATCACATTGGTTAATATGACAAAACAAGAGCGTAATAAATGTTGAGGAAGATGTGGGAGAGTTGGAACACTAATTCAATGTTGGTAGGGCTGTGAGTTGATCCAAACATTCTGGAGAGCAACTTGGAACTATGCCCAAAGGGCTACAAAAACGTGCATATCCTTTGACTCAGCAATATTGCTTCTAGGACTGCATTTCAAAGAAATCATTAAAATGGGAAAGGGTTCACATGTACAAAAATATATATAGCAGCACTCTTTGTGGTGGCCAAAAGCTGGAAATCAGGGGATGCCTATCAGGTAGGGAATCAATGAAGAAGTTGTGGTATATAAACATAATGGAATACTATTGTACTATAAGAAATGATGAATAGGAAGACTTCAGAGAGGCCTAGAAGGACTTACATGAACTGACATTGAGTGAAAGGAGTAGAACCAGGAGATCATTGTACACATCAACAACCACAGTATGTGAGGAATTTTTCTGGTAGACTTAGCCTTTCACGGCAATGCAAGTACCTAAAATATTCCCAAAGGACTCGAGGCAAAATACCATCCACATTCAGAGAAAGAACTGTGGAATTGGAATGCAGAATGAAGCAGAATATGTTCTCATGTGTTATGTTTTGTTTTATTTGGGTTTTTCCTCATGGCTTCTCAATTCATTTTAACTCTTCTATGCAACATGACTAATAGGAAAATGTGATTAATAAGAATGTATGTGTAGAAACCATATAAGATTGCATGCTGTCCTGGGGAAGAAGGGGGAGAAAATGTAAGACTTATGGAAGTGATTGGAGAAAACTGAAAGGAAATTTTTAAAAAATGAATTTAATATTGCCATTATTCTTAGTAGCTGTGATACTTTTTAATAATAGGGCAGTTTCCCTACTCATCTCTCCTGAGATACCTATTTTTATTTGTCTTATATGGCAATGATCATATTTGCTTTTTTAGCCTCAGCTAATAATAAATTCTATTATATAATTCTATCATACTAAATCTTATCCTAACCTCTCATTTTGAGTCTCTGTGAATATTTGTTTTAAGTGTATTTCTTGCATACAGAATATTTTGGAGTTTTTGCTTCCCGATCTATTCTGTCACACTTCTTTAATTTATAGACACGTTGATCCTATTCATTCATGATTATGGTGGTGAAATTTGTTTTGTCTTCTATCAGATTATTCTCAATCAGTAAGAATTTATTAAGTGTCTATGATGTTCCAGGTACTTTGCTTTGTACTGTAATACTTGTTTTAAACTTGGAATAACCATGTCCTTGTTTTTCTTCCTCCCTTCCCAATCCCGACTGAAATCATAAGGTCTTCCCTGCTCCCCGCTTCTCTTCCTTTTTGTATGTAATAGTTGTGGGGATTTTTTGTTTGTTGGTAGAGACTAACCCCTCCCTGATGTCTCTTTCTCTGACGCAATTTTTTCTAAACCTTATCTCAACCCAAGGCTCGACATATTTTATTGTACTGCTACTGTAAAAAAAAAAAAAGACAAAATAAAACAAAAATAAACTTCCTTTCCTACTCCAGATAATATGAGATTCACAAGATCAATTAATAAACTTTATTAAGTGTCTGCTATGAACCAAGAATTTGCTGGGTACTGAGAATACAAAGAGAGTGAAATAATAACCTGCTTGCAAGAAGCTTTACAGTCTTCTCTCCTAGGAGATTTTCTTTCCCTGTGCATTTCAGTCAGGGGTTCTGGGTAAGGATTTCTTTTCTTTCCCCTTAAATTTTCCTTCCTCTTTTATTTATCCTTGCTTTTAGTAGGTTATTTGGTACATTTATAGCAGTTCTGAGGTAATAAGAGACAGTTGGGCTCACAGACAACCATTAACAGACACAACCATTTTAGAAGTTCTATCTTTAGATTTAATCATCATTGACTCTCAAAAAGCCTAAACTTTTAACCAGTAAAAAAGAAATTACTCAAACAAATCATTAATTCAAACCAAAATTATATAAGACCAAAAGAAACAAAACATCTAGATAAATAACAAAATGTCAGTAAATTCTTCCCTCTCCCTGTTAATACCTAGTTTCTAAGATTTCCTTACTTTACTTTTTATGTACATAACTTCATTTTTGAAAGCATTTTCTTCTGATAATCATATCAGTTTCTAAGGTTATCAAAGTTTTCTATGATTCTGCCCTCCAGCAGAGATAGACAGTTATTACCACATAAAAATCAATTGCATTTTTCATTCATTGTCAACAGATACATTATAAACGTCTTCCTAAAGAGTGATAGAATTTTCTGGGGTTTCCTACCAAAATACACACATCAGCTATCCATAGTTTGATTGCCATCTAAGGTTAAATCAATATGCTAATTAATAGAAAGGTCAATGAGGAATATACATTTTAAAATTATTTCTTTGTAATTTTTAATAATTCAAAATTAACAGATTTTGATAGGGTATGACAATTCCATGTCTGAAGTGGGCAAATGATGATTTAATTCAGTTTCAAAGACAAATCATTTATATGGGCCTACTATGTACAAACCACTATGCATAACTGAAAATCGAAAATTCCTGTAATTCAGGTATGCTCAGCTATCCTACCAAACATACTATACATTAATCAGTATAAATCTCCTAAGAGTCTGAATGAATGAAAACAGCATTTAAGTGCTTACTAGGTAAACAGACATTGTTTTCTTGAATTAACCAACTTTTATCATGATGATGAAAAATGAAAACTTTGATCAAATACCATTATGTTTGCTCAATGAATTGCCAAGGATAGTAACGACTGCACCTTCAGAAAGCTAGTCCCATAGATTTTGAGCCAGAAGGGTCCTCAGAAGCCATTTAGCCCAATCCTCTTATTTTGAAGATGAAGAAACTGATGTTTACACAAGTTAAAGGACTTGCCCAGGGTCATACAGATGAACACTAGCAGAGCTAGAATTTAACCAGGATCTTCTGGCTAAGGACCACATACCTTCCCCTGCATCACACTTCCTCTTGGCTAAATGATTTAATGAAGAAAATCTTACAACATTATAAATATAGCAAAATTCAAAGATAATTTGGCTCTTCAACAGCAGCCGGGAATATCTCCTTTGTGCTTCATTAGTTACTATGACTCGCCTACCCATAGAAGAAGGGAAACGGGAAGGGGAAGGAAAGGGAAACTTAGAAATACCCAGGGTGTGCAATCCAAGCTTCAACCTGAATGCTAAAGTATGTCATCCAAGAGAGCTGGGGAGCGCCCGCGGCGCGCGAGGCCAGCATCTCACATCTGGCTGCCCTGGCTTTCTCGCACAGCCTGGCTGCCTTACCTGGTCACTCCTCGGGCAGAGCGGGGAAACCTCCTGGGCAGGTGATGACAATGCGTCCAGCTCAGGTACGGGGCGTGGAAGAGAAATAGAGACTCCCGAAGCTTCCAGACAGCGTCCCCCTCCAGCTTCTACTCCCAGTCAGGCAGGCATTGGGAGCCCCGCGCCTTCAACTCCCCAGCTACGTCCTCTCCTCTTCCTCCTCCAGCTGTTTGGCTTGGGAGAGAAAAGGAAAGTTAGTAATCCAGGAAACGTCTTGCCACGGGGAGGTTCAGAGAAACCTGCGTGTCGAAGAAGAGGGAAGCCGTGAGTAGTATGTTAGAGGAAGCCGTGAGTAGTATGTTAGCACTGCGTTAAGCAAAGGACAGATCAGTTCCTCTCTCTCTCCAGGAAAAAAACTCTCTCTCCAGCAACACCACTCTTCACAATACACACGCACACCCTGGGCCAGGCTCTGTCCTCTTCACTTTTCCAACAAAGAGCTAAAACTCTATGGAAAGCCTTCTTGTTTTTTGTGGGAATCAATCAATCAGTAAGCATTTGTTAGTTATACCGTGCTAGGCATTGGGAAAACGGACAAGGAAAGAAAAACACTTATTCTCAGGTAGTTTACATTCCAAAGGGGAAACACCATATAAATATAGAGAAAATGCGGGTGTATATGTATATATGTATGTAGATAGGCATATATGTGTGTGTGTTTGTATGTGTATGGAGAGAGAGAGAGAGAGAGAGAGAGAGAGAGAGAGAGAGAGAGAGATCCAAAAATCTTAGAGTTTGAAACGGTTAAAGCCTAATAAATATTGATATGTGTTTATACACACATTATATACGTATACATATATATGCATATATAATGTGTGTATATGTGTATATGTGTGTATGTAGCAGGCTCAGGCACACCAGCCCACCAGAATATGTGTGTGTCTGTGTACACACACATACACAAATGCACATATATGTACAATCCATGTACACATGATGACTAAATCAACATATCTAAAAGCTTTTTGTCAGACTTCATCCTTTTTGTCATCTGATGACTGACTTTCTAGGCTCTCTCCTTCTTCTCCTCCCACTTGTCTGATTGCTCCTTCTCAGTCTCCTTTGCTGGATCTTTATTATGTCTAGGCACCCTGGCTATCCCCTGAGGCTGTGTCCTCAGTCCACTTTTCTTCTTCTTCTATACTATTTCTCTTGGTGATTTCCTTGGCTCTCACAGATCCCATTGTCTTCTTTATGTAGAAGATTGTTGTATCTACTTGTGCTGCTGACATGGTCTCCCATCTCCAGCTTGAATATCTTGAGAGTACCATGGTGTTGAAAATTCCCCAAATTAAAGTTTATTATTTGAATTGAAGCATGGTCTTCTTGAAATCCCTAAAATATACATATATTATTTGAGAGAAACCTTTTCATCATCTCATTAAGAACTTCTTGTACCTCTCAGATTCCAGATCCTGGAAGTATGAGAGGGACATATGAGGTAAGTATTAGTAGAGGAGAAAAAGCCGATCAATCAGTAAAAGAATAATTATTAAGCACCTATCAAGTACTAGATACTGTGCTGGGCTCTGGAGATACTAAAATAATGAAGGAAATATTCCTAGCAGTCAGTGGGATAACATTCTAATGGGGAATACAACAAATGGGTAGGTAAATACATATAACGTAAATGTAAAATAGTTATATATAAGGTAGCTTCAGTTGGAGAGAATACTTCAAAAAGAATGTCTAAGTAAAGTATTCTAGGGAAGAGTTGGAAACAACTGGTGTAGCCATAAAAAAGCCCTGGTCTATTGTGAGAGGGAAAAGAGTAGCCATTTATTAAGAACTTATTATGTGCTGGGGACTATGCCAAATGATTGGCAGCTACTATCTCATGAGTATATTGATCATGACAATTGATGCTCACGACAAACCCTGATGTATGTGCTGTCATTATCTCCATGTTACATTTTAGGAACTGAGGCAGAGAGAGGTTAAATGACTTACCCTGGGATCACACTGTTAATAAGTGACGGAGGCTGAATTGCACTTAGGTCTTCCTGATTCCAGACCCAGTGCTCCATCCACTATGCCACCTAGCTGACTGTACTTAGCTAGGGAATTGTACTAAAGAAAACTTCACCTATTAAATGCAGTGAAATAAACACTGGTCTGGGAACTGAGAGTTGTGAATTCTAATTCCATTTCTGGTACAAATAGCTGCATGTTTTACCCTATTGATAAAATGAAGGGATTGGATTTGATAGTCTCCAAATTCCCTTTGAGTTCTAACATTCTATCATTTTACTTTTTAATTTGTCCAAGATCAGAAAGAGAGAACCTTCTTCCTGTTCCTTGAAATAATAAATAAACTTGTATGGTTTGTCTCATAATATCTGGCCAATGGAGAATAATTTTTCCTTTTTTTTTTTTCTATTAGTTACTATCCTGGGTAGCATCAATTGCAAAATCCCCTTGTACAAGGAATAGTTTACCTGTCATATCTATGGAGAAAGAAAGAATTTATGACTCAACAAGAACTAGAAAACATTATGAGATAAAAATGGATAATTTTGATTACTTCAATTAAAAAGATTTCTCACAAAACCAATGCAACCACAATTAGAAGGAGAGTAGAAAGCTGAGGAACAACTGTTAATGCCAATTTTTCTGATAAAGGCCTCATTTCTAAAATATATAGAGAACTGAGTCAAATTTATAAGAATACTAGTCATTCCCCGGTTGAAAAATGGTCAAAGGATATTAACAGGAAGTTTTCAGATGAAGAAATTAAAGCTGTCTATAATCACATAAAATGCTCTAAATCACTGTTGATTAAAGAAATGCAAATTAAAACAACTCAGAGGCACCACCTCACACCTGTCCAATTGACTAATATGACAAAAAAGAAAATGGTAAATGTTAAAGAAGACGTGGGAAAATTAGAACACTAATGCATTGTTGGTGAAGTTGTGAACTGATCTAACCATTCTGGACAGCAGTTTGGAACTATGCCCAAAGGGCTGTAAAAGTGTGCATACTCTTTGATCCAGCAATATAACTTCTTCATCTGTTTCCCAAAGAGATCATTAAAAATGAAAAAGAAACCACATGTACAAAAATATTTATAGCGGCTCTTTTTGTGATGGCAAAGAATTGGAAATTGAGGGGATGCCCATCAATTGGGAAATGACTGAACAAGTTCTGGTATATGAATGTAATGGAATACTATTGTGCTATAAGAAATGATGAGCAGGTAGATTTCAGAAAAATCTTGAATGATTTACATGAATTGATGCTGAGTGAAGTGAGCAGAACTAGGAGAACGTTGTACATAGTTACAAAAAATTTTGTGATGATTCTCTTTGATAGACTTGGCTCTTCTCAGCAATACAATGATCTAAGACAATTCCAGTACACATGATGGAAAATGCTACACATTAAGAGAAAGAACTATGGAGTCTGAATGTAGATCAAAACCACATTTTTTCTTTATGGTTTTTCTCTTTTGTTCTGATTCTGCTTTGACAACATGACTTACGTGGAAATTAAAAAAAAAAACTTTGCACAATTCTTATAAATCAAAAAAAGGTGTTGTTAGATGTGCTTTTTTTGACTAACTTTTCTTATGTGAGATGTTTGGGTAAATGATCGCTCTAATCTCTGTATTAGAAACAGCAGACACATTATTGGTTTCTATTTCCACAGTTCAGTCTAGCATTATGGATGCCTTCTGATTCAAAATCATGTAGGAATAAAATGAGATACATATAATCCCCATCATTCTTTCTGCTACTGAGATTGTCCTGAGATGTTTTCAATGAGCTAACAGAGTATGAGCTTCTTTCCTTCTACTTGTATTCAATTACAAAACAATTATTTTATACATCTATGCAGTAGTCCATAGAATAACAAATAGAAAATTATTTCAACAGAATAGTTACTTGTCCCAGAAACTGAACTTAATAAGAAAGATACTAGAAAATGTAATAGTAATATAATATTTCAGCAACTGAATTCAATAACCCATTAGAGTAGAATTAGAAAAGAAAATGCATCAGAATGCCTGAGTGACTTTGGACGTAATATTTCATTTTGAGCCTTGTTTTGCTCATTTGTAATAATATTTGCATTGCTTTCTTCACAGGGGGACTGTTGTGAGGATAGTAATGTGTAAGCGGCAAAGTTTTACGTAAATATTATCAAATATGGGAATTGGTCTGTGACTTCCTTCTCCAGAGGCTATTTCTTTCTTTTATTTCATTTAAAATTTATGGAATAAAATAAGTATTTCCATAACATAATATAATAAAAAAGAGTGTAGCTCATTAAACTGCAAATGTACTATGTATAACTTGCTATTCTTTTAAATATACAACAAAGTTATCATGTAAATTTTTTCTTTGTTTTCTTCCTCCCCACCACTCCTCTAGAGATGACTACTATTAGACACAAATGTATAAAATTATTCTATACAACCTTCTATTTATCAGTTCTTTCTCTGGATGCAGATAGCATCTTTCTGTACATGTCCTTCATAGGTAATTTGGATATTTATAACAGTCCAAATAACTTACCCAGTCATTCTTAAAACAATATTGCTATTACTGGACACAGCGTTCTCTTGATTCTGCTCATTTCTCTCTTGGTTATTTCGTGCAAGTCTTTCCATGTTTTTCTAAGTTCGTTGAGCTCATCATTTCTTATATCATAGCAGGGTTCCATCATGATCGTACACCACGACTTGTTCAGCCATTCCCCGATGGGTGGGCATCCCTGAAATTTCCTGTTCTTTGCCACTACAAAAAGAGCTGCTACAATCATTTTAGAACACATTGGTTCTTTTCTTTTCCCCCTAGTTGTCTTTGGAAATAGAAATAGTCATGATATTTCTGGGTCAAAGGGTATAGGTAGTTTAATAACTCTTAGGGGCTATTTCTTTCAGTGATGTAGGTTGCAGCTCATCCATGCCTGACCCACCTGAATAGCTTCTTTTCATTCTGTATTCACCACAAAGGATTCCCTCAACATTCCCGGGGCCTTCTTCCCTTTCTTTTCATGCCACAAAGATACCAAAAAAATATCTATCAGTAATCCAGCACTCTTGAAACATCACTAATCCATCTTCTTTTCACTCCCACACTTTGATATAACATTTGCTCCATTAATCCTTTGCAATTTCTGTAATGACTCTTGTGAGGCTCAGTGAAAACAGTGTACCTGAGTTCAAATCTGACCTCTGACAATATAGCTGTGTGATCCTGGGCAAGTGACTTAATCTCTGCTTTCCTCAATTTTCTTAACTGTAAAATGGGGATATTAATAACGCCAACCTCCCAGAATAATGTTGGCATTATTAAGAAGAAGATGGAATGAAATAATATTTGTAAAGCACTTAACACAGTGCCTGGAAGGGAGGGGAAAGGAATAACCTACTATGTGCCAGGTACTATGTTCAATATTTTACAAAACATGTTAAGATATAGTAAGTGCTTAATAATGCTTGTTCCCCCCACCCCACCCCTCCAGGTGTTACAGATTATTCATACCCACTATTCCCCTCTTCACTGTTTGAACTATGACCATTGTTAGATAATAAGCCTCCTTTAGTGTATATCTGATTGACTCTCTCTATTTCTTCCCTATTTTCTTCAACTCCTAAATTCAGGAGAATAAGCAAACTGACCTTTCACCCCAATGTTAACAAGTATAGAATAAAGTCCATCATCATTCTTGGTAGCATTTGATGCATTTATTACAAATGCCATAGGCTGATTCCACTGAGATTTCTGCTTGACTTCATCAGAGATTGAATTACGTGGGTAGTGATGTCCTTCAAAATGAGGTGGTGTGGTTCTAGGTTTTTCAATTACTGCCAAGGCTAACATCTCCTTATGTAATGTACTTTTAAAGTCCTATCTTGATCAGAGTGTATTCTGGCAGGGAAACCACAAACTGAGAAATATATTTCCCATATCACCTTAGCAACTGCAGTAGCTGCCCGTATCTAGTTGAGTATACCCCTACTTATCGGGTGAAATGACTGATCACCACTAGGACAATATTCATGTTCACACTGTCTCTTTCCAGAGATAGAAAATCAATTGACACCAAGTCCATTGTTTTAATGGTGTATATACTTTCCAAGGATAGCTAGGCGGGAACATATTGGATAGAACAACTGGCCTCAAGTCAGAAAGATCTGGGTTCAAATCCAACCTCAAACAGTAGCTGTGTGACCCTGGGCAAGTCACATAACTTTGTTTGCCTCAGTTTCCTTTGATCTGGAGAAGGAAAAGGCAATCCACTCCAGTATCTCTGCCAAGAAAACTCTGATTAGGGTCATGGAAAGTCAGGCACTACTGAAAAATAATTCAACAATAAGAAAAACAATATATTTTCCAAATATGCAGCACAACTTGGTAGCACTTTTCACACACCTAGAACCCTTCACACTTAATATAGATATTTGTCATCATTTGGAGTAAATACAATCTGCTTCTAACTAGTTCAAGAGTTCTCTCAACCCTAATGTCTAGGTCATCATGTAACATCTTCAGGACCAAAGGGTACAGTGCCTAGGGCAGTACATGTGGGATCTGGTACCACATATAGAATGAATTATAATACTATAGGGAACATCATGACACAGTCCTAACTTTCTCCATTGTCTCATTAGTAAGGTGGCCACCAAGGAACCAAAAACTTGAATCTTTGAGGGTCTTCATTTTCTTGAGGTAATCTCATCATTAACCAGATAACCACCAAAACCTCCAATGACCTACCTAGTGAGTCTTTTCTTAGAACAAAGGAAAACAGTTAAGCAAAACCACCTAAGTTGGAGATTCAGTCAGATTATTTACCCAACATTCAGGACCTGTAGTTCTGAAGAAAACAAGGAGAGTGCATTTCCTCATCCCTTCTTTGGACAAGATTGGTCAGTATACACACACAATATTCAGCTTTGGTTTAGTGTACTTTTAATTATCATTGCTATTGTAAACAATACATACTGTCCATGCTTCCTCTCTCTGCCCTCCGTCCCAGTTTGACTTATGGGCTTTCCTGACTTTATGTTAATTCATGCAGATATTTTGCACTTTTATCTGAGTTCCTCAAATTTGTGATTTTCTCTAATGTACAATTATCATAGGTTAACTATGTGGTACAGTGATTAGAATGCCAGGCCTGGAGTCAGGAAAACTCATCTACTTGGGTTCAAATCTGGTTTCAGACACTTACTAAGCTGTATGACCCTGGGCAAGTCACTTATCCCTGTTTGCCTTAGTTTCCTCATCCATTAAAAGAGCTGAAGAGGGATTTTTGTGAAGAAAATCTCAAATGAGGTCATGAGGAGTTAGAAATGATTGAAAAATGACTAAAAACACTATTAATATAATATATTACATTTACGTGTGACAAAGTACTCAATCATTCCTTGTCGAAAACCAACTTTATTTACCATCTTTACTATCAAAAAAGTGTGCTGGTGGCAATTTTGACACATATCCATTAGATTATGAGCTTCTTGAGAGCTAGGGATTTTTTTTTGCCTTGCTTTGTATCCATGGCATTCAGCACAATGTCTGGTACATACTAAGTGTTTATTAAATGCTTGTTCACTTGATTTGATAGATGGGACATTTCTTTCTGTCTCTATCATTACTGGAGTATGACTAGTGATGGGCTTCCTGGGTAACATGATAGGAATAGTTTAGTCACTTTTTCATTTCATAAATCTTTTTTTTTAAATGTATAATGGTGGTTTAATTAGAAATTTCATTTTCCCACAGAGCTTCCACTGATTGCATAAAGTACAATCACAAGTACAATACAGAGTCAACAATAGCTGTTTTATTGTTGGAATATAAAAGAAAATTGTGAAAGTAATTTTTATTGTGATAATTGCATTAACTTATAAAAGAAACATAGTATCACATAGAAATATACATTTGATTGGAATTCATCATTCTGTATGCTACTACTATTAAAATAACATGTATGAAATTTAAAAATAATTTACTAATTTTTGTCATGTATGCTTTTATGAATGCTTCAGTTCTCAAACCACATTAATTCACATAAACATTTTCAACATCCCTGTGTACATAGTTACTGAACATTTTCATGTGCTTGACATCAAAAGATTATGTAAATTTAATTTTTGTTCCTTTTCTGTCCAGTAAACTAGGGACCATTTATTTCAGTGGCCAATTTAATTATAACAATACTTGAAGGCAGAAATTCAATAACCATCCACATTACTGAATATTCATTCTTTCATGCTATAGCATTCATTGGCTCCCAATAAGGTCTACAGTTTAAAATTAACATGCCAATATGCTGCATTAAAAAGATTATTAATAGACTGACACAAGATAAAGTTATTTTGTATATTTTATGTTTTCAAGTAGCTTTAAGCCTGAGTGTTTATGATAATATCTAAACACAAAAAATATATGTACATTTTCTCTACTTTCTTGTAAACAATTTTCAGTATACTATTAATATCACTTCATCATTGACACGTAAATACAGCATAAGCATAGAGAAAAAAATCAATTCATCTTCATTTGGTATCTGCAGGATTCAAATGATAAAAAGTCAATGCTCAAGTCAGTCTATACACCTAGAAGCAACCTTCATTTTACTATTGGTAGAAGAAACTGTTGAAATGTTGTTTTTTTTTCACCTTCTATGCTATTCCAGGATTTATTGCATTGCCATATGTAGAGAGAATGATTAGGCTACTATAATCCTTTCTTTCTGAGAGTGAAGGATAAGGCAGCATCAATTTATGTTGTAACATCTGGTGTTGCCTCTGGTATGTCAGGCACTTTTTCTTTATAGCAATTTTTAAATTAAAAAAGTAAAAGAAAAATTAAACAAAAGAGTTCCCTCCATGTTCATTTCTTGCGTGCCTCAAAGGGAGTCTATTATATCATATGTGTCTTTGTAGCCCATATGCTGGCTGGTTGTTTGTACTGCACTGATGAGTAGACAACTGGCCTCTCCATCTTTATTGGCTCTTGTACAGAATCATGAGAATGTTGAAATGATAATAACTCTAGCATATATATATATATATATATATATATATATATACATATATAAAATACTTTACATGTTCCTTCATTTGGTCCTCATAACAACC
This sequence comes from Potorous gilbertii, assembly GCA_028658325.1. Classification (NCBI taxonomy): domain Eukaryota; kingdom Metazoa; phylum Chordata; class Mammalia; order Diprotodontia; family Potoroidae; genus Potorous; species Potorous gilbertii. The sequence goes on from CM053774.1 coordinate 115,501,899, forward strand.
TTCAAAGACAAATGCGATTATTCTCCTTTAGAGGAAACTGAGGCTAAGGGTCTCGCAGACCCACAAGGAGGGATTGAAACTCAGGTTTTCCTGACTCCGAGGCCAACATTGCATCATCTAGCTGTTGACATTTGTAGCTCATGTGAACTTTTGTAACTTTTACTTATTTTGGAGGGGTGGTTATGATAGAGGAATTACCATCACTGTTTAGTCCCACAGAATACCTCAGGATATTGGGATGTTATTCCTCCAATACTATGTTTCCTGAGACCACAACCATGGCCACTCTATGAAGGGATATGCCTACGACTAGTACCATGATGAGGAATGCTTCTAGTGCTTTTCTCTGTAGTCCTTTCTAACTGTGGACTTGAATGCTTGATTTTTCAGTTGCCATCATTAGCTGAACCACCATATCTTTTGGAGGAAGAAATCTTTATTTTCATTTTCAGGTCACCTTTACTAGAACTTTTATTGGTGGATGGGATTAAAATCCATAATTTAAGCGAACCACTCTTATTTTTAACCACCATCTCTTTTTCTGGTTGGGAAGCGGAGTTGGGATAGAGTGTTGGACTTGGAGTGAGGAGAGGCATGCATTGGATACTGCCTCATGTACTTACTAGCTCTGTGACCCCGGGAAAGTCCTTAATTCCATTTCCAATACTTCCAAGCACTTACTTCCCAAGATTATTATGTGGATTATGTGAGATAACACATACAAAGGTTTTCAAACATTAGAATGCTCTCAATTGCTAGCTATTACTCCTCTGAATTTATGGTAGAGTTTTCATTTTAATTGGAGGAGAAACTTGCAGTTAACTGTGGTGCTCAGTGTAATGTCTGGCAATTAGTAAATGCTTTGCTGACTGACTGACCACAAATGCATGTGCTCTGCTGGGGCAATGATATATAACTTTCCCTTACATGTAGTTCATGTTTCTAGTTTAGCTTCTATGTTTGACAAATGATATTTTTTAAGACGTATTTCAGAAGAAGTTGATTCTGGCCTGTGATGTTGACTACTTTCTGATCTGTATACTGGGCATTAATTGAAGAATGATCAGAGAGTATGTCAGATAGGTGATATAATCCTGAACATAGTGGGCATAGAACTGGACCTTTCCGGAAGTTGATGTTGTACTGACTACCAGACAATGTCTCTCCTGTCTCTGTGAATATATTCTCTCCTGGTTGTTTCTCAATGCTAAGACCAGCTTTGGTGGGATGCCAAATCATATGAAGTACTAGGGATTCCTGCTGCTAGTACTGCCAAATTGTCAAGTATAGGACTATTCTGAATGGGAATATTTCCTGAAATCCAAGATACTCCTACAGAAAATGCTGGCATCAATGAATTCTATACCATGGCATCACCTTTAGGATTTTTAGCCACTTGATTAGCTTTCCAGCTTTCTATACTTTTAATGTATTAGTTTCCTCCAATATTTGTAGAAACTCATGAGTTAATTCATCTGATAATTGTAAAGCAACTAATGGATCTATATACTTCTACCAATATTTTCTAATAGTAAATGCCAGAATATTCCAATTAGGACACTTTCAAGCCAAATGAATGCATATACACTCTGATCAACATGATAATCCAAGAGGATTTCAAAGAATTCATGCTGAAATTGCGGTCCACCTTTAGAGAGAGAAGGGATGAACAGATAGAAACAGATTTCCTTTTCTTTTCTTTTCTTTTTCAACATGGGTAAGGTGGAAATGTTTTCCATGATTTCACAGGTATAGAGGGCATTATATTGCTGGCCTTCTCAAGGGGTGGGGGCTGGGTTTGAGGGAAGAAGAGAATTTGGAACTCAAAAAGTTAAAAAGTGAATACTATAAAAATGAATGTACATACAAGTTATCCCTGCTAGCTTATATTGAAGGCAGAAGGTAGTAAGATATAGACTGTTGGTAATCATGAAATAGAATGTCAATTTCTTGCTATCAATGTTTGCTATCAATAACCAGGTGCGTCTTAGCATATCTATATGTGAGTACTCAACGGTGATCTCAAACCCAGAGCATTATAGTTTCAAATACAACCAGATCTTCAGTCTACTGAAGGTTTGTTTCACTTTTTGTGCCCAACATTGGCTTTTGAAGAAAACAGGTATGTGCTACTTTCATGACATGTTCAAGTTTCTTGGGGGGCTGTATATTTACTTTTGCAGTCAAAAGTAACACAGTGATATTATATTTCTATTAAATTTGATGAAAAGACTGTCAGTATAAAATCTTGGGAAGTAAACAACCACAGTGTTACATATCTATAAAGATATTTGTGTATATACATATATGTATATATATATTTACACACATTCATACATACACATATGTATATATAACACAGATGTATACATATTGAGATACATTGAGACACTGCATCATATCATATCTTGGATAAAATTAATAAAAAGCTCTTGGATGTCAAGAGCGCCACTTCTGCCTTTATACCACAATGATGGCTTGATGTATTCCCTATCTGCTCACAGCCCAAGAAGAATTAAGAAGCTCCATCATATAATGCCATGACATTTTCTCTAGGTACAATTCTAAAATGTTTTCTAGACTACTTGGAACAATTTTCAGGTCCACTAAAAGTGTCATAATATACTTGGTTTGCTGCAGGCCCTACCTAATTGACTATTTCTGTCTCTTCACACTTGATAGTTTGTTGGATATGAGGTGAAACTTCAAAATTCCTTTAATTTGCATATAGTGATTTGGAGAAACTTTCATATAGTTACTAATTACAAATTCTTATAACTGTTTCTTAATATTACGAGACTCTCTATCAGCAAAATAATTTGTTCATGATTAACTTGTTGGATCATTGTTATCTTCAGCTCTCTTCCTAATTGCTCATTCAACATCTATGTTTTTTAAAGAATTCCATCTACCCTCCCCCACCTTTTGTGTTTGTTTTGCCTTTGTGGATTTTGGCACTATTCTCACAAGATAGTGGGATTCTTCTGTATTCATATTCATTAGTCTTCACTTGCTTCCATGGTATATAATACATGTCTTTTAAAATCTGAGTTGGGCAGGGAGTTCTCTGGAGTCTTTTCTTGTGTTTTTTTCATAAAAATAATTTGACTTTCCCCTAATATCTATAGGCTCTGTGACCCTGGACAGATCACTTGACTATTCTGTGCCCCAAGTAAGTTTGTCATTTGCAAAGATTTTAAGTTGTAAAAACAAGCTATAACCTCCATTAAAAGAAGAATTTTCCCTACCAGGGATTTCCCATACCAATGACATCATAAATGTAGTCCAAAAATTAAAATGTACCAGATGCTGTCCCAGGTCCTGGGGTTACAAAAGCATGTGGAGAAAATAGACTCTGCCCTCATGAAACCTACATTTTTTTTACATAGATAAATGAATATGATGCAGTTAAAGGAGAGATATTGAACTAATAAGGACCAGAGAGATTACCCTCCAGAAGTAACACCCTGAAGAAAGCTAAAGCTTCTCAATGGCAGAGATGAGGAGAGACCAGGCATAGGAAATAACCTATGCAAAGGCATGTAGGTGGGATCCTGAATTTCTGGAATAGTGAATAAACCACACTTTGCTATAGTTTGGAGTGTGTGCTGAGGAGTGCTGTAAAATGATGATGCTTTGATGTTGCGTATTATAAGTCCTCCATTGCTTAATAGTCTAATGATGATGCAAACATCTCACAGTTTCAAAACACAATACATTCCATTATGGCCTGTTAAAAATGAGACAGCTCGAATTCAAGGTATGTCATTGTGCTTCTATGTTGGACAGCGTTCTGTATTCTTTAAGTTTTCAGGTCACTCAATAATCAAGCAATGATTATAGTTGCCTAGAGTGTTGTCAGGCCAAGGAGAGTACAGAGATACACTTGTTAAAACCAGAGAAATAATATGAAAGTTGGCTGCAAGATATATGTCATTTGCAAATTTGATCTGTCTTTACCCAAATCATTGATAAAAATGTCAAACAAGACAGTGCCAAATTTGATTATTTTAACAACTCTGGGAAGTTAAGTGCTATTTTTATCTCCATTTTGCAGTTAAGGAAAATGAGACAGGCAAAAGTTAAATGGCTTTACATTTACATAAGTTTACATAGTTTGTAAATATCTGGTCATATTTGAATTCAGGCCTTCTTGATTCTAAGTCCAATGCTTTATCCACTGAGTCACAACTGCTTCTATATCCGACCAAAACAAGTACTCTTTGAGTCTGACCATTCAACAAAAGTTGAATTTATCTAACCTCTTCCTCTTCTTCACAAAAAGAGTATGACATTTCCTTGAGACCTTTGCTGAAACCTAGTAAACCACATCCACAGCATTATCTTCATCTCCAAGTTTAGTAATGCTATTGATGGTAAAGTAAATAGGCTTGGGATCAGGAAAATTCATCTTTACAAGTTCAAATCCAGCCTCAGATATTTATTAGCTGTGTGATCACAGGCAAGACATTTAACTCTGTTTATCTTAGTTCTTCATCTGAACTAGAGAAGGAAATGGCAATCCACTCCAATATTTCTGCCAAGAAAACTCCAAAGTGGGTCACAAAGATTCAGACACGATTAACACAACTTAACACCACCACCAAGAAAGGAAATAAGATTAGTCTAGAATGATTTGTTCTTGATGATGTCATACCATTTCTTCAAAATCAGAACTTCTCTATCTAAATACTACCAAACATAGCTTTAGTGGTCAGTTCTAGAAGTTCCTCAGCAGCCAAAGTTAAGTTCAGTGGCCCACTATTTGCAGAAATCCAAATTTCATCCTCAGATACCACCTTCTTTGCTATCTGTTCACTTTCCAAATTAATTTTTTTCTATGACATCCCTTGCCTTCAATGGACAATAGTGAGGAAGAAACAACTTGTGTCTCCACGATTTTCAGTTTATTTGCCAAGTCTTCATAATCATTTACAATATTTTAGGGATCTTTTTTGCCATGTGAATCACAGGAAGTAGGTAGCTGTCATCCATTTTGATATCTGGGCAGTTAGATGGCACTATATCATTGGGCTTGGCATCAGGAAGAACTGAGTTCAAATCTAGCCTCAGACAATAACTATGTAACCTTGAGCCTGTCATTTAACCTTGTTTGGCTCAGTTTCCTCATCTGTAAAATGAGTCAAAGAAGGAAATGGTAAACTCTTCTAGTATCTTTACCAAGAAAACCCAAAATGGAGTCATGAAGAGTTGGGCGTACCTGAACTGCACAATTTGATAGTCATTGAAAGTGCTCCACTACATCTTGAAGACAACATAGAATTTATTTTTTAATATATAAAAGTATTTTTAATACATAAAAATACTCTTACTCAAAGTATTCTTTTTCCCCACCTTTTGGTATAGCCTCAAATCTGTTTTATTTTTTATATTTTAATTTAATTGTATTAAATTTGATTAATTGTAAAACAAATCAATTTTATCTCCCTGTAAAATGTCAGTTTTTTAAAAACAAATTCTGATTGAAGAGATTTCTTTTTCCTTTGCTTTTTGTTCTGTGTTTTTCAACTCTCCAGCATCCTGAGTAGGGTCGTTTCTCTTCCTCCTCTTCCATTTCAGATCCCTTTTGTTTCTCACAAGGAAGTCTTCCATCTGTAGGCTTTGGAAACATTCAATTCTCCCTAGGAAACTGGAGTGTGTGTGTGTGTGTGTGTGTGTGTGTGTGTGTGTGTGTGTGTGAATTCCTTGAGTCATTTCACCTTCTCCTACAGAGGTCATATCACCTAATATTTGGGAAGATAAAAATGATTAATTATGGCAGAAATGCAAAGCAAGTTGCACACTTATCACAAGTCACTGCACAATTCTGTCAACTCTCTATGTTAGTTAAATTTATCAGCCTAAGAAACAAACAAACAAAAAACCTACTTGATATTTTCACCATTAAGCAACTAGTTAAAACTTCAATTATCCCCTGTAAATGATTTGCTAATCCCACCCAATTCCCTTTCCTCAATCTCAACAATTCCATAGCCACACGACTCCTTTTCACCCTTGAACCAATTCCCTTGCTGTTCCACAAATTTTCCTTATCCCCAATACAGTCTGTACATTTATCTTGATTGTTCTCTACTTTTTCTTCCTCATTGTGCCTTGTTTTGGCAACTGTCAACTGCCATCTCCTTTTTCTTCTTCCTCTTCAGTTCTATTTCCTAGAACTCTTTGGATTTCATTAATGTCCCTTAATACAAAAGTAATAATATCCTCATTAATTACCCTTAACGCTACCATTCCTCCACCCTCAAAGAAGAATCTGAAATAGCATAGTATCTAAACTTGGAAATCGTGCAACTTCAAATTTTCCTCATTTTCTTTGAAATGTCACCAAATTTCTCTTTTCCAAATTCAACCTATGACCTTTACTAGTCTAAGCCTCTACTTCCACACCCCTACTTCTGCCACAATCTTCACTGATACAAGAGAATTAAAGATTCAAGTGAGATCATGGATGAATGCTGGAGTCAGGTCATGGGGGAAGGGGGTAGGAAAAAGAATCCAGCTCAATGGCATAAGGATTAGCCTTTGCAAATTACCCTCCATAGCAGTGATAGTTCTTTTGAGGCTGGAGAAAAACCTGAGAAAGAGGATGATCACGATTAAAAGCTTTGAAGAATGAAGGACCATTGCTAGTAGAGGTTATGCTGTATGGCCCCTATCTTCTCAGGAGGTTGGATACAAAACATGAGCAAGTGTAAGAGCTGCATTGGGTGTACAGTTGATAGTGAAAGGAGGAAAGAAATAGAAGGAAGAACAAGCTCTCCCTTTGGAGATAAGAATTTGCTAAAAGCAGAGTAATAAAGTGTTGAGGGCAAGGATGAAGTATGATATCAGGTCCCCATCAGAACTTAGGTGAAGCCTGTTCTTTGAGACTGTGCTCACTATCATCCAGTATTGCTCTCCATGATCTCTGGATTTGCTGTAACCGGGAGGTAAACAGAGAATATGCAGAGTACAGGGAGATGGATAAAGTCAACAGATGTCCTCAAGGATAACATTCTTGAGAACAAAGAACTAGCCAAAAAGACTAGAACTGAGGACAAGCAGCTTGTCATGGATGCTTGGGATTTTGGTCTTAAAAGTCTGCATCACCAAGCCACTTGGGGATGCTAGCCATCCCCCACAAGAGAGACTGTGGAGCAGCAGCAAATGCCTGACTTGAGTTACGTATTCTGAATTTGGAACAGGTGAAATTTGCTCATAATGCTTCAAAGCACAGGAAAAGAGTTCAGAAAAACATTGGATGATGGACGTTATCTAGGGATAAGGATTTAAAGGCTGACAATATCAGAGAGACAAAGAATTCTAGGTTAACAGCTAATGAAACAAGAGACTTGACTTAAATATTTCAATTGGAGAAAGGGGAATAAAAAGGGAGGGATAGGGAAAGGAGGGATTTGTTTCTCAACTGTCTAGAATAGCACAACAAGAAGATTAGCTGAAATTCCCTCCATCCCAATGTTCAATTTTAGGTGTGGGACTGTTGCTCACAGAGATATAAGGCTTCGGAAAGAGAAGCATTTGAACTTCCATACTAGGATCTATCCACTCTGCCACTTTCACTCTCCAATTACTATTAAGTCAAGTTAACAAATATTTACTAAACTTTTACCATATGCCAAGTACTTTGCAAGGTATCAGCATTATGGAGGACCAGAAAAGGCTTCTTGTAGAAAGTTAGATTTTACCTGGAACTTGAATGAAACTAGAGAAGCCAAGTCATGAAGATGAGGATGGAGAGAATTCTAGGTAGGAAGGACAGATAATGAAAATAACCAGAGTTGGGAGATACATGTTTCATATGAGGAACAGTCAAGAGGTCAGTGGCACTATGGGTATAATTACACTTATTTTCAGATACTCAATTCATTCCACTCAATTATGCAAATCATAATCCATCTATGCCTACCCATAAGGTTGAACATGCCTATATTTTCTCAAAAGTTGGCCAACAGGAGTCCACTCAACAAAACGGTGCTCTTCCTCACTTTCTCCCAGCATCACCTTTTTTCCTGATGTGAATCTAAGGAATGGAGAGTGGAGTTTCTTTAATGCTTGTGATGCAAAATGTGGAAAATTTCTAGTGACAGTCATAGAATGAGTAAAAAGATGAAAATTAATTATAGGGTAATGATGATTGCTCCTGTTACAAATATTTGAGGAAAACATGGATGACTTCAAGTAAAGGAGAGAATGTGAACACACTGGCTATGACTAAGCTGCTAATGCATTGAAATCTTCAGGGAACATGAATAGGAGTTGGCAAATATTCAAAGAGTTTCTTTTAATTGCATTTAAAGCCATAACAACCATCATACATAACGGGAAGCAAAGTCAAATCTTAGCCCTAAGTACCTCTAAATGGAACTCACATAGAAGGGACTGAGTTTTTGGATGTAGAGGTAGGAGACTGTGATGTTTTCTTACCTGCAAATAAGGGAGTTCCACTCAATGGACTCTTGGGTTCCTTCTGTTTATGGATCAACTCCTCTGTGACTTGATTTTGTGACCAATTAGTTCTGTGACCTTAGCCAATTACCTAATCTCCATGAGCACTGGTTTCTTAGTCTGTTAAATAATAGTGAACATTTATATAGTGTTTTAACACTTCATACCTTAATGAAGATTGTGTTTGCATTGCCTTTCTTGTAAGGTAGCTATGAGGAAAATAAACTTGATAAACTGGAAAGACTATTTAAATATGAGTTGTTATTTCTATGTGAATGGGAACATGAAGTAATCCCAGAGAGAGAATAAGACTTCTGTATTGTAGGCCAATCAATCAGTCAAGCATTTATTAACTGTCTACTATGTGTCAGGCACTATGTTAAACTTTGGGAATAAAAAAAAAAGGCAAAGGCAGTCCCTTAAGAAACGCACAATCTAAAGAGAAAGACATTAAGCAAATAAGTTGTTATTGTTTAAGTTATGTCCAACTTTTAGTAATCCCCATTTGAGGTGTTCTTAACAAAGATATTGTAGTGGTTTGCCATTTCCTCTCATAGCTAATTTTACAGATGAGGAAACTGAGGCCAACTGGGTTAAGTGACTTGCCCAGGGTTACACAGCTAGTAAGTGTCTGAGGTCAAGTTTGAACTCAGGTTTTTCTGACTCCAGACCCAGCACTCAATCCATGTTGCCTTGTAACTGCCTGTAGGGGACAAGCAGGAAATAATTAAGAGTGGGAAGACACTAGAATTAACAAGAAAACCTCCTTTCAGAAGATGGTATTTTAATTGAAAATTAAAGGATGACAATAAGCAAAGCTGTGGAGGGAGATCATTCCAGGCATAGTGGTCAGCCTGAGAAATTGTCTGGAACTAAGAGGCAAAATATCTTGTTTATGGAAGAACCAGGAGGCCAATGGCTCTGATCAAAGAGTTTGTATTAGGGAATAGGGCTAGGGTATAAGAAGACTGGAAAGGTGGCAGGGAGTGGGGGGAGAGTCATAGAGTAGGTAATGAAGGGTTTTGAATGACAGAGGGTTTTGTAATTTATCTTTGAAATGTATGTATTTTATATTGAGGGAATATGTTGGCCCCCTGTTATTACTATTTTTTTGTCCTAGGGAATATTTAAAGTATATAAAAACTGTACTATTAAATTTTTTACGTTTTGGATACTGTATAGTAACTAGATCAGGATTGGGGAGTTTAGACAGCCAGGGTCATATGACCTACAGGGAAGATGTTGCTTTAGGCATGAGGGCAAATCTCTGCTGGGAGGCAGCCAAGAGAAATTCTTGCGGTCCCAAGAGATTCTCTGCTTACCCTGCCAAGTTGTATCAGCATTTGGGTCCATAATTTAACATCCCCAAAATATAGAGGTTTCAGTCTCTTGTGGGCATTTCCTAAAGGGCTACCTAGGGCTCTTGGACCACACCCTTGATCCCCAATACTGGGATGACTTCCAACAGAAATAATGGGTCTCTATTATTTATTTAGAGTTCTTCGTGCAATAAGAGTTACCAGTATTTCCTACGTTTTATTTATTTGTGTCAGCTTTTAAATTCCTCCCCTTTTGCTAAAAAGCCTCTGGGTGCATTTGTACAAAGCTCCAGAAGTCAATTGCATCTTTATTAAATCACCCAAGAGCAGTACAACAGCCCTAAAAAAAAATCACTCTCCGCGTGGATGCTTAATAAGGTTGCAGCAGTTCCAGCTGCAATTCCTCTTAATCCAAGTCCATTAGATCTGAGGAAATGACAGAAGTATCTTAGAAGTCAATGAGGGCTCAATTTTTGTTTCTGCTCCAGGAGGCATGGCTGGAGCACGGTGCAATACAAAGGGTCTCTGGCAATCCCTAGACCGAATAGGAAAAAGGAAACCTCAAGTGTGATTTGCAGAACCTTTAACTACGAGGGATGCAAAAGAATTCCCATGGAAGCAAAGGAGTGTAAAATTTAGAACCAGCAAGATCATTAAGTCCAATGGTCCTGCCCCACCTCATCCCACCTCTTTATTAAAGATGAAGAAATACAGGCATAGGGCTTTATTCATAATTCTACCTGTAAAAAGTCTAGTTATCCCTATCACATACTTTTCCCATCACAGTTTCAATATATCATGGGTCAGCATAAGAAAATAAATGGGGATTGGGGGGGAGTTTTACAGAAGCCACAGAAAACACACAACAGACAACACAGAAAAAGTTTTGAAACTCAGAAAAGCATAAAATATATGTGTGGTATTGTATTATATTTATAAGAGAGAGAGAGAGAGAGAGACAGAGACAGAGACAGAGACAGAGAGGGAGGGAGGGAGGGAGGGAGGGAGGGAGATGGAGGGAGATGGAGGGAGACAGAGAAAAAGAGAGACAGAGACAGAAAGAGAAGGAAATCCAAAAAAGCCAGAACACATTTCCGGCATGAAGGGCCAAAAGTTTTTATGAAGACTTTCCAGATCACTGGGGTGCCCTGCTCCTAACCCACCCCACTCCCTCAATGTGAAAGGGTTAACTATGTAGGAGATCTGTGGAGAGTGTCAATCCTAATTTAACTCTTGATCTCCTAACCTCCAAGTCCTTTCTGCCCCACTATGTTAACTCAACCAGGATATTACCCTACCTGGAATTTTGATTACCATGCAGGAGAATTGACCCTAGAAGCAAGTGATTATCCTCCCCCACTCCGAAAAATGGATGATAGAGGGAAATATGCCCATCATAAGGGATTTGTTGTTCTTGTTTTTCCAGTCATTTGCAGTCTTGTCCAGCTCTTCATATCCTCATGCGAGGTTTTCTTGGTGAAGATACCAGTGTATTGTCATTTCCTTCTCCAGATCATTTTATAGATGAGGAAACTGAGGCAAAAAAGACTAAGTACTTGCCCAGAGTCACACAACTAGTGTCTGAGGCCATAGTTGAATTCAGGAAGACAACAAACTTGGCACTATATCCACTGGATTACTAGTTGTCCCACAAAGCATCCTGTACATAGTTTGTTGCACGTTTACTTGTTTTATTCCCCCTTCAATTATGAGCTCCTTGAGAGCAGGGACTGTATTTTTACTTTTTTTCTTGATGCGGCATATTTAGCCAAGAGAGGAGAGAGAGGTGGCTTTACAAGGGAAGCAAATATTAAATAATTTCTCAGAGAATCTTAGAAGTATTTTACCAATCTCAGGGACTTGATTAAGTCAAAGGACTGCCAAAAAGATTTAGCTTAGAAAATTGGCTGAGAGAGGGAATAATTTACACACTCATTTGAGACTGATAGAAGGCATGGTAGATTGGGGAAGGTGGTAGTCAGAAAACATTTCAGGATGGACAAGGTGAAAGGAAAGAGTAAGATAAACAGGTGGAAAATAGGATGGAAGGAAATAGAGTTAGTAATCGTGACTATAAAAAAATTACAAATATTTCTGATAAAGGCCTCATTTCTCAAATATATAGAGAATTGTGTCATCTTTATAAAAAGAAAACCTATTCCCCAATTGATAAATGGTCAAAAGTTATGAACAGTAGTTTTTATTGTTATTTTATTTGTTTTCAGTGCTCTATAATCACTTCCATATATCTTAGATTTTTCCCCTCCCTCCCCACTTGCCCCCTACCATCCCCCTCCCTCACTGAGATGGCATCCAATTTTATATAGGTTCTAAACATACATTCTTATTAAATACATTTTCACCTTAGTCATGTTGCATAGAAGAATCAAAATGAATGGGAGAAATCATAAAACAACCAAAACATAATACAAAAGAAAATGATCTGCTACATTCTGCAATTGAATGCCATAGCTTTTCTTCTGGATGTGGAAGCCATTTTGCCTTAAAAGACCATTGGGAATTTTTTAAGTCCTTGCACTGCAATGAAGTACTAAGTCTACCAGAAAAATTCCTTGCACACTGTGGTTGTTGATATGTACAAAGTTCTCCTGGCTCTGCTCCTTTCACTCAGCATCAGTTCATATAAGTCTTTCTAGACCTCTCTGAAGTCTTCCTGTTCATCATTTGTTACAGCACAATAGTATTCCATTATGTTCATATACCAGAATTTATTCAGTCATTCCCCAGTTGATGGGCATCCCCTCGATTTCCAGTTTTGGGCCACCACAAAGAGAGCTGCTATAAATATTTTTGTACATGTGGGACCTTTTTCCATTTTTATGGTCTCTTGGGGATACAGTTCTAGAAGCGACATTGCTGGGTCAAGGATATGCACATTTTTGCAGCTCTTTGGGCATAGTTCCAAATTGCTCTCCATAATGGTTGGATCAGTTCACAGCTCCACCAACAATGAATTAGTGTTCCAACTCTCTCACATCATCTCCAACATTTATCATCATCCCATTTTCTCATGTTAGCCAATCTGATAGGTGTGATGTTGTATCTCAGAGTTGTTTTGATTTGCATCACTCTAATCAATAGTGATTTAGAGAATTTTTTCATATGACCATAAATAACTTTAAATACTTCTCTGAAAACTGCCTTGAGCAGGTAGTTTTCAGACAAAGTCAAAGCTATATACAGTCATATGAAAACTGCTCTAAATCACTCTTGATTAGACAAGTGGAAACTAAAACAACTTTGAGGTAACAATCCTCACCTATCATATTGGCTAATAGAAGAGAAAAGGAAAATGACAAACATTGGAGGGATGTGGGGAAATTGAGATACTACTGCTTGGTTAATGGAGTTGTGAACTGACTCAATCATTCTATAGAGCAATTTGGAATTATGCCTAAATGGCTATAAAACTATGCATATCCTTTGACCCCACAATACCACTATTAGGTCTGTATCATAAAGATATAAAAACAAAAAGGAAAAGGGCGTATAGCTACAAAAAATCTATAGCAGAACTTTTAGTGGTAGCAAAGAGTTGGAAATTCAGAGGACAACCAATGATTGAAATGACTGACCAACCTATGGCATATAATTGTAATGGAATACTATTGTGCTTTCATAAGAAATAATGAAAAACCTGAACTTACATGAACTGATGCAACATGAATCAGAAGCAGAATCAGGAGAACAGTGTATACAGTAACAATAGTACTGTAAAATGACCAGCTGTCAATTAATTGTTCTCAACAGAACAGGAATCTAAGACAATTCTGAAGGACTTCTGAAGGTGAAAGATGCTATCCAGCTCTAGAGAAAGAACTGATGGAATCTGAATGCAGATTGAACTATATTTCTTTTACTTCACTTTCTTGCGGTTTTTTTTTGGTCCTTGTTTTCTTTTACAACATAACTAATATGAAAATATGTTGTGTATGATGTATATGTATGTATATGATGTGTATCTATATGTATAATCGCTATCAAATTGCTTGCCTTCTCAATGGGGAGAAAAGAGGGAGGGAGAGAATTTGGAACCCAACAATTTTTAAAAACAAACATTAAAAATTGTTTTTCCATGTAATTGGGGGAGGCTTAAATATTAATTAAATAAATAAACAAAAGTGAAGCTAAAGTAGTTGATGGAGCCATTCAAGTATGTCTGAGTGCTTCTGTCAAGCAGACGGAATGGACAGAAATTGTTTTAATAGAAAAAGAAGCCGACCTCAGGAATATTTTGTTGTATTTTGTTGTTGTTTGTTGCATTGAGGTTGTAAACAAATCAAGTCAAAATCCTGTCATTATTAAAACATATATGTATGTTTTATATGTATATGTATATGTACTTGCTATTTGAGGAAGAAGATGAGAATGAAGCCAACACTGAGAAAGAAAGCCAAAGAAGAACCCAAAATGAAGCAAAAACAAAATAGCTTCAGAAACCGTAGGAAAATAAGCCTTTGTTTGTGGAGATTTAGTTCAGTTTGTTAGCCAGTGTTGATGCCAATGCCAAAAAAATTATGATCCTAGGAACAGATACGTAGTACATACAATACATACAACAGTGATGATCGAATTCACCTAGCAGGCACGCTGATCAGCAGAAAAGAAATCAAAGCAAACCCCATTAGAATAAAAGAAAGGACATTGGCTTGAGGAGGGTTTTGTTGTTATGGTTCATTAGCTCCAAGAAAAAACTCATTGTTCACAGAAGAGACCAATGACAAAATAGAATAATTGTGGGAATGTTTGACATCAGGGTTGGTTATGCACTGGCTAATCTTTATGGTAATTAAGATCACCAAAGGTAATCCTTCAGACTTTTAAGAGCATCAATGCTAATTCCAAATTGTGAATGTCTCATATAATAAAGAATATATTGTTCTATTATCTGCATTTCTGATATTCCTTGGAGGAGATAAGTCACACAGGTCTGCACTCCTTGGGATCATATATCTTCATATTCACCCTATACACTTTTAGCCCCGCTGTGGCAAGTCTCTTTTCCCCGCTTATGAGTTAAAATTTGACCTCAGATACTTACTACCTTTGGCAAGTGGCAGCTTTTGTTGAGGCAACTTCCTCAGTATCCTCAACTGTAAAATGGAAAATAGCACCTATCTCCCAGGGTTATTATGAAGATTAATTGAGATAATATTAATTAAGTGCCTAGTATAGTTCTCTGAACATAGTAGGTACCTGATGAGTACTTATTTCCTTCCTTTCTTTCCTTTTACTTATCTGTAAACAACAATGAAATCATCACCAACGGGAAACATCCCCTATTGCTCTCCTCAGCATCTTTGTGACTTTGCAATGTATCATTTTCTTTTTGAGCCACTGTTTTCCTACATATGCTCTCCTCTATTAGGATATAAGCTACTTCAGAGCCAGGAGTGTCAAGTTTTTGTATATTTGCATCTTCAGTGCTCAGAGCGGTGTTTGACACATAGTAAGCATTTAATAAATGCTATTGCTTTATTCCTTTTGAATATTTCATTTGAGTGAACAAGAATACCTTTAAAATCTTGCTGTTTTTATTTTAGACCTAAAATCTCCATCTAAATGGCAATAAGAAAATTAAGATCCAAGCCATCTCAATTCTACCCTTTAATAACTCTACTAACTAATCGTGTGATAATCTCTCAGGCTTCTTTTCCTATTTTTGTATAATATGTTATGGGAAGTCAACAAGGTATAGCAGAAAGAAAGAACACTGGATTTGGTGTCAGAAAAGGACTCGACTTCAAAGTCTCGTTCTGCTACTTAGAACCTGTGTGATCTTGAGCAAGAAATTAATTCAGTTTAGCATTTGAACTAAAATCTTACTCCAGGTCTACATCCATGAGTCTAATGATCATAAGTTAATCCTAATCATCTTATGATACAATTCAGAATCTATGATTCTATGGTTTAACTAATAGCATTTTAAAACAAGTAAGTGGAAATTAAGGAACTCTATTGCAGGAGTATGAATACGCTTAAAAATAACAAGAGAAGTTCAGAAAGGTCTTTAAAAATTCCAAATGAAATGAACATTTTCATATACATGAAAAGAGGATTGTGCATGAGAAGACAAATCTCTCTTATGTCAAGCTTGATTTTATTTTAAGTTATATTCATATATCATCACTTTTTCACTTGTTTCCCAATTTATAAGCAATTCCTTATTTTTCAATTTTTGCTATCAAAAAAATCTGTTTTAATTTTTTTTTAACATATAAGTCTTTTTCCTCTTTCTTTGGTTTTTTTGAGGTGTAAGCTTAGTAGTGGTTTCAGTGGGTCAAAGATTGTGCATAGATTATTGTACTGGAGGGCATGATCCAAACTGCTTTCCAGCATAGTTGACCAATTCATAGCTCCAACAACAGTGACTTAATACAGCTGTTTTCCCTCCAAATTTTTTCATTCCTCTTCTCCTTTTGTCATTAATCCCCTCAATTCTCTCAATCCTCCTCTAATTTGTCTATGATATCACCTGTTATATCTAATACACTGTATCAAAAATCAGCTAGGAGATTATTGTAGTATATGGTGCACGATTTTAGTCTAAGCCTCATTTCTGCAGACTGTTTTCCAATGCTCCCTGAAGGCCCAGTACCTGGGCAATGTACTTATGGATACTATGTTGCAATGTTCATTTCCTCCTGTATGTTATGTATCTCATCTGTTCCGTTGAACATTCTCTATTTTTTAACCAATGTCAAATAGTTTTGATTTCTACCGCTGTTATTTGATAAAATTTGAGGTCCATTTCTTCACACCTTTCTTCATTATTTCCTTTGAGATTCTTGACTTTTTGTTCTTCCAAATTAATTCTTTTTTTTAGTTCTACAAAGGAATTTTATGGTAGTTTAATTATTATGGCACTGAATAAGTAGGTTAATTTAAATAATTTCATTTTTATCGTATTGGCAGAGCAATTAATATTCTCTAACTATTTAGATCTATATTTTTGTAAAGAGAATTTTATACAGTAGTTGTACTGTAGTTTTCATATGTGCCTATAGTGTCCATATGTAGACTACTAAATATTTTGTATATACAGTTGGGGCAGCCAGGTGGTGCTGTGGATAGAGTACCAGTGCAGAAGTCAGGAGTACCTGAGTTCAAATCTCGCCTTGGACACTTGACACTCACTAGCTGTGTGACTTGGGCAAGTCACTTAACCCCAATTGCCTCATCCTGGGTCATCTCCAGACATCCTGATGAATATATGGTCACTGGATTCAGATGGCTCTGGAGGAGAAGTGAGGCTGGTGACTTGCACAGCCCTCCCTCATTCAAAACAAAGTCAAGGACAAGTCATGTCATCATTTCTCTGGTGACATGGTCTTCTTTGATAATGAAGGACAAACACATCCACATATACAGTTATTTTTAAATGAATTTCTCTTTCAGTATCTTCATGCTTTGGGGTAGTAATATACAGGAATTCTGAGGATTTGTGAGGTGCACCCAAAATTAAATATATCTCAGCATCAGTGATGCTCTGATGCTTAATTAAAACTACTATTTGTTGGACCGGAGCTAACTGACAGATTAAACCAGCTAGCAATACAGTGGGAAATGAGAAAGGAGTAATTTCTTCACTCCTAGTTGTTATTGTTCAGTCATTTTCAGTCCTATCCAACTCTTTGTGTCCCCATTCTGGCTTTTCTTGGCAAAGATAACTGGAGTGGTTTGCCATTTCCTTCTGCAGTTCATTTGACAGATGAGGAAACTGAGGCAAATGAGATGAAAGGAAACAGGATTACACACTTAACAGGTTTCTGAGGCTAGATTTGAACTAAGGAAGATGGGTCTTCTTGGCTCTAGACTTGGCGCTCTATCCACTGGGACACCTAGCTGCCCACTTCCTACCTAGAGCAGAGTCTATGTTGTTTTAGTGTTTCATCACTATTTCTAGAGCCCTATTTGCACCCACTTTCTTCATGAAGCCATACAACTTCTTTGGCCCAGATAAATTTGCCTAAATGGGGGTCTCATCTAACAAGACATCCAATGGCCTGACTTGCACTTTAGGTTTTAGGAGAGCAGATTTCAAAAACTTTAAAGAAAAAAATCAATAGGGTCTCATGGTCTAACACGGCATTGTAAGTCAGCTGAAAATGGACAAAAACTTCAAAAATTAAATTCTGGATTCAAAGAGAAATATGTTGAGGAAAGAAGGATGTTTTCTAAACCTAAAAAGATGGTTTTACAGGGAACTCCTCAAACAATGTAGATGTTTTAAAAAATTGGCAACTATAGCTTAAGAATCTCCCTTCCCATATGGAACTCTGGTCAGGACTAACACATAGCAGGCTCATCCTGAGGGGGTCTGATCCAAAGAGAAGGTTCAAATTTCTTTTATATTCTCGTTCCTTATATCCCCAACCTGGAATAAATTCCAGGAAATCACTAAAATAAAATTCATGTCTAAAATCTCCCCAGAATTGTAAGTAATACCCTTCTAGAAAAGACTCTCATTGTAGATGTCAGGCTTGGGACAGGTATTTTTGAGACAGAAAGATGGCATACATGCAGATACAAATAAAGGGACTAGAATACATGTACAATTCCCTGAGAGGTCTAGCAAATACCGGTCACCCTGATGTGATGGTCCTGCTGCATACAATATATATTGCTTGCCTCTTTCTCTGAATTCAAAAAGTCCTCCATAAAACAGAGGGGATATTGCTGCATACTACCATACCTAGCTCATTCCTTGTTAAATATAACCTATTATTTGATAGCTAATTGTGGGGTAAATTAATACATCTTATTTTGCTTTTCTGAAATGAATTAATCTTTATTGCCTATGAGGCAATTAACTGAATAGATGAAGGTATTCTATTTTACCACTAGATGGCACTTGGTCCATTTTGATCCATGGTCTCTTAGAAAGCTACCCACTGAGCAGTCTTCTCTGGTGGTCTCATGAACTTGTCCAAGGAGAATCAGATACCTAACTCTGAGGCTAAATCTTTGGAATATGTACATCATCATTATTCAGATCCCTCTTGGATAGACTTGGAGGATAATTGCATATTCTTACAGAGTAGAGGTTCTGACCATGGACAACTCAAGAATACCAGAGAAATACAGAGATGACACCAATCCCTCAACTGAATGCTTTTCTAATAGCCCAGAAGGCAAGGCTGCTCTCACCAACACCAGGAAAAACAGGAAGGAAAACTTCTGAACCCGCCATAGCTAAGCCTTCACAATCTTCTTGAAGCATTATTCATAGAAGCAGAGATTTAGAACTACAAAGGACCTTATGAGGCACTAAGCCCAACCCTTTCATTTTACAGTTTAAAAAACTAAGGCACAGAGAGGTCCAGTGACTTGCATAGATTCACAGAGCTATTAAGTTTCCAAGGCAGGATTTGAACACATCTTCCTGACTCTATACCCAGCACACTCCTCTGTCCACTACCTAGCTAGCTGCCTTAATTTCCATCTACTTCCACACTCTCTCCAGCATGACTGTAATTTGAGCAAGGATACTAGATTGATTAAAGAATCTGACCCGAAGGCAGGGCAAAGCTCCCTTAAGTACCTGTTCCTGCTCTGCTGGATAACTGTAGAGCCCCAGATGTCCTTTTCCACTCTTCTCTTCCCCCCCCATTCCTAACTTATTAACACCCTAATAAGTTAAATTGAACAGCATCATTTCTTTGGCAGGTCAGGTGTACATAGGGAAGGGTATTTGAGAGAATTCAAAAAAGTAATAGAAAATTTCTTGACCATTCAAGCTGTGGATCATTAAATAAATGTAGGGGGAACTTATGAAATAATGTCTGATTCCTGGCAATTGTGGTGTCCTTCATCCTTCTCCCCCTATCATGAGGATTCTAAGTGAGGATGGAGAGTTTGCCAACAGGATGAGCTTTGGGAATCATGCTGGACAAAATGAGGAGCACGCCCAGACAAAGGGATGGCAGAGTGATATTGAATGGGTACTGGAGACATTGAATGGCAGGGATGAGTGTTACTGAGCATAGCTGGGAATCATGAAGAGGTCAGACAGGACTGCAGGAACCAGAGTATGAGACAAGCCCAATCACTGTAAACATCTAACTAAGGATCCAAGAGACCAGGAGAATGCTTTATATCATCTCTTCTCCCTTTCTCTTATGGTTGAGTGGTGCGGGGAGGATGACACATATTTATCAAATGATGCTATGGGCAAAGTACTGTACTAAGTGGCTGACAAATATTATTTCACTCAATCTCTACAACCATCCTAGAAGAAAGGTGCTACTAGTATCCCTATATTACATTTGAGGCAACTGAGGCAGATAGCAGTTAAGTTACTTCTCCAAGGTTATACAACTAGTGTCTGAGGAGTAGAGGTCAGATCCCAAATACTAATTTTCTTTTTGTTAAGACTGTTTGTGACTATTTTACTTTGCCCGTCAACTTGATAAAGACCTAATTGTTTTTAATTATTTGTGTCTTTAAGTATAAGAGAACTAAGTGGGGGAAAGCCTGGGACAACTTGTGCTAACTTTATTTGGCTGCAAAGTCTCACTTTCCAGCTTGGCAAGAGACACTGCCTTGGGGCTTGAACATTGTTACTTTTTTATTAAAAATTGACAGTAATAAGTCTCTCGAAATAACAAGAGGAAAGGATAACTCTTGTCTTGGACTCAGATACTTGGAGCTTATTTCTTTTATGCCTGGCTGACTGGGTCACTTTGAAGCAGTTTCTGGATGGTAGAATTTTCACTTTCCTCCTCCACTCAAAAGAAGGGAGAGGGTTTAAAGGAGAGAGGAAGGTAGATGAAGGCCCCAAAAGGCAGACTTGCCACAAGGCAAGCCTGAGGGTAGAGAGAGGTGTGGTCTGGGAGATTCAGCTCTCAGCTTTATTCTGCTGGAGGTGAGGATGTATCCCTGACTAGCCCTCTCCTTCCTTTCCATGGCACCATCTCCTGGAAGGTAATATGAAATACATTTTAGAGCACTACTTAATAATTGAAGATTAGCTTTCAAAGTAACAGCTGAAAATAAATGTAAATAGGATGGAACAACGAAGGCTTTGTATAGAGCGCTAAGTTCCTTCTCTTGGAAGACCAAGAGTTCACCAGCCCACCCCATGAGGTACAATTACCCTAACTCTCTTGTCTGACTCACTAGAATAACCACTAGGACTGATCATGGTTTTTTGTTGTTTTAATTCATCTTTTGTTCTTAAAAAGGACCAGTGACATCAGAAGGATGATGTCTTGACTTGCAAGTCAGTTAGATTTAAGGGAGGCAGAGCTGTGCAAAGTCATCAGTCTCACCCTTTCCTCCAGTCATTGGAATCCAGTGGCAAGACATAAGTCAGGATGACTGGTGATTCCCCACTCCCATCAAAGTGGCATCCTTGTGAAGGGGTTCTCCTTCCCTCAATATCCTTTCCTTCCTCCTATTTTCTCCTCCTAAGCTTTGGGGGTGGGTAAGCCCCTCATAGCCATTATGAGAAAGGTTCAATGCCAGCCTCTCTAGGGAAAAGACTACCCCCTCCCCTATTTCAGCTGCTTTTGGGACAGTTCATTCTCTCTGCCATGCTGGCTCTCTCTAACCAATTATGAATTTACCCCAAGAATTCCTAGCTCTTACTACAATAAATGCCTCTGAATCTATCATGCAAAAGCCTTTCAAAATTGTGCTAAACAAAGTCTGAGTGTCCTTTCTAATGCAAATTTATAGGATCTAGCTCTGCAGATCTTGTTACTCATAGGTTCCCTAGTCTTAGAACTTCTGCAAATGGGCTTTGGTTAAATTTGTGCTAAGATTTGGGCCCTGAAGCAAACCTGATATTCTTTAAGATATACCTGGAATTCTTCCCTGGAGTACCTAAACTTATTTCTCAAATTAACTTATTTCCCCTAAATCTGGAAGGTGAGGATGGCTGACTTCTGTCTTTTTTTTAAAAAAACTCTACTGTCAGTAAAATGTGGACATGTCTTCCGTCATTTATGTTTGATTGAAATCTGAACATCTGTTGCAATCAGGAATACGTTTTGGAAAAAAAAAAAAAACAAGTGAAACTCTGATTCCAGGAATTCTGAACCACTTTTGCATCATGAGTCTCAGCGACTGTGTGTGGGGGCCTGTAGATCTCATCTCAGAGAATCATGTTTTTGGGGGGTTTTTTTTAGTGTCTAAGATACAGAATGTCCCAAAAGACTTAAGTCTTTCCAGCTTTAATAACTTGAAAGTAAATTGACTTTTGGAATACCCTATATAAAACAAAGGATTACAAAGGAAAACAATCATATCAAAATATGGCTATCAAACTTTTTAAAAATCTACCATGTTCATGGACCCCAGGTTAAGATCACCTGCTCCAATTATAAAAATATCCACTCTATAGGGGTCCATATGGAAAGTAAGGAAGCCCATTTCTGGTATGACTAAACTTTTGCTTATCAATTCTGGTTTTTAAAATAAAGATGGGTCATTAGTTATCCTAAGAGCTTATAAGCAACCATACCTGAATAAAAAATGGTTCCATATGAATACACCTAAATACAAATGATCTACATATATAAATGGTAACCAACACAACCATCCTAAAATGGACAGAGGAAGAAATTTTTTTGACACTAGTATGAAAGGTATTTTGTGGATAACTGCTTAGGATTGATCAGTTGGGAGATGCCATATTAAAGGGATACTGTTCTCCTCCCTATGCTTAACCCCACAGAGTAGATTTTATTTGGACTAGAGTATTGAGTTCTATGCATAAAGGAAGAGTTCATGGACAAATCAGCCATGATGTGGCAGCAGCGGATAGAGCGCTGGGTCTAAAGTCAGAAAGGCTCATATTTGTAACTTCAAATCTGGTCTTAGACACTTAATAACTGTGGGACCCTGGGCAAGTCACTTAACTCTGTTTGCTTCAGTTTTCTCACTGGCAAAATGATCTGGAGAAGGAGATGGCAAGCCACTCCAGTATCTTTGTCAAGATAACCCCAGATGGAATCATGAAGAGTTGGAGATGACTGAACAAAACCGGTGACATCACAAATTCAACAAAGTCCTGACTCAGTATTTGAAGTACCTCATTCAAGGAGTCTCCAGAACATTTCCCCTCTGAATGCTGGTGGCCATAATAACAACCTTACTGTAGGGTCTTCCCATTTCTCATCATATTTTGTCTCTACAACTGGCAGTTGGGTCACACAGTGGAGAGCGCACTGAACCTGGGGTCAGGAAAACCTGGATCTAAATCTAGCCTTAGATATTACTAATTACATGACCTTGGGTAAGTTACTAAATCTCTGTCTGCCTTAACCACAGCTTTCTCAGCAGAGGATAAAGTATAGTAATAGCACCTATCATCAAGGGTTTTTGTGAGGATCAAATGAGATATTTGTAAAGCACTTAGTACTGTACTACACAGAAGAAATGCTTATTTCTTTCCTGCCTCCAATTATAAGCTACATCTCCATTTTAAGTAGCAATGCATAGTGATGAGGATGTTTTTGATCCTGTTTTTTTAAGTACTCAAATGCTTGGCTGTCAAGGTCAAAGATTTCATTTTCATTCTGAACTAATTCTTGGCCACATGAAGAGGAAATGAAATAAACATTCAAAAATCTCATGAATAATAACAGGTATATATTTTGGATTACTGCTGTACTGGCCCATTTTCCTCATCCATTGTTTGCTTGGATAATTCTTTGTTTTGTCTAAAATACATAACGTCCTCACTTGACTGCCTTATATTTTAGGAATTCTTTCTGAAATTACCCACCACTGGCATTTTTTTTTTGCATTACCATAGGCTGCTGCTTGACTAGCTGAGACATAGATCAATAGGCAGGTCATTGACCAGTGTGGACTCAGACTGAACACAAAAACCACCATGCATGTAAAGGCTAATCCATTAACTTGCCTTTCAACCACCGATGATTTGCCTGGACCCAGCCAATTCCTACTTCCCCTTATTCTCCTAATGTCCTTCTGTGTTTTCCAAAAACCCTTCCTTCTTCTTCTCCCAGACACTCACTTACATTTTGAGGTTCAAATCAGTTTTTCTATCTTCCCATCCACAGTTTTAAGTGTCACTTGTATGATTATGCATAACTGAGTTGCCTCCCCTCCTCCTCGGATGTGGGTACCACATTTCAGATGTAATAGTTTATCATTGTTGGAGAAATGAGTTATCAATAGTTTTTATTTCCTACCGGAGGCCTTTACTCTCCAAGTCATTAGAACTCCCTTTCCCTCTCAGTCATCCCTCCACGCTCCCACTACAAACACAAAAAATTATTTTGACTTTATCAGTGCCCATTTTGAATTTTTCCAGTAATACTATTCAAGGCAGGAGCTGAATAATTTTTGTCTGAACATTCCCAAAGCCCACAACAATGTCTTGCATATGCTATTGCCCTTAATAAATACTTACTGAATTTAACTAAATTGAATTGAATTGAGTAAATCATATATCACAAATCATTACAAAGCTCCTAGTGACTTAAAGATTTCTACCGTAATTCTTCATCTGGACAGTATTCTGTACTCCAAAGTAGGTAGGTAGGTAGGTGGGTGGGTGGGTAGGTGGGTCGGTGGGTGGGTGGGTGGGTGGGTGAATAGCGTGCTGGCTCTGGAGTCAGGGAGACGAGTTCAAATTCATCCTCATGTACTTCCTAGAGGTGTGACCTTGGGCAAGTCACAGAGTTTTGTCAAATGCAAATCCTGACACTGTCCTCGTGGGATGATTGGGAGGATTAACTGGGAGAATATTGGTGGGAATGTTTTTGCATTTTCATTTTTTTAATTTTATTTTCATTTTTCAAATTCTCACCATCCCTCTCCCACTTATTGAAACAGCAAAAAATATGATTCCTATTATATATATGAAGTCATGCAAAACATTTCCATATTAGCCATGCTGTGAAAATAAGCAATAAAAATAAAGAAAATGTGCTTCAATCTGCACTGAGACATAAAATGGAGGTAGATGACATTTTTCATCATGAGTCCTTTGGAATTGTCACACATCATTGTCTTGTACTGAGTGGCTAAGTCTTTCACAGGTTGTTAGTATTACAATATCACTATTATTGTGTGCAATGTTCTAGTTCTACTCACTTCACTTTACGTTAGTTCATATAAGTCTTCTCAGGATTTTCTGAAATCAGGGGAAAGTATTTGCAAAGAACAGTGCCTAGCACTTAGTAGGTGCATTAAAAAAAAATGTTGCTCCCTTCTCCTACTTCACTCTTATCTATTCCAAACACTCTTTCAGCTGGGGGAATTGGGCTAATTGAATAAATTAAGCTGTGTTTTGGTTAGGAAAATATCATTCCTCTCAGAGATTGTAACTCTCCTTTGACAGTGGCTTTGGGGAAACATTTCTTAAGCACAAAAGACAAACTATGGTATTGGACATTTTTGTACCTTAGTAAGACCATAGAGGAGATAACTGGAGATAAATCTTTGGGCGTCATGCAACCCACAGAGAATGTTCCCTTATGCTCTGTTGACCTTTATGCAATCCATGAGGGATTACTGGCTGTTTGACATTTCAATCAAACAAAATGAATGGGAAAAAATCAAGAGGTTTCAATAGAGTGAACACACACCTGTTTCTCAAATCCCAGGATCTTAGAATGAGTAGGATCCCCCCTTAACTCTTGGGGAAAAGGTACATTTAGGAAATATTAAAATAGAAATGCTTTATACCATTGGCAGTAAAGTGAAAAAGACAGACCAGCCCGGAAAGAGGGAGAGAAGGGCGAGAAGGTGAGACAGACCAGAAAGAGACAGAAACAGAGAGAAGGTAGGAGGGAATGACTCCAGTTTAGAAAGTTTCTTTTTCTATTTTATTTTTTTTAATTTATGGAATAAAATAAGCATTTCCATAATATAGTACAATAAAAACATGACCGTACATGAAACTAAAAACTGCTATGCACATCTTACCATTACTTTCAAACATATAACAAAATTGTCATGTAAATTTCTTTCCTTCCTCCCTCCCCTACCCCAGAGATGGCTACTATTAGACACAAACAAATGTGTGTGTACATATATACACATATACATATGTATGTATATGTACACATGTATATGTATGCACACATATGTATTTATATATAAACATTCTGTATTTGCTTCTGTTTTTCAGTTCTTTCTTTGGATGCAGACAGTTTCTTTCTTAGAAAGAGTTTCTGCCTTTGTGAGTACCTGAGTTGAAGAGTGAAGAGAATGTTCAGTCAATACAACACAAAGGTAATACTTTAATTCAACTGATAACAAAGGAAATGAAACTGACTACAGAATTTGATTGACAGTTGTGAATGTAATTGAGACATTTGAATGTTGCACACATTCTAGGTTAGCCCAATCCAGATGTCACAGCCCATCAATGAATGGCATCCAACACCTTGGATCACTGCTGTCCTTCAGATCTTTTATTCAATGCAACCCTTGGCTGGGGTAGCAAGCCAATCACCTTGGCCCTTTGTAACATTGGACACTTAGCTATACTTCTTCTATTCTTGCAATACAACTATCCATGAATTGTCTGTATATTTTCCTTTATGAGACTTCCAAATGAATTAATCAATTTTTAAAAAGCATTTATTAAGATCTTACTATGTGTCAAGCACTATGCTAAGTGCTTGGAATACAACAGAAGATCAAACAAATCCGTACACTCAGAGAATTCACATTCTGAGGGGGAAGACAACACATATGGCAGAATTCAGCTGTGAGGCAGGTAGAACTGTCCCACAGTCCTTAGGGTGAAGTGACAAAGCAGATGCTAACGCCTTTTCTTTAATAACATTTCCACTGATAAAATTCTATCAGTTCCTAATATTTAATCGTTTGACAAGGCCAAGGACTTTGGCGGGAAAGAACATTATTTTCTGGTAGCTGTGGCTATAACCCATGTTCTAATGACCAAAGTTCTACATATGAAATATGCTAAATATATTTTTAATTTATATTATTTTAAATTTAAATTTTTATTAATTAATAATTAAATTTTAAGATTTTTATTTATTTTATTTTTCATTTATGGAATAAAATAAGCATTTCCATAACACAGTATAATAAAAAACATTGCAAATGAAACTGAAAATCAATTATGTAGGACTTGCTATTCCTTATAAATATATAATAAAATTATCATGTAAATTTATTTTCCCTCCATATATGTGTATATGTGTATATACACATATATTACATATAATCTATGTATTAAACCATCCTATACATATTTATATCTATCAGTTATTTCTTTGGATGCAAATAGCTTCTTCCTTCATAGGTCCCTTGTAGTTAATTTGGGTTTTTATAATAATCAAAATGACTTATTTATTAGAAGTTGTTCTTAAAACAACATTGCTCTTACTGGTCTATAACATTCTCTTGATTCTGCTTATTTCACTCTTCATTATTTTGTCATTATGACTGTGCTATATTTCTTATAGCACAGTATAGCACAGTCGTATTCCATCACAATCATATATCACAACTTGTTCAGCCATTCCCCAACTGGGTATTTTAAAGAAAAGGATGGATGGTGATTCAGGGATGGGTGATAGTATTACTTAAATTTGTTCTTTTAGGTGAAAGGAATAGCATTCTTTAATGGATGGTCTTCTGAAGTTCACGATCCCAGAATAAAATTTTACAAAAGCCTTGGGTAAAGGATGCATGACCTTTTGTACAATCTCAGAAAATTATCATTCTATAAAACCAGCTTGCTTGCTTTCTTGACATTTTAAAATGTTTTTCCCATCTTTTCCTTAGAGAGGACACAAAAGCAATGCAAGTGATTGAATATGACTGCTGAGACCCACCTCATCACTGGAGAAAAAGAAAATAACAACAAAGTAGACAGATGTCTAAGCTGAAACCATTTTAGAATGAAATGTCAAGACAAAACAGACTATGCAAAGAACATGCATTCATTAAAATTTGAACTTATTTTTGTGAAAAGCAATGAAAAGAAAATCTGTTTTATCATTTAATTTACTGATGAACTGAGGTTTCTCTGAGCTACTTATAAACCTCACAGTTCAATCCAATTCCACAAACCTTTCACTGTGCTAGGTGCCAAAGATAGAAACAGAGAAGGACATACCCCCTTCAAGTGAAAGTAGGCAATGCAATGCAAAGCAAGATAAAAATGGTAAAAGGTAAAGTGTAACAGAAAGAAAATAGAGGTCTAGATAAAATGCTCTAAGAAACTGTGCAGGAAGAAGGTGTTTTTAGAGGGTAAAATCATGAAAATCTTCAAGGTTTACTTGGTTCTTGAGTTTGATCCTGAAGGAGATTTTCAACAAGAGAACATTTATGTGTTCCCGGCTTGGAGAATAGCCAAGTTCAAATGAATGGAACTGGGACAATGCAGAATGATCACTGACTTATATGTTTAAAGATGCAATACTGTCATTTTATGTATGAGGACACTAACGCCAGAGATGTCAAAGAATATGTCCTAGGACAATGAGTAATTATTTGAGTCAGGATTTCAACCCAGGTTTTTGTGGCTCCAAATCTACATCATACTGCTTCTTTCCATGACATCAACACCTCATAGTCTCATTTGGCTATAATTCAGATAGTGTGAAGGAAAATAATCATCAGTTTTCATTTACTAAGTGTCTCCTACGAGCCAGCCCCCATGTTGGGAGCTAGACTCTGGAGATAGAGACAAGTATGAAGACTTCTATTTTTCTTCTATCACACTTTATCTTTCATCATATTCAACTCTCTATGTGCCCCATTGTAGACTCTTTGACTGAAGAGATTAGATCATTCTTCTCTCCCTCGATGGAGCTTAAGGTCTACTAGATGATATGCTATAATCATAGATAAGTAAATTGATTAATGTATATAGTTTGACTAAGCAGAGTATAGGAGAGTAAGTAAAAATAAGATTAGATGGCTAGGTTGGATTCAGACTGTAGGGAGTTAGATTAAAAGTTTGCCTCCTATCTAATGGAATCCTCAAGGCTTTTCAGCGGGAAAGTGGCATGGTCTGATTTGTACTTTAAAAGGTACTCTGGGTAGTTGCTTGAAGGTTAGATTGGAGAAGTGGGAGGTTAGAAGCAGGAAGATTTTGAGGGGCAATGATATTACTCTACATGAAAGAAGTTGGAGTCTTGAACTGAGTGATAGCAGTGGGGGAGATAGAGAAATTTGAGAACCACCCACAGAAGTAATAAATGGAGCCACAGGAATGGATGAGATTGCCCAGAAGGAGAGTTTTTGGAGAGAAGAGAGCAGATAGGGATCTTTGGGGAACACTCATATTTTGCAAGACATAATAATTAACATCACAATCTCTAACAAACAGGGTAAATTATGTGCAGAACATTCTGCTAGTCCCCAGGAATGAGAAGATGGGAAATTTAAAGATTCTTACAATACAGCAAGAGTGATAAAACATGTACATAAATAATTATAATCTAAATTAGTATATGAATAAGTGAATAGGAAAAGGTCAAACCAAGGCATGAAAGATTAAAGAAGGATCCCTTTGAGCTAGAAGGATGATGGAGGGTTTCAGAGAGAAGCTGGTATCTGAGACAGGCTGTGAAGAAAGGGAAGAATTTCAGTAGATGAAGATATAAGGTTGGGGGGAAGGGAAGAAGGAGGAAGGGAAGGGTCTGTCTGGTATGAGATTGAGAATATCTTTGGCCAAGAAACAGCACCAAAGCACTCAGATTTTTCTACTGAGAGCTATATCAGTATACATCAAAACTCAAGTAAACAGAGTGGAAAATAAAGGATCTGCATAAGGATGCCAGTGAAGGAGAAAGGATTTTCAATCCCAGAAAATGTTACCTCTTTGCCAAACATATCCCTTCTGTGTATTCCTTACCACCAGTGTATGGATTCTGTGAGTATTCTTGGGAGAGTAAGTTTCAGGTTTAAGGGAGGAATGTTTTGAACCAACAAACAAAATGCTTCTGCTAAAAATAATAATAAAGTTTACTGTCTGATTGTTAATGGGAAAGCACACTGGTGGGAGCCTGCGAGTAATAGTGCACACAGTACAGCTCCACAGGGTTATCTCTAGAATCCAAAGGTCCCAGTCACTCCCCTGAGGACCCAGTCCTATGAGCACAAGTAAAAGTCAGGGGAGTGGCTCCGTGTCCCTCCCATTTTCTTGCTATAGGTTTAGGAAATTCCTGCTCTGCTTCTGTGCAGTAGAGTATTGGGACCTTTGATTTTAAGGCTTTCATATTCATGCTAGGCTATGAAAGACCTATTAGGAAGCGATCCAAATTGATGGGTACCCATATTAGGCTATGACAGTCATTATCCCAACTCCCAACCACATTGATCAGATCTCCCAGGACAAAGTTATCAATACCCACTTAGACTTCTAGGAGTAACCCTGATGAAGTATAGGGTTTTATATCAACACCCTTGGCTCAAGCCCCCCATTTTGATGTTCTCCCCAATATCAATCTCCCTTATAAAATCCACTGATATGGTGATTAGGGCCCCTGTATCACTTAATCAATCAACCTCACTTAGCTCAGTAAATGGGATATTTACTGAGAAGTCATAGCAAAATTAGAAATACAAAAAATATTTCCCCCCCTTCCACCTAGAGGCAATCTCTTGCCTATACCACCTCTGTCCCTAGGGAAGTGCCCAACCTTCAAGTAACGATTCCAAAGCACCAACCCCCTCCAAGTTTAGTTCCAAGTATGGCATAGTCCATGAACAAATTACTCTTTCTTGACTTACTTTCATTTCCAATCCTCTTTTACCTGAGCAGGAAAGAACAGACACAATATAGAAATAAGAACTGGACTACACACTCATGACTTCACGTTGACCTGGGATGGAAAAGAGGCAGCTGATCTATCTTTCCTTTGCTTATAGCAGTCTTTTCCTTCATTGATTACCACCAGGAAAAAAAGAGTCAAGTTCTCCACTCCTCCTCCACCCCAGATACTTTGCATGCATGCTCAGTGCTGGCTCAGCACCCAATGGAAAAGGTCCTTTCTTCACAATGTGGCATGAAGAGGAAACAGTTATAGAAGATTAACACATAAACAAAGACAGAAGCATGAGGGCTGGATAAACATTAAAGGGCAGAAACCAAAATGTTATTGATTCATGCACAAACCTCCATCTCCCATTTCTACTTTTTCCCTTCCTACTCTTTTCTCTGGAAGAATAGACTTTTAGAGAAATATATTTGAGAATCAGACAGATGATTTCTCTGGAGGCTCTAGTCATGTATATCGGACAGGTTTCTATCCAGTGACCTTTCAGACTATAAGAAAATTTGACTGTTATTCCTTGGATAGCCAAGGGATCTAGGAGTTTATTCACAATTCCTCTGCATCAGACCACTAAATAACTATTTGCTGCCAAAGGTATAGAAAAAATGTCTTTAATAAAACACTTTGCAACCATTTGATTCAATCTCTGCAAAAGGCTGGATCCTTCCAGCACTTATGTGTTGCCATTTACCATGGAATTTTGTTCATGCATAAAAGAGGAAAAATTTCATAACCCTTTCATATCAGATGGATCTGTCTCCCTGAAGCCATGTTCTTCAATATGGACAATTTTAGAGCTTCATATGTATTCGCCTATGTTGTGTTGCTTTGAGAATTATTAAGTTGTTCTTAATAAGACATTTGACTTTTAGAGCAAAAATTAGAAGTCATTTGATTTATACCTGTCTCCTTAGAATCTCCACACAGGAACTCCTAGACCTTTTGCAAAATACAGAAACAAATGAGGTTGTTGGGAATTACCTGTTGTTCTATAACAACAAACATGATCAGTATCCTAAATTCAATTTAATAGTTGAATAAGTTACTCAAAAAAATTGAGTATAATCCTTTGGTGGAAAGGAACATTTAATTAAATAGAATAATATTGAGCATTCCTGAGACTGAATTTCAGAGTTAAATAGAAAATTTTACATTCATACAGAAGAATCAAAAGAAGTATAAAAAAGGTAAACATTAAAGAAAGTAATTATAAGAAATCCGATAAAGTTACTGTTTACATTCCTACAAGGGGAAAATTATATGTGTAACTCCTAAGAACTTTAACATTAATAGGGCAGTTAGAAGAAATCTACATAGAGAGAGGGCATAGATGTGAGGTGATTATGCTAGAATAATATCTAAAAATAAAATGAAGGGGTTCGAAAGAGGTAGGCACTGGGAGAAGAGAGAAAGGAGATGAGGAATATTTTCTCACATAAAAAAGGATCACAAGGAAAATTTTCACAGAGAAGGGAAAATTGGGGAGTGGACAATGAACCCCCAACATAATACAAATTGGTTCAAAGAGGGAAGAGTTTGTGTGTGTGTGTGTGTGTGTGTGTGTGTGTGTGTGTGTTCTTCACACACACAGTTGGGTATATAAGTCTATCTTACCCAATAGAGAAATAGGAAGGAAAGGGATAAGAAATATTTGAGGGATGGATTAGCTAATAAAAAGGAGGACAGAATAAGGGAGTTAGTAGTTAGTAGTAATGCAGACTTTTGAGGAAGGATAGGAAAAATAGAAAAAGAGAAAGATAAACAGAAGAAAACGAAATAGAGGAAAATGCATAGTTAGAAATCACAACTGTAACTGTTAACATGATGAGCTCACCCATAAAGTAGAAGTGGATAGCAGAATTAATTAGAAGCCAGAATCCAACAATATATTGTTTACAAGAGACACATTTAAAATAGAAAGATATATGCAGAATCAAAATAAAGGACTGGAACAGAATCTATTATTCTTCAACTGAAGTAAAAGACAATCACAATCTCAAATTTAAAATAGACCTAATTAAAAGAGATAGGAAAACTACTTTTTTGCTAAAAGGCATCATAGACAATGGTAGCTATGTGACTCAATGGATAAAACACTGGACCTAATGTCGGGAAGACCTGAGTTCAAATCTATCCTCAGACACTTACTAGGTTTGTGACCCTGGGCAAGTCACTTAGCTTCTGTTACTCAGTCCACTGGAGAAGGAAGTATCACTTCACTATCTTTGCCAAGTAAATAGATGGAATTATCATTCTATGGTCCTTGGAATCCTTGATGAGTTGGACATGACTGAACAAGGGCAACCATAGACAATGAAGTAATAGCAAAAAAAAAATAATAATAAGGGCAAATTTTTTATTTTCTCAAATATATAAATAACTGAAACAAATTTATAAAAATAAGAGCCATTCTCCAATTGATAAATGTGAAAGGATATAAAGAGGAAGTTTCAGAAGACATCAAAGCTATCTATAATCACAAAAATGCTCTAAATCACTATTCATTAGAGAACTTCAAATGAAAACAACTCTGCAGTACTTCACACTTATAGGAAATGAGAAATGCTAGAGGGAATGGCCTAACATAGATGCACTTATAAATTATTGATAGAATTGTGATAGATTTGAATCATTCTGGAGAACAATTTGGAACTATGCCCAAAGGGTTACAGTGGCAGATAGGTGGAACAGACCTTGAGTGAGGAAGACTTCTCTTCCTGAGTTGGCCTCAGACACTTACTACCTGTGTGACCCTGGACAATTTGCTTAACAGTATTTATCTTAGTTTCCTCATCTGTAAAAGAGCTGGAGAAGGAAATGACAAACTATTCAATATCTCTGCCAAGAACATTCAAGATGGGATCACAAAGAGTTGGACATGACTGAAAAATGACTGAACCAAAGGGTTATAAAATTGTACACACCCCTTTAACTTGCAGCATCACTACCAGGACTGTAACCTAAAGAGATTTTTAAGAAGGAAAAGGACCAATATATATATAAATACCTTGAACAACTTTTTTGGGGTGGCAAAAAATTGGAAATTAAGGGGATGCTTATCATTTGGGGGATGGCTGGACAAGTTCTGGAATATGAATGTGATGAAATACTATTATGCTATAAGAAATGTTGATAGGATTGGTTTCAGAAAAAAGAATGGCAAGACTGATATGGACTGATGCAAAGTGAAGTGAGAACCAGGAAATAATTGTGCATAATAACACCTATATTGTTACCTATGGTGATTAGCTGTGAGAGATTTTACTACTTTGAACAATTATGGTCCAAGACAATTCCGAGGACTCATGACAAAAAAAAAAAGCCATGTACATCCAGTGAACTTGAAGTGCAAATTGAAACATAATTTTCTCACTTTATTTTTTATTGCTTTTTTGATGTGGCTAATATGGAAATATGTTTTGCATGATTTCACACGTATAATCGATATCTATTTTCCTTCTCAGTGGGTAGGGAAGGGATAAGAAGGATGGAGAGAATTTCAAACTTAAAATTTTAAAGGAATAAAATATTTAAAATAAATTGAAAAAAGTATTTGTGAGGGTCAAGTTAAAAGAAAAACTGAAATAACAGCTCCCTTCAAGAAATGAAGGACCCCTACGGTCTTTTGACTAACCTAATTGCAATTCCCTATCCACATAACCCTTAGGAATTTCCAGTGAGCTTCTAAGACTTTTATTAAACCATTACATTTCAGGAAATGGGAGTTTGACAGTACTGAAGTAGATGACAAATGACTCATAATCCAACATAAACATATAGTGGTAACCCAAGGCAGAAAAGAATTGTGTAAATAATCTTTCTCCAAGCTACACAGGAATAGTTCACATTTTAAACCATGGCCTCATATCCAGTAAGACTCCATCCTTATAAAATTTCTTTGATATAATAAGGATGACAAAAAACTCCTATACTTTTTTAAAGTCCCATTTTATAAGCTGATAAAAGTATTTAAAACACCTTTTGAATATGAAATAAGACTCAAGAATTAGTCATTTTCCACCTAACGTATGCTGTATGTTGACTAATGGATAAGGAAATGAGAAGTATTTGTTAAGCTCCTCACATTTGTTAAGCGCCGGGCGTTTTACAAATATCATCTCATTTCATCCTTGTAATAACCTAGTAAAGTAGATATTACTGTAATCTCCATTTTTACCATTGAAACTGAAGCATAAAGCAGTTAGGTTACTTGCCCAGAGTCACACATCTAGTAAGTGTTTGAGATTGGGTTTCAACTCAGGTCTCCAACGCTTTGCCATGGTGCCACCTAACTGCCTAGGTGGCAAATTTGTCAAAAGTAGCATATCTGCAGTGTTCTTTATGTATCAACCTTAAGGCTAAGAGTAGAGGTAGAGGAAGAAAGAAAAAATGTTTCAAACATTTCAGACATCCATCCTTTGACCCAGGGATAGTAAGTCTCTCACATGTCCAATTCATTCTCTCCTACAAGGATAAGTGTAAATAGTCAGGTTAAATGTCATGATATAATAATGCATTATGTGCTTAAAGTTAAGTATTTGGATTTTACCCTTTATCCAGCAATGTAGAGTAAGTCATAATATAGTTTGTTTTTCTCATCTTCTTTAGATTCTGAGATAATTAAAATAGTCTCCCAAATTTCAAAAGTGCTTCAATGGAACTCTGTGTGTGTGTGTGTGTATGTGTGTGTGTGTGTGTGTGTATGTATTTCTCTGAGACAGAGAGAAACATATCAAAGAGATATCTTGGATGAGGAGCGTTAATTAAAAACTATATTATAAAACTTGTATGGAAGAAACAATAGCATGTTTATTCTTTAAACAGTAAGGTTATTTTTCAAAGAGAATAAAAGCAATGATTGTATAACAATGGGGCTTAGCTCTCTTCTGAACCCATTTGATATTTAGTGGGAAACCAAAAGTGTAAAACACAAAGATATGGGATGGATGGATTGCAAGAGAGGGTTCGAGGCAACACCAAATAGCTGAACATGTGTCTCAATGACTCAAGTTATCCCTATCAAGCAGATTAAAGTGAAAATGAAA
Organism: Potorous gilbertii; assembly: GCA_028658325.1. Classification (NCBI taxonomy): domain Eukaryota; kingdom Metazoa; phylum Chordata; class Mammalia; order Diprotodontia; family Potoroidae; genus Potorous; species Potorous gilbertii. Next base: position 115,537,500 of record CM053774.1, read on the forward strand.
TTTGTCTGTTTTGGGATGATCTGTTAAAAATTATTGTAATTTTCATAACAAGTACCAGATGTGATTCAAAGAGAGCACCAAGATGGAATAGTGGAAGGAGGATTAGCCTTTCCATCTATGAAGACCTGGGTGCAAGTAAAGCCCCAGACATGACTTGGAGAGAAGGTACCAACTTGCATTGGTGGAGAAATTTTCCTCATTTTGGAGTTCATTGCATTAAACAATTCAAAGGTCCAGTTTTTGTCTCCAAATTCTACTGTTTAGAGACAGATAAGCTCTGTCTTTTCCCATATAAGGGAACTCTTTTAAAACTGCTGGCTTAGCAAATACCACTGTATTTGATGGAATAAAGACTATAAGTAGGAACGTAATGGCCAATGATGAATAATAAATAGTTTCACTTTCTTCCCACCCACTGGGAAGAAGCCTGTCTGAGTAGGAAAATGCTTTTGGATAGTTATTTCCTTTTAAACGCTTTAAGCTCCATCTCTTGTTATATTATCAGAAAACAACATAGCTTCATTATATCATTTTAATGTTTCAGAGAGGTACCTTTATTGAGATAAAATTTAATATCATGCCCTTGGGTTTTATAACCAGTTATGTCAATTTGAAAAATCTTTATTTCTTCTGAAAAAGCACGGTTGATGTCACTGTCTATATGAATGCTCTTCCCATCAGAATCTCTGTAATTCATTTCTAGTATAATTTAGAGCCAGGAAAAACTTTATTTCCACAGATAAATGTTTACCTGATATGAGAATCAGAAGGAGATTTGGCTATAAGAAATCAACAGAGAATTTAGTCAGTCAATTAAAAACATACTTACTTTATAATGACATAATAACTATACCATTAGCATCTTCATGGCTATCTGCCTTCTCTACTAACAGCTACCAGAGTGCAATGTCTAATTAGCATCTCACTGACAAAGGAGGGTTAAAATCCTTTTGGTATGAGGCCAATGTCCAACCAAGCTACTGGTTGGTCAGTCAGTTGTTGTCTTTCATTCTTGAAGAATACCAAAATGACATCACCATGATAAAGTAAAGTTTCAATGTGTCTTACCTGTGGCTGATCAAACCAATATGAACTCAGAATGCTGTACCACAGATTGGACACAGATAATCTGTGTGAATATTTGGGGTGGTTACTCCAAATCCGTACATCCTATGTTTCCTTTGTACTATTTCAATTCTGCTTTGTTCAGAGGAGGGCACCTTCTCTGATGTGGGTACACGGTGCTGAGTGGTCCTGTGTCAGTGTCTTCCATGCTGCACAATCAAATCCAAAGTTCTTGAGAGAGACCTTGAGAGTGTCCTTGTATTGCTTCTTCTGAACACCATGTGATTGCCTGCTCCATGCAAGTTCTCCATAAAAGAGTCTTTTTGACAAGCATACATTTTGCATTAGAACACGTGGGGCTGTGCTCTCTGAAGCATAGTTTGAATGCTTGGCAGTTTAGTTCAAGTAATGACTTCAGTGGCTGGCACCTTATCCTGCCAGGTGATCTTCAGAATCTTCCTAAGACAATTAAAATGAAAGTGATTCAGGTTCCCGGCCTGGTGCTGGTAGACTGTCCATATTTCGCAGGCATACAACAATGACGTCAGCACAACGACTCTGTAGACCTTCGCTTGGTAGTCAGTCTAATACCTCTTCTCTCCCAAACTTTCCTTCGGAACTTCCCAAACACTGAGCTACCTCTGCCAATGCATGTGTCAACCTCATTATCACTATCTACATCCCTAGAAAGTACACTACCAAGGTAGATGAACTTACCCACAGCATTCAAAACTTCAGCAAGCTACTAGAAAATGCCAGAAGAAGCCCACAAGCTTATTCTTCTGGTAGCTTTTTTTCTGGTGCTGACTCATAGTCCTTGCATCCAACAAAGTACCTGATTTGAGATTAGAAATTCATTTGAATTTCTATTTAATTCTAGAATGCTAGCTGATATACATAAAATCCATTGCAAGAACTCCATCCAACAAAATCTCTTTGGGGCTATATTGCAGGACTGAAAAGGGCTCTCCTCTTCCCAATAATGTCTGATTGGCATGAAAATAAACCTAGGGGCAAAAACAAAAGTAGTTGAACACACAGGGAAAGCTTCCCCTTTAGTCTCTATTTCTGCCTCTATCATACACCACTCATGGTTTCAAAATTTTTGTTGTTTTGCATTCTGTGTTCTCTTCAAGAACTTCCCATAAGTCCATTACATAATAGTGTTTATTGATTAAATAGAGATTGAGAAATGGTAATGCTTCCAAGTTTCCATGACCTGAGAAGAGGGACATGCACCAAAATCCTTTCTTTTTCCTCCCTGGGAAAAGCTAACAGAGATCCTGATGTCTAAAATGGGATTATCAATAGAAAAAAACTTTAAAAATGATCACAACCCTGCTTTCCTTTTTGCAGCAGTCTACTCCATTAACCTGGCCATTAATTTCCAGATTCATCCTAAACTGGAATACACTTGATAATATTTGGTTTAAAACACTGAAATGGCAAGAAAGTGACACTATTCACTGGTAATGCCTTAACTGTTCTTCTAATCCTATTTACCTGACATGGAAATCAGAAAGGGATTTGATTATATGAAAGTAACTAAGAATTTGGTCAATCAATACTTATTAAAGTCACTTGCTTTGAAATTATACAGGACTATTACTAACTTCCACATCGAAAGAGGCAATTTTCTTTCTCCTAAATATTCTATCCCTAATATATATTTGAGAATTGATGAATCTGTTTTCATCTTTTCCACCTGCCTATGCTTGGATTCATTCATATTGCTTGAAATTATTATTTTATTAAATTAACAAAATAATTTGAGGCAAAATAGTGCAATGGATAAGACTCTGGAGTGATTAGGAAAATCTGAGTTCAAATTTGTCACTTAAATTTTCTGCCTCAGTTTCCTCAAGTATAAAATGATGTGGTAGGACTTGCTGGCATCTATATTCCCTTCTAATTCTGCAACAATGATACCACAATCATATGCTTTCAAGTCTAATAAAGATCCACTAAATTTCAGGATTTCAAGACTGAAAAGAATTAATCAATCAACAATCATTTAAAAAGTACCAGCTGTGTGTCAGGCACTGTGCTAGGTGATGGGGATACAAAGAAACAGAAAAATAAGCCCTGCCCTCAAAAAGCTTCCGATCTAGCAGGCAACGTGATGTATACATTACGAATATACAAAACATATTTAACAAAATAAGTACAAGGTAAACGAGAAAATAGGGGATTTATGGGGTAGAGGAATTACATTGTTCAACCCACACATTAGGAAAATATTTTTTAGCTACATGGAGGATGAATTGGAATAGGGTCATGAGTCAGAGAGACCATTTAAGAGGTTATTGCAGTAGCCTAGACAAGAAGTAATGAGGACCTGAGCAAGAGCAGTGGTCATGTGAGCGGAGAAAATGGGAATAAATGTCAGAGACATGGTAGAGGGAGAAATAGTAAGATCTGGCTAAAGGTTGAAAATATGTCGTCTGGGAGAGTGAGGCGCAAAGGATGGTACCAAACATGTGAATCTGGATGTCCTTAGAAAATGGGAAGCTCAGGAGTGGTGAGAGAGTGGGGAGTGGTAGAGAATTGAATGGTAAAAATATGAGCTTAGGTTTGGACATGTTCAGTTTGAAATCTTTCCCTATTAATTAGCTCTTTATCTACTGTCTTCAAATATACCCAAGTGCCAGCCCCCCACTTAAACCCCCCCAAAAAGAACTTTTGCCAGTCTCTAACATCCACTTAAATTATTCTCTTTCCTTCATGGCTTAATCAAACTCCCAGCAAACACAATTCTACACTTGCTGCCTCTCCCCTCACAATTTTGTGATCTGGCTTTCAACCTCATCATTCAGTTGTTCTCTCCAGAAATACTAATTATCTCTTTTGGTTTTTTCTCCTTCCTCATCCTTCATGTTGTCTCTATTGCACTTGACACTTTTGAACACCTCCTCTTGGAAACTCTCTTCTCTGGGTTTTTGTGATACTGCTCTCTCCTTGTTCTCTTCCTACTGGTAGGCTTGCTCCTTTTCTGTTCTATCATCCATATAAATCACACACTCTGTGGTTATTTCCCAAAGTCATCACATATATATCCTCTCTCTCTCTCTCTCTCTCTCTCTCTCTCTCTCTCTCTCTCTCTCTCTCTCTTTCTCTCTCACTCGCTCTCTCTCTCTCTCTTGCTCTCTCTCTCTGTTTCTCTTGCTCTCTCTCTCTCGCTCTCTCTGTTTCTCTCACTTGCTCTCTCTCGCTCTTGCTCTCTTTCTCGCTCTCTCTGCCTCTCTGTCTTTCTCTCTGTCTCTCTCCCTCTCTGTCTCTCTCTGTGTCTCTCTCCCTCTCTCTCTTTCTCTTTGCCTCTCTCTCTCCCTCTCTTTCTCTCTCCATCTCTATTCTGATAGGTTAATCATCTCTTTGCAGATAGCTCACAGATCTATATGTAGAGCCCCAATCTCTTCCTCGAACTTCAATCATGTATTACTAGATACTTAATAGACATTAAAACTAGATTATCTCAGAGCCATCTCAAGTTCAATGTGTTCCAAATAATAACCTGTTCCCTCTCTCATTTCTGCCAAAGGTGGCACCATTCTTCCAGTCTTGAAGACTCATAACACCAGCGTTATTCTCAATTCCTCACTCTCTCATCCCTCAAGTGCCCAAGCTCAGTCAGCTGCCAGATCTTGCCATTTCTACCTTCAAACATCTCTCATATTCAATCCCTTTGGTCTATTTGCAAAGCTCCATCTTGATTCAGACCTTCATCAACTCTCACCTAGAGAGGTACAATGGCCTCTTAGCTGGTTTCTTTGCTTCTAGTATCTGTCCTCCAATATAGTCTCCAATTCTTCCTCTACATAGCTGCCAAAGTACCTTTTTCCCTTAAAGTTCAGATCTGACTATATATTTCCATATTAAATAAACTCCATTATCTACTTATAGCCTGCGGATCAAATATAAATTCCTGTTTCACCTTTAAAACTCTTCACATATTGAACTTTACTTATCTTTCCAGTCTCCTGCATTGCTCCATGGTCTAACCCTTTCCATTGTTCTTCCCACAGAATTCTGTTTCCCATCTCCATACTTTTGCACTGACCATTCCCCATGACTGGAATGTATTTCCCCTCATCTCCACTTCATAGAATTCCTCTACTTCTGACTCTCCCAACTTTCCTTTCATTGCCCAGAAGCCGTTTGTTCTAGAAATTCCCTCTGTCCCTATAGCCTCCTTCTTCTAATTGATGAGTTGCTCCCAAAATCTCCATTTTAAGGAAGTGCCCAAGCCAATCATGCTCACTTCTTCACTCCTCTCCCAGCTCCACTACTGACTCTCAGCCTTCTCCATCAAGCCCCTATATCGGTACCTTCCCCTCCCCTATTATCTGCTGTCTGTCCCTCTTGAAGTGTTCTTTGAGGGCAAAGGCTATCTTACTTTTTGCTCGTTTTTATAATTCTAAGTGTTTCTCACAGTGATTGGAACACAGTAAGTGTTTAATAAATGTTTTTCTATCTACCTATCCATTCATCTATCTATCTATCTATCACTCTATCTGATGACCTAATTTATATTTAACCACCATTTATTTATTTTGTATTTATTCTGTATCTGTCTAGTTTAGGCTACATATACTTAATATGCCCTTAATGTCTCCCTAGATAGAATATAGACTCCAAATGAAGGATTGTTTCATTCACTGTATAGGTATCCCCAGGATCTAGCAGAAAGCTTTGTACCTAGTATGTGCCTACTAGGTTGTCATTGATTGATTGAACTGTCATTGCATGGTGTAAGCCAGAACATCTCCTATAGGTATTGAAGCATCAATTAAGCTGCCTGGGAGTCTTAAAGAGAGCTCATCTACCTGATGTCTTCAGTTCTACCTTACTTTAAAGTGTTGAAAACTACTTTGCATATGAATAATATTGAAGAGATAAAGAATTCTGCTAACCAAGTATTTATGCTAACCCATAAGAACTGATTTGAGGAAAGTAGTGAGCTTATCTGATCAATTTTAGGAGTAAGATTTTAATAGGTATTTTAATGACTGCATGAATAGGAATTCATTTGATCAATTTAGGTGTTTTTTGTAGCATTTGTTCCAGTAATACGCAATGAGATAGAGCAAATAACAGGGCAAGCTGCTTGCAAAACAAACCAATAGATTAATCAACAAGTGTCTATTAATAAAATGTCTTCCCATAAATCTGGCTTAACATCAATTATTTCCCAAACTATATTAAATATAACTTATATTTATACTTATATATTTATATTTTTCCACAGTTACATGTAAAGAAAATTTTAACACTTTTTTTAAAAGAACTTTGAGTTCCAAATTTTCTCTTCCCCTCCTTCACCACCCTCTTCCCTGAGACAGTAAGAAATTTGATATAGGTTATGTATGCTCAATTATACAAAACATATTACCGGGGGGATATGAAAAATACAGAGTGAAAAATAGTATGCTTCAATCTGCATTCAGACTCCTTCAGCTCTTTCTCCGGAAGTGAATAAAGTTCATCATGGAATTTGTCTTGGAATTGTCTTGGATCATTGTATTTCTAAGTAATAACTAAATCATTCACAGTTGATCACCATTATCACTTTTTACTGTGTATGATGTTCTCCTGGTTCTGTTCAATTCACCTTGCATCAGTTCATATATGCTAAAGAGGCTTTCTTATATCATCTTGAAGAACTCATAAACTGTATGAGGTATGTTTTCATTGAACAAGATTTTTTTTTCCTGGTGATTTCATTAGCACGTGGAACTCCCAGATGAAAGCTCCCTCCACCAATGGAGATCAGCAGTTTCTCTGTCACTTATAGTCTTATTGATTTACCTAGGGCACTGAGGAGTTAAATAACTTGCCTATCCTAACATTATATATGTCAAAGACACAAGTTCTCCAGGAAACCAGCAAAATTCAATCCCTTCTTTATGGAACTGCAGGATTTTTAGAATTTTTAGAATTAGAAGGGACTTCTACCCATACTAGGAGAAAATCCCCATTATTGTATAATTGACAAGTGATCATCCAGTCTCCACTTGAAGATTCCCTTGAGGAGGAGCCCATCCCTTCCTGAAGGCACCCACTTCACATTTGGATAGTTCTGCTTGTTTGGAACCTAATTTCAATCTGAAATTTGCCTGTTTGCAACTTCTACCCCCAACTCCTGCTTCTGCCCTTTGGAGTCAGGCAGCTAGGTTTCTTCCCTCTGACACATGATGAAGACAAGTGTGCCAAGACTTAACCCAGACCCTTCTCAATATAATCTTCTCTAGGCTAAACACACTCCCCTTTTCTGAAGGAAATCTTCTTACAATATCCCCATATTTATTGCTTCCTTTGGGTGTTCTCCAGTTTATCAGGATGCTTCCTAAACTGTAGCACCCAGAACTAAATTTAGAATTCCTATTTCAACTTCACCAGGGCAGAATACAAGGAGACTATCGTCTTGTTCTTAGAAACTATGCATTTCTTAAAGTATCCCAAGACCACATTTAGATTTTTCTGTCATTTTAGCTTCATCATCCATTCCTTTATGGTCCACCCAAAATTACCTTCCCTTTATTCCTCACACATAGTACCCCATTTCCATCTCCATACCTTTTCAAAACATCCTTATAGAATCCTTTTACTCGTGACTCTTTGAATTTCACCTTATCCCAACACCAGTTTCAGTTGGGAAGGAGACTGACCCTGTGGTCCCCCCTTTCAGAGAGATTCTTCCAAGAACTTCCATTTTGAATAAGTACCCAAGTCAACCATGCTAATTAACTTCTTTCCTTTTCCCTAGCTCTATGTTTGATTGTCTGGACTTCTCTACTAGGCTCTTTTGTGAGTACCTTCCCTTTCCCCTTGCTTTTTTTTGCTCCTTTCTATGTGTTATTTTCCACAAAAATGTAAGCTCCATTTGACTTGCCTTTGTATTTACTGTTTTGCTGTATACTGAACTTTGTGTAATCATGCCACCATCTTGAATTTACCAAGTTGCTGATTCAAATGTATGACTTGACACAGCTAATATAGGCTATAGAGAGGATTTGGACCCAGATCTCCCTGACTCTAATACCCTGAGGACTCATGATATGATTGATGAGGGCTGAGGTGTTTCTTTGTAGGATAATAGGTAACATACCCACCATGCCACTCAAACACAACCAACTGTAAAGTCAACCTCATTACGTCCTTAAAGAGGGCCATCTACTGCTGTATCAGTGTGATAAAGAAGTAATGAGGTGTGTGTGTGTCTGTACCATAGGGATAGCACTGTTGGATTTGCCAGACACTTCACACGTTATTTCATTTGATCGCATACTTTGACCATTTATCTACTGGGGAATTACTTTTAGACTTATAAATTTCAGTTGGTGTCTTAGATATATGACTTTTATCAGAGAAACTTGCTATAATTTTTCCTGAGATACCTGTTTCTCTTCTAATTTGAATTTCACTAGTTTGGTATTGTAAAAAACTACAATCAATATTACCCAAATTGTCATCTGTCATCCTCTTTGCTTCTTGTTGGTCATGAACTCTTTTCCAATTCATAGTTTTTGAAGGTAATTTCTTCCTTGTTCATGCAATTTGTTTATGATGTCACCTTTTATGTCTAACTCATAAATTCATTTGTTTCTTAATGTGGTGTATGGTGGGAGATATTGGTTTACACCTAGTTTCTGCCAGTCTGCTTTTTTTTCCTTCCCAGAATTGTTTTTTCCTAACAATGAGTTCTTATTCCTGCAGGATCTTTGGTTTTATCAAACACAAGCTTACTGGGTGCTTGGGGTTCCTTGACTCCTAAGGATTAAAGTCTCAGGCTGTTGACATCACTTCCTGTATACCAGAGTGCAAAACTCCATTCCACCCTTTCTGATGCTTGACCGGTGGATCACAATGGGCAACTCAGGCAAGGGAATTTTGCTTAGCTAAAGCTGGAAGTGTGCACATGAGTCTAAAGATTGGTGTCTTCAATGACTATCATTGTAGAATATCCTTCTCTTGCTATGACTAAGGAAACATCCTTCGACTAGCTGTCAAACCACCTACATGTGTCTCATTCTTTTTCCAATATCAAATCTAAGCTACCAGGAGACTGGCCTGAGTCAGGTTCTACTCCTAATAAAGACTTAAGTAGGATCATCCCCATTTATTAATATAAAGTCAATCTTTAAAAAAGAAAAGAAAAGAAATCTTTTGGCAAAGAATAACCCAAGTATCTGTCCTGTTTGCATTGGCTTGAGAAAGTTAATGATTAAAATGTTCTAGATTTTCCCAATCATTGCCTTCTTGGATATCTATTTGTATTTATATGATTTTATGTCCACCAGTCCAAGGATGCTTCCCACCCCCATCTGCTTCGGTGTAGAGATTAATAATTGATTTGTTCATGTCATATGTGGAAAGGAAACAATCACTTTTTGAGATGACCTCTCAAAGAGGTGATGAGCTCTGTGGCATCAACATGAATTCAAGCAGTCTAACAATGATGAAAGTTCTGGTTTTGCTGCTTTCTGTAACATTTATTCATGCTGAACACAGAGGTAAGTTTTCAAAGCTGTGATCCTGTACAAATTTTTTCTGCGCACATATTCCATTCTTTTAAAAAAAATCTAAAATAAATTGAAATAGAGAACTGTGGGTTTTCTTTTTCTCAGACAAGCATAGTGAGTCCTTGGATGGTTTTTTAAATATTTAGAAGCTTTTGAATTAGGGTGTGTGCCTTGTGTAAGACATTGAAGGCAAAGTATCAGGTTGTAGGAGTTTTTTCTATATTTTTTACAATAAGAAATGATGTCAAATACATGGCTTTTAATTATAAAAATGAACACAAATGCCTAACACAGTACCTATAACATTAGAGCTGTGTGTTCCTCAAGTCTCAAATTGACATACATTCATAGGCTCAGGGAGATGCTACGTTATTCCTTAAAAATTTCATGTTTTGGGGATGGGGTAGTGAAAAGGGGTAACAGAAATTATGATCCAAAGGTAAGTATTTTTTCAAACACTGATTTGTACTACCTTCAGCTAGATTGTTTTCTGCAACTCTAGATAGTTTTTTTTTTCTGGACAGAAAGATTCAGTGACCTGATGAGACTTTTACAAAACATTTGAAAATCTGTTCAATTTCTGAAGTCAGCATGCAATTATTCTATGGTTAGAATAGCTTGATATAAGGAAGATCTAAATTCAAATTCTGCCTTTGACATTTACTAATTGTCTAACTCTGAACAAGTCACTTAATCTCGCTCAGCCTCAGTTTCCTTATCTGAAAAGTGGGGATGACTATATCACTTACCCTCCTGGAACAATTTGAGAATCAAATGAGCTAAAGGGTGTACCTTAAAAGTATACCTTAAAACTTTAAAAGTGCAATATACATGTTAGCTCCTGGTTAGGACCAAAATTAAAATAAATGATGACTTCGAACTGAAACACAATTATTCATATTTTATATATGTGTATGTGCATATGTATATCACACATATACACATGTTTAATATATACATATACCTCACTCAAAACAAAGTCAAGTGCAAGTCATGTCATCATTTCTCTGATGGCATGGTCTTCTTTGGCAACAAAGGACAAACACACAAATTGTATGTTATCTATAATACACACATATATGTGCATGTGTGTACATCTGTGCATGTTTATCTACATATAAGCCCATATATTCAGAATAGATTTTTGATGACATCCTCATCTCTGGACTATTTATAAACTTTTAGTAGAAACAATGCTACTGAAAGCATGCAAAAGAAAACTTTATTCTGGCTGATACAATTGTCCTCTAATGCCTATTGCTTTTTTGACTTACTGAGAGATCTGGCATTCATCCTGGTTTGTCACTCATGAAGTTATTTTATTATTCTTGCAAAATTGCTGAATAGAACTTCAGAATTCATTTCAGATAACCTATTCAAGAGGAAATGTCAATTGAATTTGCCTCAGGAGTCACGTATTAGTCCTCTAAGCATTAAATTTAATTAAGCAAATATTTATTAAACATTTATTCTGGGAAGAGCACTGAGTAAGGAGTAGGAGGGGACAAAAAGTGAAAACTGGTTGGGGGGTCCCTGACATCATGTAGCTAATAGTCTAGAACCAAGATATACCCTCCCCCAGTGCAATACAAAATAAAGTAACTACAGAAGGTGGAGGCAAGGTGTCGTGTGAGGTCTGCTGTGAGACAAAGGTAATTATAAAATTTTACCTTTGCCCCTTTTCTGAAGATCCCAGAACTGGTTCACTTTTCTGAGAGTTGTCCTACCCAAGTCTAGAACCAGAAAAGATCTCTTATGGCTACTTCAGACTAGGATGGCCCCCAGATCTCAAGAAACAGGCAAGTGAAGGGTGCACCTATATAATGGGATGCCACTCCAGGCACCTGCTGTTTCAATATATGCTTGTTGGTTTCATACCAGGACATTTTAGCACCAGTCGTCCAATGACTAACACCAGAGTATTCTATAACTCTAAGCTGAATAGGAAAGTGGGGAGACTTCCAAACCAGGCAGACCTGGGGTTGAGTCCTGACTCTGATACCTACCGACTCATTGCTCCCCTAACCTCTGTGGGTGAGGCAACTCTAAGTCTACAAATTACAGAGAAGGGCTAGCGTGTGAGAGACAGCAAAAGATTAAGTTTCCACAGTTACTAGTTGGTGAGGTTACTGAGAATAAGTCAGATAGTGAGAAAGTTCGTGGACTGCAGTTGGACTCAGACAATCAGGAGACAGACAGTGACCTTCAGAAAATTACAAAGTTCTTGATAAGCGAACTAGCTTAAACTAGTCAGGGGAAATGACCTGGAGTAACTGGGAGAAAGCTTGCTTTCATTGCACTTGCGTAATGAACCTTGTGCGTATGACCAGACACACCTCACATAAAATTATCCCTCTGTTTTCTGATCATGGGTTCTATGTTGAAGCATGTTTGGGAGAGGGTAACACAACATGGGTGGTTACATAATGGGCATATAGAGAAGGTGGTGACCTAATGAAGAATGGACCAATCCATCTCCTGATGGGAGGATCTGTCCTGAACTAACAGTATAAGAATGCTTTCTCTTCTGTATCCAGCACTCCCTCCTCCTGAAAAGGGGACTGGTGTCTGCTTTGGCTATGCCATTCAATTCCTCTGAACTCTGTTGCAATAAACTTTTCTTAATACCTTTTTGGTGTCAAACGTGTTTCTAACACCTGCCTCCACCAGATGGTTCCCTATAGCAGTGACAATGATAGTGACCAATTACTATACATATTCAATATCAAATATTTCCAAAGGGCCAGCAATAGGAGAGTGGGGAGTTTCCATCTTGCATAAACCTAAGACTTGTAATTGACTACTATGAAAGAACTATACTATAGTCTGCTCATTTCATATAAATCACATGTCAAATTATATTTACTTGTGATGAAAAGTCTAGCGTAAACATGGATGAAAACTCTGACCACCTCTCCCCAACATGGATGAACTCTAATACATTAATCTGCCCTTCTGTAGAGCACTGGTTTACACGTCAATGATAGAATAGAAACTTTGGTCTTTGGAGGTTTTCCAAACCCTAAGTCATGTCAATTGGTAGGGCAACTGAAAAACCTCTTTATCACTCCTGGACCCAATCAAAGGTTTCCAGTAGAAATTGGAATAAATTCTGGGGAATTGTTCAGTTGCTCCCCTCCAAACATAGTCCAATTCTGGAGAACGCAGGGAGTCCTGAGGAAGTAAATGGTTCTGTCTCACTTTCCTTCTGGCCTCCAAATTTTTGGACTGGTCTTGGAGATCCCAAAGGAGCCACGGCCACCTTGAGGTTTGGAGATGAGTTAATACGAGCTACCCAAAGATTCTGCTGTCTTTTAATGGGAACCCATGGTATGGTGAAATCAGAGTCAGCAACCCTGCACTCTTGGAGAAACACTAATTTAGGGAAACCATCAAGAGGGGAGGTCTTGATTTTCCATTTCCAGCCACCTGACAGCACTGTGATAAGGGTGAGTGAGAAGAGAAGAATTTAACACCCTGGTCTTAGGGCCTAGTAGTGAGTCTGCAAAGGGATGGGATGCTGCAAACTGCAAGCTTATCTATGAAAACTCTCCAAAAAAGACGCAATTGCACATTTACAATGGCTTCTTGAAGAATGGAATATTCTCTTTTCTGATTGAACCATCACCAATTCTGGTCATATTTGAACAAATTTTAATTAAATTATATTTTTAAATTTATTTTTAATTTTAAATTTAAATTAAATTAAAATGATAAAATTAAAATTAATTAAATTTACATTAAATTTGACTTTTTAATTTAAATTATTTTAATTAAATACACCATCAAAGAGCAACACTGACAACAGGATAATTTTTCTTTGGGTTCTGTAAGGAAGCCTCTGATACTGTCTCTGTGATATTTTCACCTTGGCCTTTTCTAAGCAGCCCTAGGGTCTGGTCAATATTCTCTCGATGCACTCAGTTGATCTGCTACATTGTTTCTCCAATAAGATGGCCTATATAATTGACTGCCTATAAAATTTAACTGCCAATGTAGTCCAACGGACTACCTATATAAATTCCAGTTGCAGGCTTGAAACGCTCCTTTGAGGAATATCAGAATGCAGCAATTTGAAAATGAAAACTACTTTACTATTCTCCAACAAATCAATAAGTAAATCCAGAGTCAACAAAATCCTTCAGTTTCCTTCTTTGCTGCCTACAAACATGCCCCATCCCTTCTCTTTTCTTGTGTTCTTGCTGTCACCTGTCACCTCCTCTTTCAGTCCGTTGAGGCCTCTCCCTCCATATCAGTGATAGGAGCTGAATATGTTTTACATGGGCAGTGAGACACTGGGAGGTCTTAGTTAAGTAAGCAATATTGCAATGTAGAGAGGAGGATGGGGATAAGTCCACGACCAGAGCCACTTCCAGAGCCTTGTTTTTCTACTTTCTTTTCCATCCCACCTCCCCCTTTACTTTCCCTTACCTTTATTTTTAGCCTTCCTATCTTCCCAATACCCTAAACTGACCTTTGAACAGGTTGAGTTGCTTACTGGTTTCTTCAGTATCTTAAGTATTAAAGGCCCATCTTAGCAGGAAATGTTTCAGAGAATACCCGTGAGTTTCTACAACTTTCTGGTAATAATTTACTGTATCCATGACTTGGAGACTCTGGAGGAGGAAAGGATTATGTGAATCTTTTTAATCCTTTAACATTCCATCAGTCAGCAAATTTTAATTAAGAACTTACTTTGTGTTTAAACAGTGTGCTAAAGTCTGGGGACAAAGAGAGGCAACAAGCAGATTATGTGTCTCTAATATGAGAAGGAACATGGAAATGACTAGGTACATACAGGATGTATGCAAAGTAGATGAAAGGAAGTATTCAAGGAGAGGCACATGGATATTTAGGTGGCTAGGGTAGGGATTCTGGCAGAAAGTGGGATTTGAGGTGAGTCTTGAAGGAATCCAGGAAAGCTAAAGAGGCAGAAATGTGAGGATGGAGAGCATTGTGGGCACTGGGAATGGCCAGTATGAGACTCAGAGATAGAAAATGGAGTGTTTGGTTAAAATAATTAGAAATAAGTCAATGTCACCAGATGGTAGATGGTGCAGAGGACAGTAAAGTGTAACAAGACTGGAAAGGTAGGAAGGGACCAGGTTTTGAAGAGTTTTAAACACCAAATAGAGGCAATTTGTATTTCATCCTGCAACTTATAGGGAGTTGCTGGAATTCTTTGAACAAAGGGGTGACATGGTCAGACCCATGCTTTAGAAAATCAATTCTTAATCCCTTCATTAGCAAAATTGCTCTTGTTATATTTTGTTATCCATGTATGCTTTATTTCATTTCATTCAACTTGAATCATTAGGAAGCCCCAGCATAGACATGGTTCACAACAACAATCCTCCTCTAACAATGGATGGGTCTTTCCCAAGAACATGTCTTGATGTCTCCCTCTTTTCTTGATCTCTACTATCTCATTTGATGCTATCATTAGCTCTCATTGGATCAATTATCTTCTTTATGTCGATGATTCCAGCTCTAATATCTCTTGTGAGTTGTAATCTTGTATGTTCAACTAACTAGTTATTAGCTCTTACCTACCTATTGCCCCTAGCCTCTCAAGCTCAATGTGTTCACAACAGAATCTCTTACCTTTCCACTTAAATCTTCACCTAAACTTCTCTTTTGCTATTAATGACACAATCAGTTAACCCAATTTTCAGTCTTGGAATCACACTTAAATTTTCATTTTCCTTCCTTCCTCATATACAAATATTTGCCCTGAGCCTTGCTGATTCTCTATTTGTAACATTTCTCCCCTTTCATTCTTTATCACTGTTGCCACATTAGCTAGGCCCCCATCACCTTATCCCTGGTCTATTGCAATAATAGCTTTAATGCAATAATAATAATTACATACAATGTTACAAGAATAATTCTTTTGCTTACTTCAAATCTCTCACCTTTCCAATCTATATTCAAAGTATATCCAAAATGATACTCCTAATTCACAGGCTTGCCCATGCCTTTCTATTTACTAAAGATCTCCAATGGGTCCCTAATTCCTCTAGGTTAATAAACAAATTCTCTGGTATTTAAAGGTTTTTACTGTCTGGTTCCACCTGATGTTTTTAGGCTTATCACACAAACAGGCATACTTCACTGTATTGCACTTTGCTTTATTGATTTTCACAGATATTGAGCTGTTTTGTTTTTTGTATTATTTACACTTTGACAGTCTGTGGCAACCCTGCATTGATTGAGTCTATCGATATAAATTTTTTCAGGAGATACATTGTGTGTGTCTCTGTTACATTTGGTAATTTTCACAAATATTGTTTGTGAATTGTTTTCACTGTCTGTTATGGTGATCTGTGACCAGTGAGTGATTTTTGAATACTATTGTTACTGTTTTGGGTCACCAAAAACTGTGCCCATATAAAACAGCAGACTTAATTGACAAAGGTTGTATATATTCTGACTGCTCCACTGACCAGTCGTTCCCCCTCTCTCATCAGGCCTCCCTATTCCCCAAGACACAACCACATTGAAATATATTACATATACTTAATTGATAAAGCACCTGCAGGATTTGACAGGAATGACTTCAGTTTTGAAAGAAGTTCTACTGTGGTTAAAATACTACCAAAAAACATGCTTGCTACAGAGAAATTTTTCATGAAAGGAAATCAATCAATAGGGAAAACTTCATTTCCTATTTTAAGAAATCGTCACAACCATCCCAATCAGTCATCAACCGTTAACACTGAGGTGAGACCCTTCACCTGCAAAAAGATTATGACTCACTAAAGGCTCAGATTATAATGAGTATTTTTAGCAATATTTTTAATTAAGGTATGAACAATAGTCCATTATCTCAATAGAAGATAGGTTCCTCAATGTTAAGGAATATTACATTTTTTCCTCTTTATATTCCTAGTACCTGGCACAGTGTCTTGCCCATGTTGTTATTCGGTTGTTCAGTCTTGTCTGACCCTTCATGATCCTATTTAGTGTTTCCTTGGCAAAGATACTAGAATAACTTGCCATTTCCTTCTCCAGCTAAAGATGAGGAAATTGAGACAAACAAGGTAAATTGATTTGCCCAGAACCACATTGCTAGGAAATGTCTGAGGAAAGATGAACTCAGGAAGATGTCTTCCTGATTCCAGGGCCAGCACTCTATCCATTGTGCTGCCCAGCTGACCTCTTGCACATAGAATGTGCTTTAAAATGCACATTTATTGATTGCAAGTGGTTATTGGCTCAGCATATTGGGGTAAATTCTGTTGCTCATTAAATCCATTATCAGGAGCACATTTCATGGCTATAACATCATTGAATTATTACAGTTGTTCCAGAGGTGATAGGTGTTTTTCACAAGGCATAAGAACCTTTCACAAGGTTCAAATCAAGGAGATATTTGGGAAATATCACACACACACATACACACATTTCTTCACAACAGCCTTTAGAGTTAGATGAAATCCATTAAAACACTATGATTTTAGAGTTCAAATGTGATTGCTCCACTCTTCTCAATGGTAGAAAGAGCTGGCTATGAAAAAATCTTGACAGTTCTTTTCCAGTTTTCTTTCCGGTTTTATTATTGTTTTGTGGTGCTTGTTTTTTTATTTTTGTTCTCCATCAGTTTCATTCTTAAACACCCTTAAGTTTTATTGACTAATATGGTCTTTAGGATTTTTTGGTCTCCATATGGCTATTGATTAAGGATAATTTTGATGTCCGCATGAAATTTTTTTCATTGGTATTGATGTCCTTTTCATTATCACTATGGTAGAATTTTCAAGACTGTGGGTCATTTTGAATTTTTCTTTTTTTTTTTTCTTCTCCTTCCTCTTCTTCACTGTTAAGCATCTTTTTTTTATTATTATTATTTTTTAATTTATTTAACTTTTTACATTCATTTTCACAAGATTTTGGGT
>CM053774.1:115555481-115585014 GCA_028658325.1 Potorous gilbertii
CAAATGGGGAGAAAATTTTGGAACCCAAAATCTTGTGAAAATGAATGCAAAAAGTTAAATAAATATAAATTTAGTTATAAAATAAAAAAATAAAAAAAAAGGAAAATGGGAAGTCCTTTGGAGAGGTCCTCCTCAGATCAAGAGGTAGACAAGGAGACCTATACTATGACCAAGACTGAAGCCCAAGGCTTTGATCCTCTCCCCTAATGTGCCTCTCTCCTCTGCAACTGCTTGAGTCTGCCTAGTTCCAAACTAACTCCCTGATTTTATATAGAACCCACAGAGTATTACCAAGATTTCTCAGGTACTCTAAGCACTCTTCCTATATAATATCACTCTAGTTGATCTAGGACTTTTTCTTCACTTAAAATGTATGAGATGTGTTCTCCTTTGGTTCATGTATCTTGGCAAAGATACTGGAGTGGTTGGTTTGACATTTCCTTCTCCAGCTCATTTTACAGATGAGGAAACTGACGCAAACAGGGGTAAGTGACTTAGAGTCACACAGATAGCAAGTGCCTGAAGTCAGATCTAAATTCACAAAAATGGAGTCTTTCTGACTCCAGGCCTAACACTTTATCCATGGAGCTACCTCACTGTCCTTTTTGTACAAGCTTTTGAGCAAACACAATAAATACAGTTAAAATTTAAAAGTGAAGAAAGTAACTGGAAAAAAAAATCTTTGCAGCAAGTTTCTGAAAAGGTCAAAATTAATGTTACCTGGAGTTTCTGCTGTATTGGTTTCTACTTTATTGATTATACAATGTAGCTGATTTTATGCTACATTACTTTTATACTTGATCCTGACTAAAGCCACCTTGTTATACCCTTGAGTTAAGCTCTGGAACTTAGATTTCTCTCTGACTTGGTTTAAAAGATTTTAGAACATTAAAAAAAATCTTGTTATCTCTCATACTGGAAGATGATACTCCAAGATAGCCCTTGTGAAATTAGGGGAGAGTTTATCTCTTCCAAGGAGATAGTAGTATGAAAACTCTCTGTACCAATGGAAGTCAAAATCTCCTTGACTTACAGTTTTGGAGTTTTCTGGAGGACTAGAGTGACTTGTCAATGTCACATAGCCAGTAGTATTTAAACCTAGATGACTCCAAGGTCAGCTGTCAATCTACCCTCAACTGCTGCCTCTCAACCTTGTATAAACTATTTAACATTCCTTTCTGAGGGGCTTTATTCTCCTCTTTGTAAGGGTAGTGGGGGTGATTTAATAAATAAATCCCTTTATCCCTCTCCACTTAGGGCAATTGTTTTATGGAACCCATCCACATTTTGTAATCTGACAGTTAGCTCTGACCAAATGACCCAAGATCTTCCACCCACAAGGTTGTGGGTGGCCTCCAAAACTGGACGTATCTATTTCACTCTTACTATCCAGTCACCTACAACCAGGCATAGAAACACAAAGTTATAGAGGAACACAGGCTCAAGCTCACCTAGATGAACCCTCCTTGCTCAAGGTACCATGGGTGAGGAGTTACCCCTCCATGGTTAGCCTCAAATAATGATAATATAATCTCCAAATGGGGGAGGAAGGAGAGGGAGAGGGAGAAAGAGAGAGAGGGAGACAGAGACAGAGACAGAGAGAGAGAAAGAGAGAGAGAGAGGTCATTCCCTTTTAAAAATCCACTGAGTCATCAGTTTTGCCACCTTAGTAGTCAAAAGTAGAAAGTGCATGAGCTTGGCCCTGACCTTAGATGCTCTGACTCTCATATGCCCTGGTGAGGTGAATTACCCAAGGATTGAGAAGGGAAAAGTCACAATGATACTTTTCATGATACTTCTCTATGATCGTTCTTAAAATTAGGTTGGTGAAAATATCAGTGGTTGCCTATATCATCACTCAGATGGATAAATGAGGAACTGGGGGAAGGCCAAGGAGATTTTAAAAGGACAGTGGTAAGGCAATACAAAAACACCAAATCTTGTTTAATCTTTCACAAGACTAAAGCAAAGTAGGACACGATGTTACAAAATGTAGTTTAATGAATAAGACAGGCAAACACTGGAGTTAGATTAGGATGAAAACCCTGGCATTGCACTAGGTTGATGTGATATTTACTGTGACTATGTCAAAGTCCAGATCATCTACTTTGTAACCAAAGGTTTCAAAGGTTGCCAGGGGATTTCACTTCTTTACCCATTCCTTGGCAAAGTACTTTTGAAAAGTCAATCAGAAGAACTCAAGTAGAATCAAAGTATTAGTCATTAAGTACTATACAATTAACAAGTCTATTCCTTTTTTGTTAAAGAGACAATACTTCACTAAGTTGCATCTGTCCTAGGTCCTAAAATCTGTAATAAACTAAATCAAAGCTATTTCTTTCCTAAACTGGGTCCTGGCTCACATCCAAGAGATAAATGATGCAACATCGCCCTCTGAAGGTCTTTACTATAGCAGCAATTGTTTCCAGTTTCAATCCTTATTTTCCAAGTCTCTGTTTCAATCTTGGTCTCTGTCCCTGTTTGTCTCTGTGTCTGTCTCTCTCTTTCTTTGTCTCTTTCTTTCTCTGTCTGTCTCTGTTCCTTTCTGTCTCTCTCTTTCTCTGCCTCGTTGTCTTTTTTATTCTGTCTGTTTTGTCTTTCTGTCTTTGTCTTTCTCTCTATCTCATAAATACACGCACATGTTCTCAAACACATACACACACATATGTATATAGATCCAGAAGGCTAAGACCATTCAAAGGCACTCTTGATTTTGAAAACTAATTTCCTTCCTCATAGTACTTGTCTATGTAGAACTAGAATTGAATTCCTGAGTACTTTTTCTGGAGAAAAAAATTGCTATTGAATACAATGTATTTAATGTAGGCATTTTTTTACTGGTCAGATGGGGATTAGACCTGTAATTTCTGGGGTTTGATTAAAAAAATACAAACACATATGTACATATATATTGTTTTGTGTGTGCATATTTTTATGTGTGTACATATATGTGATAAATATAAATATATTATGTTCTGCATAAATATATGCTATGTGTGTATATGTGTGGTATACACACAAACACATACATATACACATATGTATGTATATATATACATACATACATATTTGGAACTATGCTGGATCCTTCTAGCAATAGTACTTGTATTAATGTTAAATATATTTGAATCTTTTACTCACTTTTGAATGCTCTGTGTATGAATGGTACATATGAAATGACAATATGAAGTTTCTTCCTTCTCTCTGACTTTTTGCTTTCAAATATCAGTGAGACTATGGCTAAGGGGGTGTATCTGTCCTCTGTTTGAGAACTGTGCTTCCCTCATGAAGGACAGGGATGTGATTTCATTAATATAGAGAACTTTCTGACGAGGAAACTCCCTTCACCAATGATGATCTGCAGACAGTTGCCTAGTGCCAGATTGTAATAGTGAAGTGATTTGGCCAAGGTCATATGACCAATATCTATCAAAGGTGCAACTCTACCTCTCTTATTCATGACTATTACTTAAAAATAAACTTTGAAAGAGTTTTTTAAGAAAAAAAAACCCTTGAGTAAGAGTAAAAAAAAAAAAAGCAACCTGAAAAACTGGCCAGTGAAATGATGGATCTTAGTCTCTTTGGTAAATTAGCGATTTTCCCAAATCAAGTAAATATGTCCTAGTTGTAAATAGGTGGGGAGCTGGTATTTTGGGCTGTTCTCCCTTCAGTGACCTTCCAGGTATATAGGGAGAACTTGGAGTAGATGAGGGTGATGGTGGGGGGAGTGAATTCAAATCTTATTGTAAAGGAATTAAACCTCCTTAGGTTACTGTGTAGCCCAGAGTTTAGGAGAAACAACCTCATAACTCCGGAGTTTACTGGGAAATATTTATTTTATAAAGTGAATAAATGCAGTCATTGTTAGTTGTCTCTAAAGGATCTTCTTGGATCAAAGAATCTTTGTGTAGAAAGGGTCACTAACAGTGCTCTGGTCTTACTCAATATAGAAATCCCTTCAATAATATCCCAGATATTTTATCTCTACTGGAATGTTCCCATTGAAAGTAAACTCAATACTTCAGGAAAGCTGTTCTATTTTTGGTCAGCTCTAATTTTTAGAACATTCTTTCTTCTATTGATGTTAAACCTAGTTCCCTCTTAAACAACCTAGGTAGCTAGTGGATAGAATGCTGGACCTGGAGTCAAGAAACCTGCCTTCAAATTCAACTTCAGATAACTTACTAGCTACGTGACCCTGAGTAAATCATTTAAGCTCTGTCTTCCCGAGCTTCCTCAAGTGTAAAATGGAGACATAACAGCACTTACCTGGCAGGGTTGCTAAAAGAATCAGATGAGATAATATTTGTAATGTTCAACACCTGACATATAGTAGTAGTAAATGGTGTTTCCTTTTTTCCTGTCACTTTTCTTATTCTGTCTTTTGTGTCTGCTTCTTCCTCCATATGAACTCCCTATAAATTCTGATGAGAGCTATCGTATCTCCCCTTAATCTTCTCTTTTTTCATGTGTAATGTTTTATCTTTTACAGAGTATTAATTAATTCATTAAATTCCCTGACTTTTTGCCTCTTGGTACTTTAAGGGATTCTTGAAATATTTCTTTGTGATCCTTTGACTTTACCAGGATATAAGATAATATTTTTTTCTTTTATAAAGGGAGCTTTGCTATCCTTCCAATTTATATAGTTATCGCTTGCTTATGCTACTGTTTCATATATTCCTCTCAATCGAATTTTTTCCTGGGGGTTGAATCCTATCTCTGCTAGTCAGAAGTTCTGAACTCCCTTTAGTGAATAAATAGCATGATTGGCACTCTAGAGAAGGGTTTCTTAAACTTTTTCCATTCGTGAGTCCTTCAGTCCTTCTTAAACTGTGGGTCTCAACCTTCCTATGAGGTTGCGATCCACAGTTTAGGAAGAATACAATTCTACGTGTCTATGTGGTATACCAGAATCATAGAGATGGAGAGATGTACAGATTCTCTCATTTCTTTTTTTACAGGGCGTGATTATGAAAAATCTAAAGTCTGCAAGGAATTTGCCAATCTGGGGAAAGATGATTTCCAATCTTTGTACGTATATCAAGGCATGCTTACTTAAACACCATATCTGCTCTAACAATGGCAGGTTGAGCCTACCTATCAAGGATAGAACTTTAAGGTCAATGTAATGGATCAAGTGGCCACATTTAGGAAATAATTTAAAGGCAGCAGAATATATGTTTTCCCCAAATTATCATCTCTATCTTTGGCCAATATGGTCTGAAATTCCTGCCTTAGATGAAAGAGGCAGAGCATTAGCTCAAGAAGGTCAATGGTAAAGTATCCTTTGGGAATAGACTCTAATCCCATATCAGTTACTGGATTGACCCTTTGATCTTGAAGAAAATTATATTCAGGAAAGAAAAATAAAGGCAGGAAAAGGAAGAAGTAGTTAGAAGCAGCAAGCTTTGGATTGGGGATGGGGTGGGAAGAGACAGAGGATGGGCAAAGAAAGTCTAAAGAAAAAAAAAGTCAATTTCTTTTCCTCATATAACTTGACCTCAAAGAGAAAGTGATTTGAAGTAGTCTAGCATTCCTCACTTAACCCATACAGTAGGTAATTATGGGTAAAACTGCTACATAGATTATTTTGACAGGCTTGTTTCAACATGATTTATTGTAAGTAAAAGAAAAATCTTATTTGCTAGTATATAACCTGACATTTCCTCCTCTTTGCTCCCCAGGTCATTTGTTTTGTACAGCAGAAAATTTCCCAGTGGCACCTTTGAACAGGTCAAAGCTTTAGTGGATGAAGTTGTCTCCTTGACAGAGACCTGCTGTGCTGAGAAAGCTGACCCCAACTGCTATGACACAAGGGTAGGTCTAGGTGACTGCATGGGACTGTGAAGGCCTCCACCCAAAACCTGGACAGTGGGACATGACATGAGCAAACACAAAGGGTCTAATGTGGTAGGTAGGATGCAAGCACAGAAGGCCTATGTAGCCTTGGTGTGAAGGCACCATGAAATCCAGAAGTCCCAGAGCTCAGGGTGGTTTAGGGAATAAGTAGGGTCTGTCTAAAGGAGAAGAACCCATTTTGGTACAGTAGGGCTGGTCCCAAATCATCCTGAGAATGTGTCACAGAAGCAGAGAACTTTAGAATCAGAAGAAACCTAAGGCATCAGCTAGTCCAACCCATTCCAGAACATATCAAATGGGTGGTCAAGAGGTCATTCAGTATTTTTTCAAGTAGACAGACAGACAGAGAGATAGATAGATGATAGATAGATCAATAGATAGACAGATTGATAGAATAGAGAAATATTATAAATATATATATATACACATATGCACCTCTATGTATGTGCATCTGTATATGCATCAAGATATAGATCAAGAAAGATGAAAAAGAGATATAGAAAAAAGCAGAAGGGGAAAGAGAGGGAAGAGAGGCAGACAGACATGTAGAGAGACAGAGATATAACTAAAAATTTTCACTTGATCTGGCCATCCCTACAAGCTCAATCCCTCTATCTCTCCTGCCTTTTATGGCTAACCTCCTAACCATGAGAAAGAAGACTGAGGGAGAAGAAAGGATCAGGAGAAAGGGGCAGTGGACAGCGCCAAAGGATGCAGAGAGGTCAAAGAGGATGATAATTGAGAACAGAGCATTCCATGGGGTGATTAAGAGTTAGTTGGTAAATTTGCAGAGAAGAGTTTCAGTGGAATGATATGGTTCGAAGTCAAATGGGAGAGAGGTGAGAAGAGAATGAGAGAAGAGGAAGAGGAAACACTTATTAGGGGGTTTTCAGCAGTACATTTGCTTGCCCCACACTGCTCATGCCCAAACAGTCTCTCTGCCAGGTCCCTTTCTTTAGGGTGGTTATTTTTAACTATGCTTCCAGGATTTCAGCTCCCGTTTCTCTTCCTCCACGAACCTTTATTTACAGGAGGTGAATTCCTTTTTGAATCTCTTCTCTAGACTACTGAACTGATCTTTTAAAGGCCACCTGAAGGCACAGTTTATTATTTTTCAGCTTTCATTTCTTTCTTTCTGATTTCACTCAAGACACTCAAACATAGCACATAAAGGTGCCCCCTAGCATAGTGCACTTCTATTATCTTTTCTGTGATTAGGTCTATAAAAGATCAAGCCTCTTACCTGTGAATCTGCTTTTTGCTAATTGAAATAAACACTAAAACCAAACCAAGATAAAATAACTGCAAGCAAGGAAGAAAAATTAATAAAATTTTTAGCATGTAACACTTTCATCACTGTCAGAAAATATTGAGCTTGATCTCTTGTAAGAGTGATTTAAGTTCATAAATACATTCTAAAATTAAGTCACATCTTCTGGTAAGGAGACAACAGGAGAGGAGAAATATTGCATTGACAAAATATGCCAGCAAAAATCCTACTTGAAAATATCACCTTCACACCCACCACCAGTCTGAGATTCATTAGCTGCTAAGCTCACCTGGGGAAATGTGTATGTGCGTTTTCTAGTCATTTACAGCTTGCTGTGAATTACATCAGTCATATCATGAAATAGTTTTCTTCTTGAGAACTACTAAATTACAAAAAAAACTGAGTGTTTAGAAGTAGAAAGGGCAAAAGATACTTGGAGAGCCTTGAGTTTTTGTCATTGATATGGTCAGTTAGTTTCTCTAATATTGAACCAGTACTGCATTCCTGATATAAGTCCCACCTGGTCATGGTATATGATTAGTGCTTTCTATTTCAAAGACTATTGTCTTTTTGTAAACCTTGAAGCATTTTTTAAAATGTGACTTATTATCCTACATGCCATTAAATATCAACATTTTGCTAAGAGTGATGAAATGTGTTTATAACACCCTAGGACCATAGGATATAGGATTTAGAGATAGAGGGAATTTTTACTTACTTCATGCTCTTTCATTTTATTATACTTTTTAACATCAAAATTAATCAAAGATTTACTCTACTACTATCCAGGAATGTTGATGAGGATAATGGCTTAACTCTTTTATCCTATTTCTGAAACAGACTTCAGAACTGGCCTTCAAGTCCTGTGAAAGTGACTCTCCATTCCCCAAACACCCAGAAACTGACAAGTGTTGCACCCATGAAGGTCTTGAACGAAAGCTCTGCATGGCAGCTCTCAAGCACCCACCCCAAGAGTTCCCAACCTACCTGGAGCCATCAAACACAGAAATATGCGACTCCTTCAGAAAGGACCCCAGGGGCTTTGCCAACAAGTAACCTTCCTCCCAACTGAATTTATTTACATATTTTTGCACATGTGTTCATATATGTGTTGTATATACGTGTGTGTGCGTGTGTGTGTTAGAAATGACTGGATCCTTCTGGCAAAATGAAATTTTGTAGTATAGTTATCTATTTTTGAATAATTCATTCAACTTTGTACTTGTTATGAATTTCTTTCTTCTGTCTAGTACTGTGCCTCCAATGATGACTGGTCATATTAACAGGATGCTCCTGTCCTACTTTTGTGAACTTTGTTTTCCTCATAAAAGATAGAGGTAGAGACTGGACCTTTGATTTCGTTGTGAACCCCCACATGAGGAAGTTCCCTCTTCCCATGCAGGGAGCTCCTGATAACTTAGAGAACTTCTCTGTGTCTGAAGGATTGCCTAGATCACTTAAGAAGTTAAGTGATTTGCCCAGGGTCACATAGAGAGTATGTGTCAGATGTGGGGCTTGAACATGTCTCCAAGGCTAATTCTCTAGTTCATTGGCCCTACTGTTGCCTTCTTGAAAGTTTTGTATAGACTATGAGCCAAACTTTGCACTATCCCTGGAGATTTCATCCTCAACCTCATTTAGCAAAGTTTGGAACTACAAGTTTGGAACTGAACAGAAAGATCTATCTATTCAAGGCAATCCTTGAATAGAAATCCTATAAAATTTCAACTTCCAAATATTTTAAAAACAAATTTCATTAACATAATTTTTTGCCTTTTTTTTTCCACTTGAGGGTAACTTGTAAATAGAGTAGCTTCCATAGAGAATTTAAAACTTCTTTGATTTAGATTATTTTATTTAGGGGTACAAGAACCCTATATTTTCCTGGGAAAATGAAAGCAAGCATTTTTGAAAGATATATGTAGGCCTGTGTTTCTTATGTATGTAGTAACTGACATTAAAAAGGTTGGTTGAGGATTTTCAGCTATTATCACTTTAAAAGGAGATAACAAACCCAAGTTGTCAAAGGCTTCAGAAACCTATTTAGCCTTTTTACATATTTTCCTTTAAGCTAGGAGTCCCCAGTTTTTGGTACCTGTACAATATAAAAGGAAAAAACCCTAGAGTTTACCAAGACAACATGCATAAAACAGGGTTTTCAAGATGCTTTTGGAATATTATTTCAAATAATATTTGGGAGGTGTTGCTATTTTCCTTCTTTTACAAGTGAGGAAACTGAAGCGGGCAAAAGTTAATTGATTTACCCAAAGTCACAAAGGCTGAATTTAAACTCAATTTTTCTTGAATCCAGATCGAACACTCTATTCATTGCATAACATAGCTGCCTAAATAAAAAAAATTAATTCATTTTAATAAGATTACATACTTATTTATCAAATGTTCCTTGTAACCCCTTAACAGGCTTTTAATTACCCTAGGAAGGATACATTTTACCCCATATTAGAAACTGCTTTGTGCACACAAAATACCCACAAATTCACAGGATGCATAAAATTCTCTTTTGAAATAATAATTAAAACTCAGCGTGTTCTTTTCAAGACCTGACTAATCATTGTGTTTCTTTCAGGTTTTTATATGAATATTCAAGCAATTATGGACAAGCTCCACTCCCCTTATTAGCTAGTTACACAAGGAACTATTTGTCCATGGTGGGGACCTGTTGTACATCATCCAACCCCACAGCATGCTTTGTCACAGAGGTAAGTCCTTTGCTTCCTTGCCTGTTTTGATGCTTTGATCAGAGTTTTCGCATCTTTCACATGTGATTTTTAAATTATCTTAAGTCATTATCTTAACTGAGTTGTTTTACTACTTCTCTGACTTAATGAGAATAGAGATTGAGTCATAAACCGAAGTCTAGACACATTAACACTCAAAGGGTCTAGAAATATTGGGCCATGTTGACTGAAGATCTTCCAAAATCATTCCAAATATCCTTCTGGGTGTGATATCTACAAAAAAGTGCTATGGTTGTTTTTTTTTTTTTTTTTGAGCAGTAAATCAGACTTCTATGTTGATTTAAATGAGAAGTTCTGTTTCTAGTATTACCACTGAGAAACTAAGGTAACTCAAAGAATTTAATAGCCCAAAGCCTTGGAACGGTTGTTGTAAGTTTCAAACAAGAGTTGTAGTGTGGTCAGAGTGATGAACTTAGAGTTAGAAAAACAACTCTTCCGGTCCTGCCCCCATACTCTTACTACCTGGGTGGCCCTGGTCAAATCAAGTTATTCTTTGCCAGCTTCAGTTGCCTCATCTGCAAAATGGATGATAATGATGGCAGCGATCTCATAGGGCTCAAATGGAATAATATATGCAACGCTCTTTGCAAAATTAGTTATTAATATTATATAAAGTAGTGAGAACAGGATAAAGTATTCTACAAATGACAGTTCTTATTTTCTCCTCCTTTATTGCCAAAGTAAAGATAGTATGGCTTAACAATCATCAATGTTTTATAGAACATTAAGTATTTTAAATGCAAATTATATACATATATATGCACACATATATACAGATGTGCATCTATAATATATGCAAAGTATTTTGTATATATCATTCCATTTGAACATCTAATCAACCCTGTAAGGGTTTACAGGAATTATTATTCTTGTTTTATAACTGAGGAAACTAGCAAAATGTTTTGCCCTTGAGCACATAGCAAATCTCATAAATTTAGGATTTCCTTTCTCTGAATTCAGTTCTCCATCCATGTCTCCAAGCTACCTGTCTAGGTGCAGTTCATGGAGTCAGGAATACCTGAATTCAACCCCCACCCCTCCATCTCTGTCATTCATTGTATTACTTTGGACAAGTTGTCTATTCCTTATGTACCTGGGGCAACCTTCTAAGACTCAGACACCAAGATGGATATGCAAATTTGAAGATATCCTAGACCTTTACATATGCCTAATGAGTGACATAACGTTTTTATTCTTGTGTTTCAAGATCAATTGCCTCCAAGAGCTTTTCTCATCCTAACCCTAAATGCTTTCTGGATTTTTTATGCTAGGGGAGCTATGGTACAATATTAACATTGCTGGACCTTTTAAAGTGCTCTCAGTGTCCTATAAGGTGTCATATACATACATACATGCATAGACATACCCCCACACACACAAGCACACACACAGTTCCAAATTTTGCAGGAATTTCAGAAGTAAGGCTTGCCTTCAGTTCAACACAACAAATTAATTTTATTAAAAAATAATTTTATTTATTTTATTAAACATTTCTCACACATACAAAAACATTAAACATTTCTCACACATACAAAAAATTAAAAATCATAATAGAAAAGGGTGCAGTCAGTTCACAATAATTTGTGAGAGTCAATTGTTACATGCTCAATGTGAACATTTTATATCTCAGAAGTAGGTATAAATCAGGGCTTGATGTATTGCTTTGTTTATTATCTAGGCTCAAGAAAGGTATCGAGAAAATGTATAATGCATCTGAAACCTAAAAGTATATTGTATATATTTTTTTTCAGAAAGTCAGTTGTTAAAGATGTAGTAGGACATTGCTACATAAATAAAAATAAAAAATAAAGACATCAATAAAACCTTTTAAATATATAGGTTTACTGTTGGTCCCCATTAAATTAATTTTACTTGGATCAGTCCAAAATTCTAGACCATCAATATACTTTTAGATCTTGACTCTATGATCCAATATCCTCCCAGATTTCTGGTCATCTACAAATATGGCAAGTCTGTCAATTTTATCTTTATCGAAGTCATTGATCAAAAATTTTAAATATCTCATGATCAAGGACAGATTCCCTGGAACTCTCCACCAAAGAATTTCTTTCAATCTGACATAAATCACTAATGACTACTCTTTAGATCAAACGACCCACGTTTTTTCAGCTTTCCCATCAGAACAGAAAAGAGAGTCTGTTAAATTCTTTGCTAAAATCAAGGTAAACTATATCTATGCATATATACCAATCTAGTCAGTAGTATGCTGGTAAGTATTTAACAAGCAGCTCTTCCTCCAGAAAAAAGCAAAACACCTTTCTAAGTTTAATCTGCATTATTAATATTTGCCTCCATCACTTTTTAACGACAATAAACACAATGAGAAATCAAGCCTTGTCTTTGTAGATTTTGGAAATGCAAATACATGGAAAATTTAACAACGTTTTGAGCTGACTCCAACACACCTCTGAATCCTTTAATATTCCTTGGAAGAGAGCATTTTCTCTTCAGGAATGTTTTTTTTTTGTCTTCAGAGTTTCAGTCTTGCATTCTTCATGAGATGACTTACACACACACACATACACACACACACACACACACACACACACACACACACACACCCTTTTACTTATCCATTTCCTTGTGAATACAGTATACATCTGCAGAAATATATTCCAATAATGGCTCCCTAATCTTACCAAATTTCAGTGGTATATCTCCAGGAGTCCAATAGAATGTAACTTTCTTGAGGGCAGAATTATTTCGTTTTAGTCTTAATATTCCCAGCCCACTGCAATGTAGGGATATAATAAATACTTATTGTTGAGCCAATGAAGAAATAAAGATCTAGGAGTCAGAACTGCCTCCTTGACTAAGGAACTCTGGTTTTACTTGCTTACCCACTTGGATATGGATATATGAGGACAAGCATTTATTTGTTAGATCTCCTGACCTTTGTCTTGGGTCAGTTTCTCAGTATGTCTAGTTACCACCTTTCCCCTTGCAATGAGACCATTCTCTTCTAGTAGATTGTAAGGTCCTTGAGCATAGGAGCTCTATTGTTCTTCATCTTTGCAGACCCAGGGTCTAGTAACAGTACCTTAAGCATTTCAGGTACTTAACAAATGTTTGTTGAATTGAGTTGAATCAGAAGTAAATAACATAAAGTAAATATTTTCTATTTGAGGAGTAGCTTACAGAGTTTACAGATAATATTGTCCATCTAATGAGACATTTCCCTCTAATGTTCTAGAGGCTTCAGAATAAGCATCTATCCCTACTCACCACAATGTCAAATAGAGTCTGCTCACAATTTGAGATCTATGGGATGAAGGAAACAAGATTCAGGTATGAAACATTATTGGCATGCTTGTCTTCAAATCACCATTCTTATTTCACTCTGTTATTTCATGCAAGCCAGTCCAAGCTTTCCTAAGACCACTGAGTTCATCATTTCTTACAACACAGTAGTATTCCATCACAATCAGATACCACTACTTCTTAAGCCATTCCCCAATTGATGGGTATCCCCTTAATTTCCAATACTTTGCCAGCACAAAGAGAGCTACTATAAATATTTTAAAACATATAGGTTATTTTCCTTTTCCCCTAATTATCTTTGGAAATATACCTAGAAGTGGTATTGCTGGGTCAAAAGGTATAGGCAGTTAAATAACTCTTTCTGCATAATTCCCAATTTCCAAAATGGTTGAATCCATTCACAATTCCACAATAATGAATTAGTGTCCCTATTTTTCCACATTCCCTCCAACATTTACATGATAATTTTATATATTTCAAAGGAATAGCAAGTTGTACATAAAACATTTGCCGTCTCGTGGTCAATCATCTTTTTTTATTATAATATGTAATAGAAATGAATGTTTTATTCCATAAATTTCAAATAAGATTTTAAAAAACCAAATTACCATTCTTTTACCTTTTGGGAATGGAACACTTTTTCCTTTCTATGATGCGCAGTGGAATAAGGGAGAGTAGAAAGAGTACGTAGATAATGCTCTGGGCTACAGTATTCAGAAGAGGCTGAAAGATGCTTCTGAATATTTCTTTTCAGAAACATTTTTGTGCCAGAAAATCCCATTCATTTTATTTTGTGATGTTTTAAGCATTACAATAAGACCTAAATTCTCCAGTAGGACAACAATGTTCAGACTTCATTTGTCCTGCCTCTCACCCAGAATCATTTCAGATTTCTCTCCGACCCACTATGTATTTGTACATCTTCCCAGTACCTCATAAGGAGGCTCTCCTCACTAAGTTAGACTGGTCTTCAGATGACAAGCATACAGTTCATTAATATCGGAGTCAAAAATGCCCTCTTGGAGATGGTATCATCTACCTTTGCCCACCTAGTTAGTGAGGCAGTACAGGCTTTGGGTCTTCTCCCTCTCTTCCCAGAGGGTCTATTTACAATTGACTACAATTATTACCCAAGCCACAACTGTCTCATCTTCCTGCTCAAAACCCACACCTCTACAACTATGTCGTGGAAGAGACTCAAAGCTGAAGTCTGAACTATTCAGAAGCCAGGATCTAATTGTCTCAGAGACCATCTAGGCATAGATGTGGCAGATCTTGAGTGGGCAAAGTGGTGATGAGAGGGAGGGTGCCAGCCTGAATTCAAGCTATCAAACCCATTGGCTTTTAGAACTTCACTTCCTTCATTGCAGATGCTCATCTATGAGGTAACTGCAAAGGGCATTCTTCTTTACCAAGCCGGGTCCAAATAATTCCCCATCTCAATCACCTAAAAAGGGGCAAAGAGCATTCTCATCTCAACAAATTTGGTTGGTTCCCTAAAGTACACACTCAGCAAGTTCTTCTAAGTATGGAAGACTGCCTCTCAGCATAGGCTCCATTAGACCATGCTCAAAGGATTCCTAAGGTTTCTTTTGGGGCTTCTCCAGCAGCTACCTCAGCTCCGGGGTGGAGAGGGCCCACCCACAGCCTCTTCCCTCGGGCATGGAGTCACCTTCCTCCTCCTCCTGGGAGCATCTGGCCTGAAGCCAACATCCTCAATTCAAGTTGTTATGAAAAGAGATTCTTCAACTTCATTAAAAATTTAACAAAAGAAGGATGACTTTTTGCCCTTAAACATTAAGAAAATATAAGGAAGATACTGTGAAACTTATCTTCTGTGGAAAGGGGAATGGGTCTCCTATTCTTTTTTACCTCTAAACCAATTTTTGCTATTGACAGACATCTACTGGCCTCCTAATGGTACAGATAAGGGTATGAAAATAGTGCTGAGCATGTGCACAGGAAAAAAAAATGGTTAGGAACCTAACCTAGAGACTAGAAGGGACCAGAGAGATGACCTGAGTCAATACCTTCATTTGGTATATGAAGAAATTGAGGTCCAGCGAGCAAGTGTCAGGGTTTGCATTTGGATTCAGGTCATTCTATGGTACACAAGGAAGGCTTGTTTTAGAACTGTAGACATGGGCAGAATAGTAGTGACTTTTGTAGCCATTTTTCAGTTATTCCCCACTCCTTGTGACTCCTTTTTGGATTTTTTTGGCAATGATAATGGAATAGTTTGCCATTTCCTTCTCCAGCTCATTCTTACAGATCAGGAAACTGAGGCAAACAGGTTCAAGCGATACAACGAGTAAGGCCAGGTACTCTATCCAGTGCACCACCTACCTGCCCAACACTCGGTGGATAACCCTTAAAAATCTGATAAACTGGACTAGAAGCTACCATTTTATTATCTCCAAATAGTGTACCCTATTATACTACACAGCAGTAAATAAGTATACTTTGTTTATATAGTATAATAGTAAACAATGAAGAGTAAAGACATTTGTGATCTAAGAAATTTACAATCTGTTTAGCTACATCGTCAAGTTTTCCCAAAAAGTACCAACAGCTGATTTTGGAGACATAGTCCAACTGGCTGAAGATATGACTGATGTTGTCTCCAAATGCTGTGACTCCATGGTTGAGGACTGCATGGCCAATGAGGTAAGTTTCCTTGTATTTACATTTTCAACTGACATCTTGCATATTAGCTTAAGAGCCAGCTGACTTCCATTTCCCTTCTGGATGTGGAGCCTTGGAGAAGGCACTAAGCATGCTCAGTTGCTCTGTGCAGTTGATTCAGATTAGAAGGTGTAGATCAGCAAGCATGGATTGAATTTCCTCATCTGAGAGTTAGTTCCCTTATCTTTATTGTGCATAGTGCCAGGGGTGTGTTGATATTAATGAACTCTATTTTGAGTTTAATCTTCATCATTAACATTTTCTGTATCACTTTCTTAGGTCTACAAGAGTGGGGAACCTGCAGCTTTGAGGGCCACACTTGTCCTTAAATAAGGTCCTTGAAGGAATCCATCAGGTTCTGTCAAAGGGTCACACTTGAGGACCTAGAGGGTCATGTGTGACCTTGAGGCCACAGGTTCCCCACCCCTGGAGACAATCAGCAAATCAATAGAACAAGCCCTAATTTGTAGTAGTTTGCTGACCTCCAAAGTGTAAATGCTCATGCTGAAAAGTAAATGGTCATCTCTCAGAAACCAGCTAGAGTTGAAGCAAGTTACCACTGCATGGTACTGTGCATTCATAGCCTTCTTTCACTGGGAGTGCTGATGTCAACAAGTCAAATGGCATAATTTAACATGAAGCTAACTTTGCCCCCTGCCTGACATACAGAGGGATCCTAAAGGTCCTACAGACTTTGTCATGAGAAGAACATTCCTATCTCCTATGCTCATTCCGTGTTCTCTCACCCCCTCCCCAGAGTTTTTATTTGCTCTAAATAGATCCATAGAATGGGACTGGGAGGGAGACTGTGACCAAATCAGGAATCCCTTGTGGATCAAGATTGCTGGTAATATGACCCCACATGAGTATATCTGGGAGCTAGATCTTCAGGTCTCAAGTCTAATTAGACTCATATACCACTATGTGTCAGAGGCACCTTCTTGATCTGAAAAACTAGGCTTTGGAGACTGTATATTGAAAAGATTGCTGGATTTAGAGACACAAGGCATGAGTTCAAACTCTACCTCCCTATGGTCTTGGGCAAATCACTTAATCTTTCTGGGTCTTAATTTACTCATCTATAAAATAGAAGTATGGGACCAGATGATTGCTAGTATCATTTTCAGTCCTTAATCTATGACCTATGACCTTGTGGACTCAGATGAACATCCTTGTACTACTAAAGGTCAGCCAGGTGGTGCAGTGGATAGAGTACGAGGCCTGAAGACAACAAGATTCATCTTTCTGAGTTCAAATCCAACTTCAGATACTTGTGGTCCTGGGCAAGTCACTTAACCCTGTTTGCCTCAGTTTCCTCATCTGTAAAGTTAATTGGAGAAGGAAATGGCAAACCAATCCCAAACCTTTGCCAAGAAAAGCCCAAATAGGGTCACAAAGAATAGAACAACAACTGCTGAGGGGCTGAACTGGGGGGCCCACACTTCCTCAACAATGCTGCAAAGAAACAGAATTCAGATCTGAAATTATCTCATCTAATCTCCTTATTAGACAAAGAAGGATATTAAGTTCCAGAAAAGACCAACTGACTTGGCCAAAGTCGTACAGTTAGTGGTAGATCTAGGACTAGGTCCGGTCATTGGACATCCTTCCCAGTTGTCTTTCCACAATATAGCACTGCCTAAGAGAAAAGCCAAACTACCTTCTCCCAGGGCCCATACCCCTCCTATCTCAGAGTATAAGAAAAAAGTTAATACTTACCACTGCTTTTGTAGCTAGCAGAGCACACTGTGAAGGTCTGTGAGAAGCTATCCACCAAAGACAAGAGGTTCCAACATTGCTGTGCTGAAAGCAGCCCCGTGGACATTTTCCTCTGTGTTTATTCTATGCCAGCTGCACAAACTCTCAAACTTCCAGAAATTTTCAAACCTCATAATGAAGACATATGCAATGTAGAAAACAACAAAGCACTGGACAGGTAAGCAGATTTGAAATTTGCTTTCATTTTAACATGATAAGTGGAAAAAGGAAGGAAGGAAGGAAAGAAGGAAGGAAGGAAGGAAAAGGGAGAGAGGGAGGAAGGAAGTCAGTGTCTATAATTTTTTATTATACTCTTTAGTATAATGGTCTTCAGTCATAAGACTTGGTTCAAGCTCACAGGCCTGAATCGTTAAGGGCATAGCTAGTCATTGGATTTACAGTGAAATAGAACTCAGAAGATACAAGATGCAGCACCCTCATTTTAGAGATGGGGGAAGTGAGGCCCAGACAGGTAAAGTGACAGATTATAAATGGCAGAGCCAAAATTCTAACTCAGGCTTTCTAAATTCAGGCTGTTAATTCAGTGTTCTTTCTAACGCACCACGACTGCCTTGTGAACACACAAATATCTAATTAAATGCAACCAATCTGCAGCATATCAGTTTGCCCTGGTATATTAAAATCTACTATTAGGTGAAAGTGAATTGATAAGAGACAGAAGACATTATAAGGAAAAAAACCATTTTCTGGATGATCATTTTTAATATATTTGAAAGGAAAGGCTAGAATGAGTTTGCATACACTAAATATAATAAAAATGCTATTTAATTCCTGAGAATGCCTCAGGCAATATATCTGGGATTTTAGGAATGTCTGACGAAGTCCTTCACCATTTCCTTGTGGAAGATGACTAGACATGGTTGAAATGATACAATTAGGTGAATTAAGAAGTTGTTGAATGATAGGAGAGGGTTTGAATTTGTGATTTTGTTAGGATGGGATGCCAAGTGAGAGAGAGGGACATGGATATTGGAGCAGAAGGAAAAGGTAGGCTTATGTGCAGACTTGGTCAGTTGCTGTCAGGTTACCCAAGAGGACATTCTAGCTGCCCAGAGCAAAGAGAAGAACCAGTATAGAGAAGTCATCTTGAAAATAAGGCTAACTACTGAAGGCTGAACTCCTCAGATTGGAAGATGAATCTAAGAAAATATCTTAATTCACCACTAGAAAATCACTTCTCATATGTGTTTATATGAATATTTTTGGCATATGTATATGCCAAATATATAGCATATATGTATTGCATTGCACTTATTTTATCAACCTAATGCATATACATATTAAATAGATATTGCTTAGTCCTTTTTCAGTCATCTTTGATTCTTCATGACCCCGTTTGGGTTTCCTCAGCAAAAATTTTGGAATTCCTTGCCATTTTCTTCTCCAGCTTATTTTGTAAATGATGAAACTTAGGCAAACAGGGTTAAATAACTTGCCCAGGGTCACACAACCAGCAAGTATCTGAGGCTGGAATTGAACTCAGTTCTTTCTGACTCCACGCCTGGAAATCTATTCACTGTACCACCTGACTGCCCCCTATATTATACATATATAATATGAATTATATAAACTTATTAAGTATATCTAATAGATGTAATAGTGTCATATTATACATATGTAGAATTTATGTATTATAGAAACATTATATATATGATCTAATAAATATAGCACATATTGAATTTTATACGTTTATTAGCTATACATAATGTGTTTCTATATTTGATCTTGCACTATCTTTGATTTCATTCATGTAGCGAACTTCTGCTAAGAGGGCCCTTCTTACAATGGTTGTGAATTTCAAGTCATAGAGAGTTCCCTGAGACACTGAGAGCTGGTCCCACAGACAGTGTGTGTCTGAGGAAATCAGAGCTTTCTTGACTTTGAGGCCATTGATTTGACTTCCATTCACAGTGCTATGCTGCCTCTTAATACCTTGGATCCAGTGGTATCATTCTCTCTCTGTGTACCTGCAAACCACAGAAAACTGTTCATTCAGGATGCAAGGTTTATGGGGAAATGGATTTTGAATGGAGTTTTTATTTCCCAGGCTTTTTTCCCAGAAACATCTTGAGTTATTTAACTGCGAGGGCAATAGTCCTTGCTTCAAATTATACCTCATCATAAATCAGTCTTTGAGTGTTAAAGAGGTTTTAGTGTGTGTGTGTGTGTGTGTGTGTGTGTGTGTGTGTGTGTGTGTATGTAGCAAGTTCTCATCTGTATATACAGATTCTGAAGATGGGTACATAGGGCATACACACATATGCATATAGGCAAACACATGGTCTTTTTCTCTTCTTTTCTCTCCCACTATAGATACACATATGAACTAAGCAGGAGGAAACCCAACATTCCAGAAGTGTTCATCACAAAATTACATGGCTTAGTGAACAAAGTTTTGACTGAATGTTGTAAGGCTGTGGAGCCAGAGGCTTGTTTGAATTCCCAGGTAAGGTTTCTCAGATTTTTTTGATGACATTTGGTCATAGTGTAATCTAATTCATACACACTCAGAGCTAGACCCCTCAAAAAATAAAAAAAAAACCAATCAACAAGCATTTATTAAACACCTACTAAGTGCTTAATACCTTGAAAGTAATAGGGATTCATTGGAATTTATTGGCGAAGATGGATGACATGGTCAGACCTGTGGCTTAGGAAAATCATTAAGGCAACCAATGGATTGCAGAGGGAAGAGACTTGAGGCAGGAGACCAACAAAAAGGCCAGAAGTGAGGCAAGAGGTGATGAGGTCCTAAGCCAGGCTGATGGCTATACATAGAGAGAAGAGATGTTGTGAGGGTAGATATGATGAGATACGGCAACAGACGAGATGTGTGGGGTGAGTGTGGAGTTGAGGATGACACTGAAGTTAAGGACCTGGGCAGCCAGGAAAATAATAGCACCCTTGGCAGCCCTAGGCAAATTCAAATGGCACGGTGTTTTAACAGAAATATATCCTTTCTGGAAATAATCTTTTCTTATTAATGTATTACAGAGACCATTAGCAAAAAATGAAATGGTCTTGTTCTTAGACAAGGCAGAAGAACTCTGTGGTGATTACGCGCATCACACTTTCACTGAATACAAAAAAAGGTAAAGTATATTTCAGGTAATGCTTTGGGAGATTACTGAGATCATTTTACTAAGTAGTCTGAATTTTAGTTCTAGTAAGGTTGTGAACTTAGGGAAATGTAATGCCCCTGTGAGGTGGAAACAGGAATGTAAGCTTCTTTAGAACAGGAATTGTACTTTTTGCCTTTGTCTCTCTAGCACTCAGCATAATGCCTCACACATAAGGGCACTTAGTTAATTAATACTTATTAACTGATTTATTGTAGAATAAGAATATTTAACTTTTGGTCAATATCAAACAATCCACATAAGACTGGCCAGTAGAGTCCTCTGCTGTGGTAAACACCATTTTATGTGTCAGGTATCTGGTGGATCAAGACACTATTCACCCAAGCAGAGGTCTGTTCCCTAATCACTAAGGATGTGAGTAGAATGATGAACTACTAGTCTGTTATCTCAGAATCAGCCTAGCTAAGTTTTAAAAAAGACCTAAGACCTAAGAAGAGAATGCTGGCTGATATATGATGAATTGTGGGGAATGCAACCACTCATGAGAGTATCCATTAAGACATGAAAGAGTTTCAATCTGCATTGAAAGAGGGATTATTCAGCCTCACTTATCAAAATAATATGAAATTTGCTTGAGAAGTTGAACCTAGATACATCTCTAGAATTCAAGAATCCTGAACTCCATTGAGCTAAGCTTACTGAGTGTGTCCATTAAGGATAGCACCAATATGCTGAATTCCAGAAGGCAGGAGGTTCACTAGGTTGCCTACAGAGGGGAGTGAATCAAGTCAGATCAAAAACAGAACAAGTCAGTTTTCATACCTATCAATAATGGATTTGGAATTGGGTTTGGGTTCATGAGTGAATGCTGCACTTCTAGCCTGGGTGAGATAGAAAAAAAAGAAGGAATGAAGGAACAAAGGAAGAAGGGAAGGAGGAGAAAAGGAGGGAGGGAAGGAGAAAGAAAGGAAGAACAGAAGGGAGGAAAGAAACAAAGAAAGATAACCTGAGTAAGTACCAAGGAATGGTGAGCTCAGCATTCTTAATGAGGATGAACAGGTTTAGACATAGTTAGAATGACAAGAGATTATGGTCAGACAGAAGAACATTTGAGTTCCTAGGGAAACAGTATACTTGTAGGTAATGGTAAGTTCTAGTGTATTACATCCCTCTGTGTTACAGAAGTGGAATGAAGGAAAAGATCATGGAGCTTAATGATCCTAAAGAACTGATTAAGGTTAAGGGGTCTGAGAGAGCTTCTATTGGATGTGAAAGCATCCATTATGAGCTTAGGAGCTGGGGAGGACAGGAAGCTGCTGAGGCAGATCTTGAGTTTCTTGGGAAAAGAGGGAGGATAAGCTAGACTTCGATGTATTTCAGCCACCATTATATGGAGTGGGTAGAACATTTTGATGGAGTGAACTTTAAAAGAGGAAAAATTGCTGAGTGAAAAAGGTAAAAGTGAAAAATAAGGAGTATTCTGAGTCCTTCTCCAGGAATAATGTGTCAATAGATATGAGAGAAGGCTCAGACATTGCTGTGTCTAATCATAGCTACCATTTTAGCCACCATTACATGGAGTGGTTGGAACATTTTGATGGAGTATACTTTAAAAGAGGAAAAATTGCTGAGTGAAAGAGGTAAAAGTGAAGAATAAGGAGTATTATAAGTCCTTCTCCAGGAATAATGTGTCAGTGGATGTGAAAGAAGGCTCAGACAGTGCTGTGTCTAATCATAGCTACAGTGTCATGAGAGGGGAGTCGAATCTCCCTGAAAGCTGGTAGCTGTAAAGGCTGTGAAATGGCTGAACAAACTGTAGCATAGGAATGTAATTGAATGTTACTGAGTCATAAGAAATTACAAAAAGAATGGATTCAGAGAAACTGGGAAGACTCATATGAACTGCTGTACCAGAAGAATAATCTCTACAATGACTACAATATTGTAAAGGAAGGCAATTTTGAAGAACGTGCTTGCTCTGACCACTGCAAGGACCAATCATGACTCCTAAGTATGATCACGAAGCGTGCTTCCCAACCGGAAAGGGAGGTGATGCACTTTAGGTGCTAAATGAGACAAATGTTTTCAGACATGGACAATGAGGGAATTTCATTTTTTGCTTGATTATGTCTATTCATCACAGGGGAGAGTTTTTTATGTTGGCAGTAGAGAGATTTATATGTGGGGAGATGAGAGGTAATGACTCAAAAAAATTTCAAATCCAAAGAAAAATATTTTTAATAAATACAAAGAAAACAACAAAAGGAAGGTCAGGAGGAAACACAGGCACTTATCAAGCATGTGTGTGTATATGTATGCATACATGTATATGTGTATGAATGTATGTAATAATATTCATATATTACGCATGTATATATGTACATACAACATGTGTGTTCATATTGAACTCTTCTTTTTGTTCTTTCCTATGAAAGTATTTTGTATATTAAAATACAATCTTGTTAAATTTAACAAAAGCTATATACAATCTGTCTATCCATCCCTCTATGCCATACATGCATGCTCATTTTGAGCCTTCTTTTTATGTCCTTTGTATGTGAAAATGCTCATGTTAGTTATAATTATTAAGGTCATAATGTAAGAAAGAAAATTTGAATAATATTTTTTAAAACTCTTTGTTCTTCCCAGGTTAACAGAGCAATTTAAGAAGAAATTTCCCGAAGCTAAGTCCGAAAATATTAAGGAGATGGTTGAAAATAGGGCTGACTTTGCCTCCAAGTGTTGTCTGATGAATTCACCTCCCCTATACTGTGGCACACAGGTAAGGGCATTTAATTCTTCCATTTATCACCTCAGTGCCCAAGGACTTGATTTTCTCTGGATTATCCTGTCCTTTCTGCATGAGTGCCTTTGTGTTCATGAAATCATCTTTCCAGGAGCCTTTATAAGTCTGCTTTATTTAAGACTTACCCTCAAATGCAAATTGATGAACAAATAATGACAGAAAATCATTCAC
The DNA here is from genome assembly GCA_028658325.1 of Potorous gilbertii. Taxonomy (NCBI): domain Eukaryota; kingdom Metazoa; phylum Chordata; class Mammalia; order Diprotodontia; family Potoroidae; genus Potorous; species Potorous gilbertii. Next base: position 115,579,176 of record CM053774.1, read on the forward strand.
ATTAGTATGAAATTTTACACATTTGTTGAAAGGAAAGCACATGAGAATAAAGGCTCCTAATTTTAGGTAACTCATATTCTTGGTAATAGTTTAGGTTCATTTCTCATAAAATACGTTAACATGAGTTTGTTATGCTTATTTTAAATGAATTAATAAATATTTTAATGTAAAAATAATAATCTAAGTTCATCATGGAGGATGACCACTGAATCATTTCTACTAAACATAGCTGTACATTTCATAGTCATGCTTTTACAAATTTAACTTACTCCAACATAATGTTCCAACATGGATTACATGATGTGATAGCATTTAGACTGGGTCTGAGTTGATATACATTTTTAAATTACCTATGAAAAAAGAGTTATATAAATGCTTCATATAAATGAGATTGGAAGGGGAGTGTTTTGCTTACTTAAGAAAAAAAGTGGCTTTGTAGCACTTCAACACATTTATAAAACAGAAACTAATATGCTAATGATTTGATGAACAAATTATGAACCATTCTATATTCATCAATGCACATCCTTTTACACAGTTTTGACATCTGATTTTGGTCTCTTCACTTAAGTAGGACCATTAATAGTTTGTCTTGGCAGTGAAGTAGGTAAATTGAATCTTGAGTCAGAAGACATGAGTTCAAATCTCATCTCTGATGCTTAGTACTCATGAGTCATTAGGGCAGATCTCTTTAACTTTCCTAGACTTCAGCTTCCTCATCTCTAAGAAGAGTCAGTTGAATTAGACGGCTTCTGAGATTCCTTCCATATCAGCATCTATCATTCTCAAAAATGGTAAAAATGCATCTTATAAAATATTTTGTTATTAAAACTTTGACCAATTCAAGCAGGACTTCTATGCATCACCTCAAGATTAGTAATAACTGAATGATTTTTAAAAAATATGTACCGAAGCCCAGCATAATAGCAAGCACTACAGATACAATTACAAATGAGAGGTGATACCAGTCCTCAAAGACCTTACATTCTAATAAGGGAAGGCAACACATGGAGACTAGAGCTGGCCAGAGAGAGACTTGGTTTGGAAAGTCATAGAAATGGTGATTAGATTCATAAGGCAATAGACAGATACGCCTTTTTCAAAGCAGCAGTAGTATCAATTTGATTCTAAAGCATTGTTCTAGAGCCATCTAAATTCTAGATTACTTTTGATCTAGATTTTTTTTTAATCTGACCAAAAGTTTTGTGGGTCACCAGTTTGATACATATGGCATAAATTATGAAGTATGGCCAGTGGTAGATAGCTAAGAGAATAAAAGAAATTTTATATGGAAAAATACATCCTTTCTAATGATAGAAATGCTACAATTTATTTTGTTATTTCCAGGGGAGACTACAAAGATTTGATAAATTGTCTTTCATTAGTTCAGTGGCACAATGGATAGAGTGCTGTACCTGGAGTCAGGAAGACCTGAATTCAAATCCAACCTCACCCATTCACTAGCTGTGTAACTTTGGATATCATTTAAGCTCTGTGTGTTTCAATTTTCTCATCTGTAAAATGGAGACAATAACAACAACCTCTGGGTTTTTGTGAAGACAAAATGAGATCATATTTTTAAGGTGTGTTGTAATTCTTAAAGCATTACAAAAATGCCTACTACTAGTACTACTACTACAACTACTACTACCAATCAACATAGGGAAGAAAAAAGGTTACTTTTTCTGAAAATTCACACAGCCTAATGCTTTTCTAGAATGCGTTGGAAGTATATCACACCAAAGACTGTTGATATCACTATTTGTACAGTGCTAGACAGTTCATAAATTCTTTTTACAATTAATATTCACTTGATCCTTACTATAGACCAATGAGGATAGATTTTGTTGTCTCCGTTTTACAGGTATTGCTACTGAGAAAGAAAATTTCAATGCAGAATAAAAACCACAAATTTACAATAAATTATGGACTTTAAGATGCATCATATATATAAATATATAATATATTTGAAATGACAGGGTTTTTTTTAAATTGTTAAAAGATTAAAGAAAGTAGATTACCAGGGGAGTACTGAGTAATTTTTTTTTTGAAAAGGGGAAGATAGGCTAAATAAGTTTGGGAGCTTCTGTTAAGAACCTGCCCTAGTGACACCACAAGGTTGAGAGTAGTGACATCTTGAAATACCACGGACAGCTCATGAAGGATATTATGTGAAATTACATCTGGTAAAGAAGGCATTCTCATAAGAATTGGGCATTGGGGTTTGAGGGCTCTTTGTTTGTCAAGCAACATTGGGAATCCCAAATCCAGGATTTCTGTGGTTCAAAATTTTCTTTCCAGGGACTCCACTATGTCCAACTAGTACTGAAAGTATAAATGAAATAAGTCAAAACTAAGGCCAACTTCTTGGTGCCACCTGGTTCTAAGGCATGGGAGAAGTGAACCTGTCCTCTCCATCCCCACAGCTCAGTGCCTAGTACCATAGTAGGTCAAGCAGGACCTTCTCTCTCTACATGCAGCTTGAAAGAATTAAACTGTCTCGGTCTAGTATTTCTAAAAATGTAGCTTGTTCCAGCTACATAGTCAATGGAAAGGTACTTTCCAGAAGCAGATTTCTACCCTGTCCCTTAGGGAAACTTCCATATAAGGTGATATGGATATTACAAAAGCCTTGTTATAATATTTTAAGCACTATAATTTATATATTGTTGCAGAACTAAGCAGCCTATAAATTAAATTAACTTTATTTTTGTGCTTTATTTTCAGATTGATACTGAAACTAAAAGCTACTGTGGTCATGATTCATGTAGGTTGACTTTGGTATGTATGGAAATGGAAACAGGTGACAATCAGAGCTGTATTTTACAGTTAACAATCATAGAACTGTAAAGCTAAAAGGAGCCATTGAGATCAAAATCTAAGCTAACCCTCAGTAGAGGAAACTGAGACCGAGAGAGGTTAACCCTAGAGTTGTTGTTCAGTTGTTTTAGTCATGTCCAACTCTTTATGACCTAATTTGGGGTTTTCTTGGCAAGATACTGGAGTGGTTTGTCATTTGCTTCTTCAGCTCCTTTCACAGATTAGGAAACCGAGGCAAGCAGGATTAAGTGACTTGCCAACCAGTCACCAACTAGTGAGTATCTGAGCACAGATTTGAAATCAGAAATGTGAGTCTTCCTGACCCTAGACCCGGCACTCTATTCACTGTGTCACTTATCTGTCCACACAGCTAATCATCAGCAGAGTTGGGACTGCCTCATTCCCAGTATTAGAGGAAATAGCAAACACACAGAGCCAGAGGTTCCCTGCTCTGTCCCTTCTTGGTCATATAACCCCAGTATAGAGTAGATAAATCCTTAGTAACTGACTAACTTTCTGTTATTTTTAAGATCAAGAATTAAATCCATTCAAATGGGATCAAAAGTAGAGTGTTTATTCAGTCCAGGATACAATAGGCTAGCCGGAATGTACAGAGGGAATGAATGATAAGTCAAATTATCACTGCTACAGTGTCATCAGTTCCTAATCCTTGATAGAAAGATCTTAACTACATGAAAGGGATGCATGAATAATATCACAAAAAATGCACTCAAATGCATGTGTAAATACACAAGCATACTTACACACAAGAAACTCTGAAAATTACACCTAAAATTTTCCTCATTGGACTCAAAGGTTGACATTGGCTGAGTCATTTTCCTCTCTGAGACTCAGTTTCCTCATTTGTACAATGAAGGGTTGTATTAAATGGTCTTTAGAGTCTCTTCTAGCTCTAAATGCTATATAACCTTATGCTAAACATGTGCATTTTCTTTTGTGAAATAACTTTTGTGAAAAAAACAGTACCATAATTAAAAATAAAATCAAATAATTAGATAATTAATGAGATTAACTACATAATATATTTAATAAAGAAAGCAAATAATAGACATTGGTCCTGCTGTGTATTCTAATTGAAAGGAAGATTTTTTGATGAGGGCCTTTTTCATTTTGTTAACTCATTAGTTTGCCGGAAATATGGACATGAAAAGCAATTCAGTCTGCTGGCAGGTTAAATTATTTCAATCTATTCAGCATTTAACCCCATTTCTCTATTTGCATACTCTGTGATAGTAAAATAATACTCTCTTGAGGAATATTTATCAAGAATACTTCTGTGACTATGAACAAAAATCACATAAAATAGGTATTGACCCAGTGGATAGAGTGAGTATTGGAATTAAAGTTAGGAAGTTCTGAGTTCAAATCCGACCTCAGATATTACTAGACACATGACTGCAGACATGATACTGTTTATAGTTTTTCCATTTGTAAAAATGGGCATAATAGTAACATGTGGCTCCTAGGATTGATGTCAGGAGAAAATGAGATAACTGTAAAGCGTTTTGCAAATTTCACCATCCTAGTTTTCATTGACCACCTAGATATTATGTTCTACAAATCAAATAATCCCCTCTCTTTGAAAACCCTCTGACTGAATTATGAAAATTAAGGAAATTAGAAGAATATAGTGAGAGAATATCTCACCTAGAACTTTTAGATTCCTGCTAAAAAAAAGCAAAAAAAAAAAACCCCACACAATAACAACAAAGCAAAACCTTCCATTCACACATGGACATCTGTAAGAGGGAAAAAGTATTTGTACAGAACTTACTATCTGCCAGGCATTCTTCTAGGTAGCTTGCAAACACTATTATTTCATTTGATCCTCACGTAACTCTAAAATGTTGGTGTTACTGTCTCCATTTCATAGTTGAGGAGGTTGTGACTAGCCCAGGGTTAAAGAGCTGCATTTGAGGCTGGATTTGAATTCAGCTCTTCCTGACCCCAAGGCCAATCCTTCATCCACTGGCCATCTAGCCGATTTCCACTGTTACTTATTTTTATTTAGTTATTTGTTTGCTTATTTATTTGTTTGCTTGTTTATTTGTTTATTTATTTTTGAAATTCTGTAACAAAAAAACAAAGAAAATGGACATTCCCATAGATAAATAGACAGAGAGAGAGAGATAAATTGATTGATAGAGAAGAGATATAGAGATATATCCATATATATTTACACACACATATAAATAGAACAGGATTATTGATAAAACATTTTATCATGTAATCTTATATTTCTTTTTGAATATAATTGATTCAAATATATTAACAGTAATATTACTGAATATGAGAATAGTACCATATAAAATGATAGCTATATGTATTACCTCATATTGGTGTTACTAATATAAATATAATACTATTCAATATAATGTTATTGATTATAATAAATTCCACATATAACTTTCAAAACCATCTATCTATCGTGCAGGTTTTTCTGACTTTCTTTTCATTCTGTGCAGTTAAAAACACTCTACTGATCCTCTTTTCTTTCTTTATCTTTTTGATTTTTGCTCTCCTAGCCTTAGCGTTCCCTCTTACTACAACTCAACCCAAACTGGAAAAATAGACTAGAATAACAAAACTCTTGCCATAAATATGCATAATCAATCAAAACAAATTCCCTCATTAGCCACATTTAAGATTTGCAAACTACATGCAATGAGTTTAACCTCAATTTATAGGAAAATTACTTGGCTTCAGTATGAACAGGTCATGCCAGACTAGGTTTATTTCTTTTTTAAAGGTATTTTTTCCATGCTTTGTTTCTGCACTGCAAATATTTCCAGACTCCTCCCCACCCCCACCCTACTTTTATAGTACTAACAGTTTAATAAAGCTATCAAATCAATGCCTGTGACATTCCCCTACCTCTCCACCTTTCAGGGTTTTTAAAAATTATCATCAATCTATCTTCCCTTCCCCCCGACCCTCCATCCCATTGAAAAAAAGTGAGAGAGAAAAGAAAAAAGATTTACAGTGAATATTCATTTCT
>CM053774.1:115585514-115601805 GCA_028658325.1 Potorous gilbertii
TGTGTGTGTGTGTGTGTGTGTGTATCTGTGTGTGTAAAATTCTGCCCACTAAATCTATCACCTCTTTCTATAGGAGGTTGCTAACATTTTTCATCACTGGTCCTCTGGATGGTTATTACGTATATCACAGATCTTAGAGTTTTCAAAGTTACTTGTCTTCAGAGTTCTCTTACTATTGTGAAAATTGTTCTGACCCTGTTCATTTCACTCTTCATCAGTTTCTGCAAGTCTTCAAAATTGTTCATTTTTATAACATGGATATTATTGTATAAATTATTCTTTGGGATCTCTTCCTTTCAGTCTGTACCAATTCATTTAAGTCTTTCAACTTCTCCTTGAAATCATCTATTTCCTCATTTCTTACAACTTGAGTAGTCAAAAATATTCTTATGCTACAATCACTTTCATAATAGCAAAAATCAATTTCTACGCAACAATTGAGACTTTTTCTCACTAGATTTCTAAAGATGATAATGAAATATATGGATGTGTCTGTGTGCAGAAGCCTGACATCTTATTTTATCATGTAACAGGTTACACATAGGGGCCTTTCTCATCTTAGATATATCCAGCCATGATAAGTGGCTCTTGGATCTCCCTAAGTCTACCATGAAGATATTCACATGTTGCCCTTACAGGACTGAACCTCACACAAATTTCCTGAGGAGATCTATTAGTATATACGCCCATATGTAAAACTTTTCTGATTTGGCATTTCTTTCTTTTGTTCCATTAGAAATAAGTATGATGAATGACCCCTGGAGGCCTGAACTAAAGGGAAATTGCTAAGCTTTTGGAAGAAATATGGAATCAACTCTTCTTCACTGTATGGAGCACTTTCCCTAGAACCACAGAAATACAGTGTATATGCAAACAAAAACAACTGATGTGGAATATATATCAAAGAAATGCTATTAAAAAGTGCTGTCATACCAATGACTTGGGATATCATTTATTCTCTTGTTACATAGAGATGCTAAAGCACAGGATCCTATTCTTAGGATATGGGTTTGTTGAAGACTAGGTATTTTCATTTTTGCCCTTCTATCTCAAGAACCTATGAGGATCTGGCACATAATAGGTGTTTAATACACCTTTATTGATTAGTTGATTTTAAAAACTACTATCTTTTTCAGAAACTATAGTTTTTCTTTAAAATGAATGAAGGAAAGTACTTATTATGTACTAAGCACTGTACTTAGTCCTGATGATTCAGACGGAAAAGTAAGACAATCATGGATCTCAAGAATTTCGTGTTCTACTGAGGAAGATAACACATATAGATTAGTTCAGCTGCCAAAGGAAGGGGAACAAGGTTCAGGGGTCCCTAGGGTATGGCAGCAAGGCGGATAGGAGTGTGAGCAAGATGGATATCAAGACTTTCCCTAGGGGAAATGTATGTCTCTTTGCTGAAGAAGAGTAAGCACCTTCAATGTGGGCTTCTTTGATTGTCTAGCATAGAAAGGACTGCCATTACCTGCCATTACCCCCTTCTCCAACACTCCTAGCAGAGGACAGAGAAGGGTCTTTCTCCATTATAGCTGCATCCACAGTCAAGCCTCCTCCACTGCTGCCTATGACCTGGACATGCAAGGTAGCAGCAGCTGACCAGGAAGATAAGGAGCCATTGTAACTCAACCCCTGTTTGAGCCTGTTATAGCCACTGTTGATGGCTATATCCTCTACCACTGGAGGGTCAGGATGACAATGACCATTTAAAATGCCTTCTGCTGCATAATTGTTGTTTGAACCTCTGTGGTAGCATGGATCAGCTAAGATTTCCCAGAAGTAAAATTGTAGATGCCACAGAGAAGGGTATCACGTCAGCCCTTCCCATTGGTTCCCATTGGTGACATTTAAAATGTCCACCATGGGTCACAGGCACAGACTTCTACACCAGCACCAATCAGTTGATGGTAAGTTCAATAAAGTGATCTAAGAGGTGAGCAATAAGCTTGCAACTGGGAATAGCCGATCTCTACCAATGGCAGGCAGAACAACTGGCCACCAACCAAATGCCCCTTGATGGGTGGCAAATGCCTGGGTGCCTCCAGGAGCACTAGATGCCTGCTCATAACCATGGCTCAGCATTTCTTAGAAACCAAAATTAATATTTGGTAGCCATTTTACCAAATCCCACACCACAAAATGTGCCCCGTAATTGTTTTTTCATGTAGAGAAGATGGCATCACTGAGGTGTTAGTTGAGTTACTTTACTGTTTATTGACACCTTTAGAAAATGGGTTCTTTCTTCCATTTGCAGTTATTAGTTTCTGCTTTGCTTGGAGAAATACTTCATGTGAGCTTTTGTACCTTAGAAATCATCTATAAATCAGGGCTTGATTTAGCATTTTGCTGATTTTGAAACTAGAAAGTCATGCAGAAAACATTAACAATACAGATTAAACAAAAATATGTGACATACATAAAAAAGTGACACTTTTTCCTTTGGAATTCACTCATTTTCAGTTATGTCTGACTCTTCCCGACCCCATTCTTGGCAAAGATAGTAGAATGGTTTGTCATTTCTTTCAGCAGCTTATTTTATAAATGAGGAAGCTAAGACAAACTGTATTAAGTTACTTGCCTAGGATCACATAGCTAGTAAGTATCTGAGGCCAGATTTAAACTCAGGAAGATGAATCTTCTTGACTCCAGGCTTGGCATTCTATCCACTGCACTACCTGCCCTTTCCTCTGAAAAGCTAGTTCCTAAACATTTAACAACACAGCAGTGTATGTGCCCCTTATCAGACACAGCTCCCATTCCTCTCATGAAATAAGAATACACTAGCTCTTAAATTTAGAGATGATTCAGAGATGTGGTGGATAGAAATAGCTAAGAGATACAGCAGGAAGGAACTCATGGAGTCAGAAAGATCTGAGTTCAAATGTAGCTTCAGATACTTGCTATGGGATCCTGGAAAGCTAAGACCTCATTTAGCCTCAATTTCTTGATCTGTAAAATGAGGAATTTGGACTCCATAGTATCTCAGATCTCTTCAAGCTATGACCTTGTGATTCTTCTTCAAATGTTCCAAATACTCAATGTGAACTCGGAATTGACCCTGGCACTGGAGGATTAAGTGGCTCTCGGACGTTCACTAACTGAATGATTCTCTCTCTCCTTCAAAGACGTAGAGAATAAGATGTCTAGATACTGAGCTTCAGCTTCCTGATTGCTATTCTCAGCATATTGATCAAGGTGGAGATGGTTCGAATCAAACTGAAATACATACGAAAGCTACAGTGTCTCCCTTCCTACTACTGTCCATGAGATCCTTAAGTCATTTCAAGCTCAAAATAATAAAATCAAGTATGGGTAGGCTTCCCTCATACTAAGAAATCTAGCCCCTACAGAATCAGTGGGCTTATATCCTCTATATTTTTGTCATAAAAAGACTAGAATTAAATTTGTATTTGACATCCACTGTCCAGTACCACAGGTCATTTTTAAATTCTCCCCATCACTATTTGAAGGAGTCTAAATTAGAAGGTTGTTGGTCCTGGAATTACCATTTTCAGGTACCAAAATGGCCTCCAAGTGGTGTGGTCAAAAGCCTACTGGACTTGAAGTAAGAGGCACTAAGTTCACATCCCAGCCATTTAATCCTGTACGAAGCCCTAACCTCTTTGGGTCTGTTTCTTCATCTATAAATTAATAATAATCAGTTAACAAACTTTCTATTCATCAGGTACCATGCTAGGTACTCAGAATACAGACACAATGAATGAAATGGTTCCTACCCTCAAGGAATTTGCAATCAAACAATACACAGACTCCCTCCTTCTTTGATATTTTCTATGTCTTTTCCTAGCTTGGTGGTTTGCCAAAAGCTAAACCTGAACAGCCCAAGCTTGGGCAGATCCTACCTATCTTCAAAGACTAAGAATGTGAGCTCTGTGATGGTCTATGTGCCTGATACCTGTTGTCCATGGACAGATCTCACTAAGCTTAGAGAGACTTGCCACCCAACAACTCACAGAAACCTTTTCTTGGGTTTCAGAGGCATGATCTGTATTAGTAGAAAGAATAGGTTATACCAACACAATAACTGAAATCACAAGTCTTGAAAATATTAAAGCATCTACCTCCTAAGACTATGGTGAAGAAAGTACTTTGTGACTTGTTAATAGTAGGTCCTCCATTGGCATAGATCACAATCCATCCATACCTTCTCAACCCGTGTAACTTTTGTCTGTGTCCTCTGGTAAATTACCCACAAGGGGTTCATTAAGTGAACTCCTCCAGGTTGCTTCACATTATATGATTTATTCACATATATGATATTATCCTTAGTTCTGGACCTGGTTGTCATCTTGCTCTAATGTATGTAAGGGCATCTAGGTGGGGCAGTGGTTAGAGCTCCAGGCTTGGAGACAGAAAGATCTAATTTTGAATCTGTCCTCAGACACTTAACTAGCTCTGCGACACAGGTCAAGTCACTTAACTCTGCCTCAGTTTCCTCATCTGCAAAATGATCTGGAGAATGATCTGGCCAATATCTTTGCCAAAAAAATGGGTTCACAATGGCTGAACAACAACCAAAATGTATGTCTAAGATCTATGTGTACCAGTGAACTTTCTCTATTGGCTTTCCATACAAATTCATGCCATAAGCATTAAAGTTATATTTAAGTATAGATTATTAGTTTTACTCTGAGTCATTCACAAAGTCATTTGGAAAACCAGGACGAGAATGCTCAAGCTCTGTATATAAACTTTTACTTTGGAGAAAAAAGACACCCATGGAGAGATCTTCTTAGTACATGGATCTCTTATTGTCTTAGCATAAGACAAGACCCTGAGAATCCTGGTAAGTACAACATACAGGAAGAGAGTGGACAGCATAGGATGCACATGGAAAGAATTTGGGGGATAGCAGTCTGTGGTATGTGGTTAATGGGAAGAGACAAAGGCCATCATGACAAGATCTAGCAGCCTTTGTCATTTGCATTGAACAGAAAAAAACATGCTGGGAGCAGGAGTGCTAAAAAGCTTCTTCATCAAAATCTCATCCAACTACTTTTCAGTTCAAAGAAGGAAAGATCTGGGGTTATATTTCTACCTGTGGGACAGGAAGGGAGGGTAATTATGATGACACCAAATACTCAAAATGGATTTCTGAACCATTAAGTAATAGTTGAATGAAGAAATCCAGGAACAACCAATAAAGGACAAACCTGTTAATTGAAGAGTTCTAAGGACAAGCCTAATCTTAGTCTAGGACTTGGTTCAGCCTGCTAAAGAAGAGTTTCTTAAGCATCGATTGAGAGGATTGTCTGAGGAGAGCTGTAGCATTTCTCTGCAGGTGAGAGGCTTACCAATTTAACAATATTTTTAGTACATGGAAGACCAAGTACAAGAGGACCTTGAATCTAGTTCGTCGGCTAAGGACTATAGTGGAGGTGCAGCAGGAAGATGAAGGAGCAACCTGAATCCAAGAACTAGAAGAGAAGTCTGAAAGAGTCCTACTCCTTCCTGCAGGGGAAGGCTTATTAACCACTCAGAGGTGACTGAAGGAAACGGGAAAGAGATCTGATAACTAAACAGAACATGTAATGGATGATGGAGGGAGATATAAGTAACCTTGAAGATAGCTGAAGATCCGTGGGATAAAACAGTGGACAGCAGTACATAAATCATAGTAACTGCCAGCATCTGTCATAGTACTTTGCAGTCACTTCATAAATATTACCTCATCTGGCTCTCACAATAACCCTGTGGGGTAGGTGCTATTATTATTTCTATTTTGTAGATGAGAAAACTAAGGTAGACAGAGATATAAACAACTTACCCAGGGTCACACAGTAAAAAAGTATCTGAGGCAGGATTTGAATTCAGATCTTTTTTTACTCCAAGTCCAGTATTCTATCTTCTACATTACCCCGTACTATCTCCCAATACCAAGTGAGAAATAGGTCCAGTAGAGAGCAGTACAACAAGATTTTACCAGACACTGACTACTTCTTAGCGCTGGAGATGTGAACTGACTTCTGCATTGGAGTGCCCTAATCTTTCATGTCCTTTATTTGTATACCTCCTCATGCAATTATCCTGACATGTTTCTTCTGTGTGCATATCCCACACATGATTTCTGTGCTGATAGTTTTTTATGGGGAAATGAGCTCAAGATCTGTGAATGGGAAGTGTGTTTTGCTATAATTTTATTAATATATTATTTCACTAAATACCTTCTTTGTGAACTAAAAGTGTCATCCGGTAGACTAGTAAAAGTAAAGATATTGATGAGGGCTCATGATCTAAAGTATGGAGATGATTTTGACCTATAAAGTATTTCTAACCTGTCATGGCTACCTGATAGCTAGGTTCTTGAGTGAGGCGAAGATTCTCAGGTGTCACATATATTTTTAGCCTCTTGGATTTTTCCATTTTCAAAAGGCTTATATTTAGCTCCTCATATAAAGCAGTAAGGATACTGATCATGTTTTGCTGAATGAGCTGATTTTCTTTAAATTGAAATAAGTATTCCCTGGCTAAGTTGTTCTCATCTAAACAATTACCACTGCCTGCTTTTAATAAGATTTCCATAAAATGCAGCATCACTTTACAAAAGTACCATTTAATGTCAAAAGCACCTTCAAGATTCTGAACAGTCAATTTCCTTTTGACAATCCTGTTGAGAAACAAGACTTCTAGCCTCACAGATGTTACATATGAGGTTTAATTCATTCCTACATTATCCAAATGTAGATAAAAAGTTGAAAATAGAACTCTGTTGATCTTTCTTCTTAAACACCACAATGAACATTATTGTAGATGTCTATGGATGAGTGGAGAAATTTTTAGCAGAAATAGAGAGCAGGTAAAATTTGAAGGTCCCCCTAAGATATTCATGGCCCTCTGGTGTGTTCATCCTTCATTGCCAAGGAAGACCATACCATCAGAGAAATAGTGACATGACTTGTACTTGACTTTGTTTTTTGTGAAGGAGGGCTGTTCAGGTCACCAGTCTCACTTCTCCTCAAGAGTCATCTCAATCCAGGGACCAGATATACATCAGGATGACTGGAGATGACCTAGGATGAGGCAGTTGGGGTTAAGTGACTTGCCCAAGGTCACACAGCTAGTGAGTGTCAAGTGTCTGAGGTGAGATTTGAACTCAGGTCCTCCTGACTCCTGCACTGGTGCTCTATCCACTGCACCACCTAGCTGCCCCTAATGGTCCTCTAGCATTGGTTAAAAATATTTAAGCTCATGGCTTTCCAATTTCCCCCTGGTATAAATAAATAGATAGGCAGTTAGATATGACTGATATACACTTTTAATTCAAACAATTGAAATTGTAAGAAAAGGTAGACACTGACATCTAGTGGTAGAATTGTATATAACATTACCTCATTATTCAAGGTTCCCCTATCTCTTTGGTGCCTTGAACTTACACTGATTCTACCAAAACCTTCAATACAAGATGGTGACAGCCTAAGAAAGTGAAGTTGAAGTTTCCCAACGGAGATTATAAAAACAATTGAGTTCCTTATTCCTGTGGCTCTTTAGCCCATTCATCTCCATTCCTGCCACAATGGCATGACTTTCAGAAAGCAGCTTTGGTTGCAGCACCCTCTGCAGATGCCAACAGATTCAAAATGAAGCCATAAATTACCTCCTTTCTTCCCAAGTTACAGAAGAATCTCTCTCATTTCTTGTGCTGGAGATGGTAAGAGCTGTTCTTGAATTGGGGAGTTGTGAGCGACTTGGGGTAACTAGGCTATCAGAGGGTCAAACTTTCCAGGCATAGGTCTAACCCAACAGCACTAGGGTAATTCCTAAAGTTGCTGCCAATAACTACACAGTCCCTTGAGCCCCTGACTTTCTGAAATTCCCTTGCTGGAATACAATACTCTCTTCTCCTCTGCCTCTTAGAATGTTTGCCTCCTTTTAAAACACTACTCAGGGGAGCCAAGATCCATGCTATCTCAGGGAGGGAAGGAAGAGAGGGAGAGAAAATTTAAGGGTTATGGAAGTGATTGTTGAAAACTGAAAACAAATAAATTAATTAATTAAAAAATTTTAAGCCAGAAACTTGCATGAACTCTCCCCAGTTTCCCTCACAAACAACAGTAAATCAAGCCTCTAAACAGATTCAATTACTTTAAAGAAATGATGAACAGGTGAACTTTAGAAATACTTGGATAGACTTATATGAACTGATGCTCAGTGAAATGAGCAGAACCAGTAGAACATTGTACACAGTAACAGAAACAGTATGGCAATGACTGTTTTTGATAGATTTAGTCTTTCACTGAGATTCACCTAAAACATATTCAAAAAAATCTAAACAGATTATGGAGTGGCAGAACCTACAAAAAAGATGTAGGTTTCTAACTTTCAAAATTAAGATAACTTAGAAGGACTTCAGGTAAGATCTGTCTCACTTGGGCAAAAGGGGGACACAGCCCAGCAGAGATGGTACCCAGAGAAGCCAGTAAAAGGCTTTTAGCCACAGCACAGATCAGTGCCAAGATCCAGGCTCAGCAAGTCAGGGACGTGACACAGCAGGCCAGCTGTGAGGCGCTAGCCACAGCACAGATGGCAAGCTGCCAACTCAGGGAACTCCTGGAGCAACAGATGTGACTAGGCTGAGCCAGCCCAGCACAGTGGGCAATTCACCAGCTCCTGGCCCACAGCACAAGATGCTTGAGATAGTGCCTCCCTATGTCACAGGAGCAGAGATCAACTTTAAAAGTCATGAAATAAGCTAAAAAAATGAGTTAAAAAAAACAGAGAAAAATCCCAACCATAGATAGCTACTACAGCAACTGGGAAGATCAAAACACATACTCAGAAGAGGACAACAATGTCAAAATGCCTATTTGTGAAGTCTCAAAGGGGAAGATGAATTGGCCTCCAGACCAAAAAATCTTCCTGAAAGAGCTCAAAAAGGATTTTAAAAATCATAAGAGAGGTGGAAGAAATGAGAATTATAAAAGAGAGAGTTAACAGGTTGGAAAAGGAAGGACAAACATTGACTTAAGAAAACATTTCTTTAAAAATATAGTTGGCAAAATTGGGGGGGAGGAATCACTGAAGACAACTCCTTTAAACATAGAATTGGCCAAATGGAAAAGTAGGTACAAATAATAGCTCAAGAAAATAATTTCTTAAAAATTAGAATTGGGCAAGTGGAAGTTAATGATCTTATGAAACATCAAGAATCAGTCAAATAACATCGAAAGAATTAAAAAATAAAAGAAAATGTAAAATACCTCATTGAAAAAGCAACTGACCTGGAAAACAGATTCAGAAGAGATTATTTAAGTAACATTAGACTACCTGAAAGTCATGATCACAAAAATAAAAAAGAGACTGGACAGCATCTTTCAGAAATTATCAAGGAAAACTGCCCTGATAGTCTAGAACTGAAAGGTAAAACAGTACTTGAAAGAATCCACTGATCATCTCCTGAAAGAGATCCTAAAATAAAAGTCCAAGGAATATTGTAGCCAAATCCCAAACTTATCAGATCGAGGAGAAAATACTGCAAATAACCAGAAAAAAGCAATAAAAATACCAAGGAGTCACAGTCAAGATTGTACAGGATGTAACTGCTTCAATATTAAGGGATCAGAGAGTTTAGAATAAGATATTCTAGAGGCAATGAGTTTGGATTAAAACAAAGTATCAACTAGCCAGCAAAACTGAGCATAATTTTTCAGGGGGAAAGATGAAAATTCAATGAAACAAGGGACTTTCACATTTTCATGATGAAAAGGCTAGAGCTGAACAGAAAATTCAATGTTCAAATATAAGACTCAAGAGAAGCATAAAAAGGGGGAAAAAGCAACACCACGTTATTCAATATGGTTAAATTGTTCATATCCCTACATAAGAAGAAGATACTTGCAACTCTTAAGACCTGTATCTCTATTAGGGCTGTAAGAAGGAGTGTATACTTAGACAGAGGTTGTGGGTATAAGTTGACTTTAATGTGGTGATATATAAAATTAAGATGTGGGGGAAAAGGATGGTACTGGGAGAAGAGGAAAAGGGGAGGCAGAACAGGATAATTGTTTCACATGTGGACGCAAGAAAGATCTATTACAATAGAAGAAAATGATAGAGGATTGTTTGAGCCTTACTCTTACTGGACTTGGCTCAAAGAAGGAGTAACATACACATTCTGTTGGGTATAGAAATTTAAAGGGAAGGGAAGCAGGAGGGGAAAGGGGAAAGAAAAGGGAGGGGGAACTAATAAAAGGGAGGGCACATTGAAAGAGGTGTCATTAAGAAGCAAAATCATGTTGAGGAGGGCCAGAGTTCAAGGAGAGAGGAAAGTATAAACAGGGAAGAAATGAGATGGAGGAAAATACACAGTTAGTAATCACAACTGTGAAGGTGAATGGGATAAACTCTTCCATGAAAGAGAGGCAAATAACAGAGTGGGTTAAAACTGAAATCCTACAGTATATTGTTTATAGGAAATATGTTTGAAGAAAAGAGATACACACAGAGTAAAGGTAAAAGGCTAGAGCAACATAATGCCTCAGCTGAAGTAAAAAAAAAAAAAAAGCAGGGATAGCAATCCTGATCTCAGAAAAAGCAAAAGCAAAACACTAGATCTAACTAAAAGGGATAAGGAAGGAAACTGCATCTTGCTAAAAAGTACTATCAATACTAAACATATATGCACCAAGTGGTATCATATCCAGATTCCTAGAGGAGAAGTTAAATGAGTTATGGGAAGAAATAGACAGTGTGATTATAATAATGGTGGACCTCAACCTCCCTCTATCAGAACTTGAAAAATCTAACAACAAAATAAAGAAGAAAGAAGATAAGTACATGAATATAATTTTAGAAAAGTTAGATATAATAGACTTCTGGAGAAAATTGAATGGGGATAGAAAGGAATATACCTTTTTCTCAGTGGTATATGGCACCTTCACAAAAATTGACCTGGTATTTTGTCATAAAAACCTCACAAACAATGCGGAAAAACAGAAATATTAAATGCTTCCTTTATGTCTAATAAAGGGTCATTTAAAGGTAAATTAAAAGTTAATTGGAAACTAAATAATATGATCCTAAAGAATGAGTGGGACAAACATCAAATCTTAGAAACCATCAATAATTTCATCAAAGAGAATAATGATGAGAACATATCAGAGAACAAAGAGAATAGTAACAAGAGAACATATCAAAATATATTGCGTGCAACCAAAGCAGTTCTTAGGGGAAATTTTATATCTCTAAATACCTACATAAATAAATAGAGAAAGAAGAGATCAATAAAAAATACTAATATTCAAAAAAATTGAAGGAATTTGGGCAATAAGGAAACCATACTATCACTCTTTGCAGATCATATAAGGTATACTTAGAGAATCCTATAGAATGAACTTAAACTACTTGAAGCAATTATCATCTTTAGCAAAGTTGTAGGATATAAAATAAATCCACATAAATCATCAGCATTTCTATACATTACTAACAAAGCCTAGCAACAAGAGAGAGGAAGAGAAATTCCATTTAAAATTGGAAATTCCATTTAAAATAACTTTAGATAATATAAAATATTTGGGAATCTAGCTGCCAAGACAAACCCAGGAACTATATGAACACAATTATAAAACACTTGTCACACACTTTTCACTTCTTCACAAATAAAGTCATATCTAAGCAACTGGGAAAAAATCAATTGCTTATGGGTAGACTAAGGTAATGTAACAAAAAATGACAATACTATCTAAACTAATATGAATTATTCAATGCCATACCAAACTACTAAAAATTATTTTATAGAGTTAGAAAAAATAATAACAAAATTCATCTAGAAGAACAAAAAGTGAAGAATTAAGGGAATTAATGAAAAGAAAGGCAAGGGAAGGTGGTCTAGCTGTATCAGATCTAAAACTGTTATAAAACAGCAATCATCAAATTTTGGTGCTATTTGGTACTCCTTAAGAAATAGAGTGATGGATCACTGGAATAGGTTAGGTACACAAGATTATAGTAGCCAATGATTACAGTAACATGTTACTTGATAAACCCAAGGACTCCAGCTTCTGGAATAAAAACTCACTATTTGACCAAAAATACTGGGTAAACTGAAAAATAGAATAGCAAGACATGTGTGTGTGTGTGTGTGTGTGTGTGTGTGTCTGTGTGTATTCATCCTTCATTGCTGAAGAAGATCATGCCATCAGAGAAATAATGACATGACTTGCACTTGACTTTGTTTTGAGTGAAGGAGGGCTGTGCAGGTCACCAGCCTACTGAGGCTCCTCCAGAACCATCTGAATCCAGTGACCAAATATTCATCAGGATGACTGAAGATGACCCAGGATGAGGCAATTGGGGTTAAGTGACTTATCCACGGTCACACAGCTAGTAAGTGTCGTGTCTGAGGTGAGATTTGAACTTAGGTCCTCCTGACTTCAGTACTGGTGCTCTATCCACTGCACCACTTAGCTACCATAGCAGGAAGTAGGGCATAAACCATTACCTCACATCGCATACCAAGATAAGGTCAGGTATGAGATTTAGCTATAAAAGGTTTCTTAGGAAAGCAAGGAATAGTTTACTGTCAATCTATGAAGAAGGGAAGAATTTATGACCAAACAAAAAATAGAACATTATTGAATGCAAAATGGATAATTTTGATTACAGTAAATTAAAAAGGTTTTGCACAAACAAAACCAATGCAATCAAGATAAGAAGGAAAACAGAAAGCTGGGAAATAATTTTTACAACCAGTTTTTTTTATAAAGGTCTCATTTCTCAAATACACAGAGAACTGAGTCAAATTTATAAGAACACAAGTCATTCCTCAACTGATAATTGGTCAAAGGATATGAACAGGCAATTGTCAGAGGAAGAAATCAAAGCTATCTGTAGTCATATGAAACAATGCTCTAAATTATTATTTTTTAGAGAAATGCAAATCAAAGCAACTCCGAGGTACTTCCTCACACCAGTCAGTTTAGCTGAAATGACAGAAAAGTAAAATGATAAAGACTGGAGAGCATGTGGGAAAATTAAAACACTAATGCATTGTTGGTGGAGTTGTGAACAGATCCAACCATTCTAGAGAACAATTTGGAACTATGCCCAAACTGTGCATAACCCTTTGATCCAGCAAGAACACCACTAGACATGTATCCCAAAGAGATCATAAAAAAGGGAAAAGGATTCACATGTACCAAAATATTTATAGCAGCTCTTTTTGTGATGGCCAAGAATTGGAAATTGAGAGGATGCCCATCAATTGATTGGGGAACAGTTGTAAAAGTTGTGGTATATGCGTAATATATGTGTAAAATATGTGTAACAACAAGCAAAGTAGAATGTAATGGAATATTATTGTGCTGTAAGAAGTGATGAGCAGGTAGATTTCAGAAGAACCTGGAAAGATTTACATGAATCCATGCTGAGTGAAGTGAGCACAGTATCAGCTACATAATAGACTTAGTTCTTCATAACAATACAATGATCCAAGATAACTTCAAAAGACTCAGGATGGAAAATGCTATCAACAATCAAAGAATGGTGGAGTCTGAATGCAGATTGAAGGATAATATTTTCATTTTTATTTGTTTTTTTCTTTCTTGTGGTTTTTGCCTTTTGTTCCAACTCCTCTTTCACAGCATGACTAATGTGAAAATGTGTTTAATATGATTGCACATGTATAACCTATATCAAATTGCTATCTTGGGAAAGGAGGAGGGGAAGGAAGGGAAAATATTTAGAACTCAACATCAATTTAGAACTCAATGTTGAAAACTATCTTTACATGTAATTGAAAAAAAGATAAAATATTATTAACTGGAAAAAAAGACCAACATATAATACAGAGACTGGCTCAGGTTTGTTTTCTTTTGTTAGCATTAAGAGAAAAAAGAATAAGGAAGAAGAAAGGGACAAATGAGAAAGGAGAAGGAACTTATTATTTCACAAAATTGATTTTTATTCATATAAATACAGGCAGCTAGATGGTACAGTAAATACAGTACTGGAGTCAGCAAGATCCTAATTCATCTCCAGCCTTGAATACTAATTGCATGATCTTGGGCAGGGTCACCTAACCTCTGTTTGCCTCAGTTTACTCAACTGTAAAATGAAATTACAATAACACTTCACAGAGTTGCTATGATGATCAGCTGAGGTATCCATACAGTGTTTAGTATAGTGCCTGGCATATAGTAAGTGTTTAAAAAATGCTTGTCCCCTTCCCTTAGAATGGAAGGGCACAAAAATGAGAATATCCTCATTTATACCTCAGTCACTGAATAAGCACATGCATAAGTTCACTGTCTACATTCATTAAACTAAAAGAAAGGGAAAAAACAGGCACAGAGAAAGGCAACAGGAGAGGTGAAAATGGAGGACAGACCCAGGGAGGAAATATTCACAAGCAAACACAGGTCAAGTTCAGATCATAAAGATTATAAATGATGGATGAAATGGAGAGAAAGTATAAAAATTAAAGAACAAGATCCAGATTTGTTGAGGAGAAATGAACAGGGGAGTCAGAACATACGCATTCAATTATAAAATACTCGTGATAAGCAGATTCCTTCCTTTACCTATGTGTTTCTTTTCAAAAATGAGGTGGGAGTAGAGGAAAGAGGAAAATGAGATATACAACCATAAAACAGAGAAGGACAAAACAATGTATTGGAAAGCAGAGTTTAATATTTTTTTCAAAGAAAAATACTGAAATTTGAAGATTCATACAGACTTAAAATGAAGATTTTGAGTAGAATTTATTATGCTTTCAGTGACTTTTTTAAAAACAGGGGTTTCGAACAAAATAATAGTAAAAATAGATCCTGTGAAAAGATATAAAAAGGGTAACCTTATATGACTAGAAGTACCATCAATAAAGAAATAAGATCAGTACTTCGATGAGTAAACTCATAAACTGCAAAAAATATTCTCAGGAAAAATACAATTAGAAAAAAAACTAGGGGGGAAGGAGGATGCTTATATTTCAATCCAAACCCCTCCCCACAAGAAATTTTTGTATTGTCCTTTCTTTGAATTGTGTATTTCACCAAAGTATTCAAACATTAGATATACTTTGAAAGCATATTTATTGAATATATGATATTTAGTATTGACTGTATAGAGTGGAGAGAAAAGAATGAAGTTGTTGGCAACAGTCAGGTGGGTGTTTTGGCAAGACATGATCTAAACCTTTCACTCTCCATTTAAACTCTGGTTTCTACCCCATTGAAGTTTAAACCCTTTTCAAGTAGGGATTATTTTGCTCTTTCTGAGGTCTATCTCCAATGTCAAGCACACTGTAGACCCATAGTAGGAGCTTAATATATGCTTGATGATTGATTTATGGAATATATATACTAAAAAAGATCTTAAAATTTCCATCAAATATATTTTTTCACAATATTTTGAAGGTTATTTCACTAAAAGAGTAACTTACTCAAATTATCCACAAGGTGGCAGCATGTTGCTTCTATAATTCACTCTTGAGTCAAGAAAAAAACAAAAGAAACCCCATGAGATCTACCATATTTTCACCTCCAAGAAATCATGGACCCTTGAAATTCTAAGTCACAAATTAGAGGTCATTTAAAACTGGATGTTTTATAGGTATTTCTGTATAGCTCAACATGTCCAAAACTGAACTGATTTTCCCTCTCTCTCTCCCCTTTGTGAACTTCCCTACTTATATCAAAGGTCCACCATCATTGCAGTCACTAAGACTCTACTTCAATGTTGAATCTGTGTGTGTGTGTGTGTGTCTCCTCATAGATAATTTCCAAATCTTTTCGTTTTCATTTCTACCATCAAAATATCTTATATTTACCTCCTTCTCTATATTCACAAGTCACCCTCCCCACCTCTTGTTTGGACTTTTGAAATTTCCCCTTCAATCGATCTCTTTTTCTCAATTCTCTTCCCTCTCCAATCATGTCTGACACAAAAGTACCTTTAAAAAAAAATTCCTCACTACTAGGACTGTATCCCCAAGAGATTATAAAAATGGGAAAGGGACCCACATGTACAAAAATATTTATAGCAGCACTCTTTGTGGTAGCCAAAAACTGGAAATCAAGGAGATGCCCATCAATTGGGGAATGGCTTAATAAATTATGGTATATGAACGTAATGGAGTACTATTGCGCCATAAGAAATGATGAACAAGAAGACTTCAGGGAGGCCTGGAAGGACTTATATGATCTGATGCTGAGCGAAAGGAGCAGAACCAGGAACACTTTGTGCACAGCAACGACCACAGTGTGCGAGAGTTTTTTCTGGTAGACTTGGAACTTTGTAATAACACAAGAACTTACTGAAAAAAAAA